>CM053588.1:229846768-229867995 GCA_028646515.1 Pseudochirops corinnae
TTTAAAATGATAATAAAAATAATCAGGGAAAGCAGGAATAAAGGGAGTCTAGAAGTATCAGATCACAAGTTATATTACAGATCACTAATCATCAAATGTTTTGGTACCGTTTAAGACATAGAGTGATCAATCCATGGAATAGATTAGCTTCATATCATACAGAATAAAATTTTATTGACATGTGTTTGATAAATCTAAAGATCCCAGGTATTGGGTTAAGAACTAACTATTCTACAAAAATTGCCAGAAAAATGGAAAACAGTTTAGCAGAAATTAGGTATAGACCAACATTTCACATCATCTACCGAGTTAAGCTCCAAATGGTTACAGGACTTAGACTTGAAGGGTAACATCATAAACAAGTTAGAGGAGCAAAGAAGAAATTCTCTTCAGACTACTGAATAAAGGAAGAGTTCACAACCAAACAAGGGCTAAAGAAGATAACAGAAGGTAAAATAAATAATTTTGATGATATAAAACTTAAAAGGTTTTGCACAAACAAAATCAATTGGAAGAGAAACAGGTAACTGAGAAAAAAATCTTTGAAGCAAGTTTTTCTAATAAGGTCTCATTTCTAAGATATATAAGAAACTAATTCAAATTTCTAAGAACAAGAGCCATTCTCCAATTAACAAATGGTGATATTATGTGAACAGGCAGTTTTCAGAGGAAGAAATCCAAACTACCAACAATTATATGAAAAAATTACCCAAATCACTAATAATTAGAAAAATGCAACAAACATTAATTTAGTTTCATTTCTGTATACTTTCTTCACCTATTCAACTGCCTACCAAGTCCTATCAATTCCACATTCACAATATCTATCACATCCAACCTTTTTTCTCTTTTTGTACTGACACTGACCTAGTACATGCCCTCATTACCACCTGCCCAGAATATCAAAATAGCATAACAATTTTTCCTACTCCCACTGGGTCCCCCTCCAACCCATCCTTTACATTACTGCCAGTCCTACTTTCTGTAGGATTCACAAAGACTGACCCCCTTAGACTTTAGGAGATTCTGTGAAAAGTACTACTTTTCTCCTCTCAAGAGACAGTATGGGAACATTTCTGTCTCTGAAAGCCAAAGGAACTAAGGTGCAATCCTAGCTCTACCAGTATGCAACTTTGAAGAAATTATTTCATATCTCTGGACCCTTTTTTCCGAATCTATAAAATAAAGGACCTCAAAAGTCCCTTCTAGTCTGTCCGTATCAATGATTCTACTATGACCCTCTATCTTTAATTACTTGTTAGGATGAAAAATTAGTTACTATACCTTTATTTGGATTGAGAGAGATGGAAAAGGGGAAAGGTTCACTCACTAAAAGGAAAGAGGAGTTAGGGATGGCAAAGAGCCCTCAAGTGAGCTGACAGGCATAAAAGAAAAATTTGAGAACAAGAAGAGCTTATCATTTCACGTCTCTTTTACAGTGCGGTTTGTTTCTTTTGCTCTTGTTTCTCTGCCTGAGATTCCTTTCTGTAGATTTCTGTCCTATCCAAAAACACATTCCAAATACCTGATGAAAAAAATTTCACACAAATAGTTACAGTGAAGATCCAGCTTGAGAGATTGAAAGTGAATCAATGCAAACAAATATTCCTAAGAGCCAAGGACTTTAATTCTTCTTTTTTCGTGCTTCAAGGAACTGAGTGTGTTCTTCTGAAGGAACTAAAGCTGTCAAAAAGTCTATAATCAACACACTCTAACTGAACAGACATTGAATCATAGTATGTTTCTGAAGACTTAAGGGATAATGTGTACAATTATTTATGTCCCATTCTTCATACACTTTACTCATCCAAAATCTCTCAAAAAAATAAAATTAAGGGGAAAAAAAAACTTCCTTGGAATACAGACTGTAAAACATGAGATCACACCCCAATGTACTCCACAAAGCATTCATACCTTGCTAATCTTCAACCCTGAATCACCTCCCTAAAACCCATTTTCTCTGATCTACTCCCATTAATTAGTCATTTTTCTGTCATGCCTAACTCTTTGTGACCCCTTTTGACTTTTTTGGCAAAGATATTGGGCTAGTTTGCCATTTTCTTCTCCAACTTATTTGACAGATAAGAAAACTGAGGCAAATAGGGCTAAGTGACTTGCCCAGGGTCACATAGCTAATAAGTACCTGAGGCTGGATTTGAACTCGGAAGGAGGAGTCTTGCTGACTCCAGGCCCAAGACTCTATCCACTGTACCGCATAGCTAACCTAGCTTTATTGCCATGCTGCTACTCAAAGCCACTGGAAGAAGTTATGTAATCATGCTGGTTGGGTCTACCATACTCATGTAATCCAATCTCATCTGAAATATCACTGCTATGTAACAGTCCTTATCTTATTCTTTCATGATTAATTCTCTATCCCTCTTCCCTCAGTAACTCTTCTAAAGCATTTCTTCTCTCCTAACCCTATCGCAAGGTCACTTTCCCTCCCCTCTTTTTGTCAGTCCAGATGACCTAACCTACTTCAAGGAGAAAATAAGGACCATCACTCATGAGCTAACACAATTCTCCTGCTTTACTGCTCAAAACTCATTTACATATTGAATCATCATTTCTTGCTTTAAACAAATCCCTGAGGAAAGAGTAGCCATTCTCCTTGCCAAAACCTACCCCTCTTGTACCCATCATCTTATCTAGTCTCCTCTATTCCAAGAATTTACTTCATCAATCACTTCCACTTTCCTGGTTTATTTCTAAATTTGCAGATTCTTTCTCCAGAAATAGAGCAAGATTAGGACCCAAGGGTGGTGGTGAGGTAAAAGCTGGAGTCTTTTGGTACCTTTTTTTCCTAAGAGTTTTCCAATAGTATTGTTATGCTATTGATAAAAAATAAATAGTTAGACTGAAGGTAGGCATGAATGCATTTCTGTTACCAGAATAACACATTTTCCACTGTCTTTCTTCAGTTTTTGACACAGTCAAACACTCTTCCTCTTGGAATACTCATTCTTCTATTGCCACTCATGATAAGACTTAATGCGTTATTCATCTTGGATACTTAAATGGGTCAATAACCACACCAATTTTGTTGCATCCTGTAACCAGTAAATATCACAACCTTTGCAATTTTTGTCTGTGTTGTTTGATAAAGCCTTGTGTCATCTCCAGTACTTGGTGATAGGATATAAACCAAAGAAAAGAATCTCAGACCTAGCTCTATGCATTGAGCCTGAGAATTGGTAAAAAGTCTTCCAATAAGAAAAAGGCTCTAGGTATAGGGGTATGGGCAAACCCATTTGTTATGGGAATCTGAAGATCTTCCCTGCCCCTAGGCCCTTTGCTAAAGTGGCTACATGACTCTGAGAACCTTCCGTGATTCAAAAGTATACTCTGCCCCCTAATAGGCTGAATGTGGTCACATGGAGCCTGTGGTGGGAGGCTTGTTTTTCGGGAATGCTCGTGCCTTGTAGCTTTGTGATTGGGCAGTGGGTCAAGAGGGCTGTGACATTCTCTGAGTCAGGAGAAGGCTATATAAACTGCTGATACAAGGTTTTGATTTGGGGCTCACTTTGAGAAGAGTTGTGTGATTTGGCCAGACGAGACTCTGGAAGGCCGTTGAGCTCCCCCCTCCCATCCCTTTGAAAAACCCAGATGTTGGTGCTTCCCTCTCTGGTGACTGAATAGGTATGGATGTAATGGTCAGATGCTGGAAGACCATCTGCTGATCTGTTTCTTTGTTTGCTTGTAACTTGTGTTTACATTCTCTGAAGTTCAGGGTGCTGACTTTCTCCCCCCTGAACTAGGTAAATGATATATGTTTGATTGATTAAAGTAAGATTGTTAACCCATTTTGAGTTGCTTTCCTTTAGAAAATCAGATCTAAGAACCTATGCTAGCAGCCACTCTGGGTATGCTAGGGTGCTTGCTGCTACACCATTCCACAAAGACTAAAGAAGGTAGTAAATGCATGAGAAGTGCCCAGTTGACAAGGGTGGATGTGATGAAAAACTAGGTCAACTAACTTACAACTTAGTTTAAAATTCTCATACATCCCTGTAGCTGTTGAATGTGATAAACTATCACCATACACATGCCTATCTCAATCATTCACCTGTGTCTTTACACCAAACTATAGCACGAAAATCTAAACCTTATCTTTCACCAGTCCCTTCTTGGACCTTGACACAGCTATCTATTTCTGTCCCTAGAACTGCCTTCTGTCTCTGATCTTTTTTAGGTAAACACACCGTCCACCTGATTCCAAACTTCTAAACTCTTATCTGCTCTGGAACTTCTCCATTTATCTCTCTTTCTTTATGTTCCAGGTCAGCAAAGAATTCAACCTATAATATGAATCATTTTTGGCCATGTTCTACCTCCTAGTCCAGCAGTTTCCCAGTCCAGCTGGCAGACTGGAAAGTGAATGAGGCAGTACATTATTGAGTAGCAAGGTATGTATGGATTTGAATTGAATTTCTCAGATTCTTTATAGAATCTCTCCATTTCATCCTCCACAGTAGATTTTGACGTATTAGCTACAATTATCTTCATAGTGATCTCTTAACTGATGTTTAACATGAGCACTGCTAACCTGGATTTTGATCCCAATTCCTCCATTACTATCTGTGTGACCTTATATAAATCACTCCTCTCAGACTAAGTATTTTCATCAATAAATTGAGGATTTTGGACTCAATTATTTCTAGAGTTCTTTCCAGATCTTTAACCTAAGTACTATGATAGTTCAAGGAGAAATTGAGGACAGACAACTCACATCATGTTTTCCAACAGTTTGATTACACAAATTTTTCCTAAGAATTGTTCTAATGAAGTATATGAGAAATCTCAATACAGGTTCAGGGAAGTCATTTCTTAATTATTCAAAGTATTTTATTTCAAACTAAGTTCAGATTTGTTCAAAAGAGTCTCAGCCTCTTAAAAAAACAAAAGGCAAGTAAGAAAAGCCAAAATGAAATCATGCTGAAGCTATAAGAGTAAGATGCCTGAATATTAATTTAAATAATCCTTGTAGCATCTGACATTGGGGGAAGGAGGATGCAATGGTAATGGGATTTGAAGATCTTCCATCCCCCTTGTATTGGCAAGCTAGCGAGTGCTTAGCACTTGGTTTCAAGTACATAATTGTGTCAAGTATTGAGACCTGAAACTTGTGAATCCTGCAGTGGGATGAACTTGCTGATGTGGCAGGAAGGGGTGGGGCAGGGAAGAGTTTTTTGAGAACAGAACTGGTGGTGGCGGAACTTCTTCTGAGAGCCAGCCAGAATTTCTGCTGAGGACTTCTGCTGAGAACTGCTGGGAGCCAGAACTTCTGGGAGTGAGCAGCATGGAAGCTGAGCAGCTACCCTGAGTGAGGAGAGGAGGATCTTTGCCGGGGGTGGGGGAGGGTGGGGGGCCTGTTTTGTTTTGAAGGCTTGGGAATATGGGTGTTCACTGAATTAACTATGTGTACCAAATTCATGGCTACTGTAATGACTTTGGCTTGGGGACTCAGCTTTCTGATATTTGAATAAATGCATTGGCTCTGTCCTCCATGTGGAGAGCCTGTTACATTTTGTGATTCACATATTTATAGTCACGATGGGTGTTGTGAATATTGCATTATTGTCACAGAAGAATGAGAAGCCACATTCCTATCAGGAAAGCAGACTATTCAGGAAGAGAATATGCACTAGAAGTATGAAAGTGAATAAAGGCAATAATGGCAAATATACACAAATTCAGACCTAGATTGTATCCCTCCATGGTAAACAATCTAAAATCAAGCTCACCAGCTAAGACAAAGAAGCAAGTTTTAAATGGCTACAAGCTTCAAAGGAAATTTTGATTTAAACTTTAAAGGGACTCATGCTAGAAATACACTAGAAATTGATTAATTTATATAGTATTGATAGAAGGTATGGTAGCAGAGTGAAAAAGCAATTGTTTCTAGGTTTTAGTTTCTTTCAGTCTTGCTCCTAAAAATATTTCTGTTTTGTCTTAATAGAAACTTAATGGTATTCCAGGATCCCTCTGACTGCTATTCTCTAATTTTCGTAGCTGGAACCACTTAGCCTCCAATGATAGGTATAGCCAATTCTAGCAGTAGGCAGAGAAGTTCAAGAATTTACTGGCTTGGCATCAAATCAACCTTACTGTTGTTTTACTCTAAATTTTATTCTCTTACCAATTCAAGTAAGTGGATTCTTCCTTTAATCCCATGTAATCAAGACCTTCACTGGATTCCAGTTTCAGAAACTTAATCCCTGTCTTATTTGCCTCCTTTTGATTCCTCATCTAGCAACCTAGTTCCAGGGCTTGAGCCTCGACTTTTCTTCCTCCTCCTACTTTAATGAGGGAGGTACCATATGTGATATTTCCATTTTAAAAGTGAGGAAACTTTGCCTTAGAAAATTTAAGTGATTTGCCCACAGTCATGTATCCACTAAGTGTCAGAGATAGGATTTGAATCCCGTCTTCCTGACCCTACTTCCAGCACTTTATCTACTATGCCAAGATACCTCTGTAGTTAGACAGAGATAGCAGACACACCTTGAAGCAAACAAAAATTGGACACATTTTTCTATCCCTCTTTACTTTTTCTAATCTGTCTCCTTTATTTCAGACTGTTTATAATCCTTCCGTAGTAGATTCCCACATAGTTTCACCTGTACTCCAAGTAATATAGTGAATAGTTGTTGTTGTTGTGTATACAGATAACTATCTAGTAAACAATTACATCAATCTCCCCATCACCACCAACAAACTTTTAGCCCTCAATGAACCTAAAGCCCCCTCAAAGACTGCCACCTATCTGTTACATCTCCTCTGAATTTCCTACACTTTGAGTAGCACAGCAAACAGACTAGGATCTGAGTCTGGAAAATGAGGGAGTTAGACTACTCAGGCACAGGTTAAATTTGATGATCTTTAGGGTACTTTAAATATATCTTTTCTTGCCCTGAACCTTTGGGTTTTGGTTATCTCCAAAACCACCTATCCTGTAGCTAACCTAACTGTAGCTATATTACTAATAATAACTAATATTAATATAGAACTTTACAGATTACTTTACATATATAATCTAAGTTGATTAAAAAACTCAAATTGACACAAATTTTATATTAATTTTTTTTAATTAGAAAAAGCAAAACTGGCTGAATTGAGGGAGAAAAACCACAAATGAAATCTTTATCTGTCAATGTTGCCTAATAAAGCAGCAGTGGCATCTAGTGGCAACTATCTCAAATTGTAGTCACAAATCCTAGGATGAGTGTAAAAATCTCACCAGAGAATTCAGTTCCTAAAAATGTACAATATCTTTAGTCTGCCTCTACCCCTGGTTGGGATTGAGATCTTGAAAAAAAAATCCTTAAGTGTTTTGGAACTTCTGCCAAGTGAGGTTTTATGGATTTTTTTTTTTCTCTAAACTTTTTGGAAATTCTTTTTAAATTGTTGATGTTTTATTTTTATGTTACAAACAGTTACAGATTACTCCCACTTCATGAGAACTCTCTTAAAACAAAGCAAAACAGTTAAGTAAAACTAATAATACAATGACTTCATCAGAAAATAAATGAAATATGTCATATCTATAGTAGGCCCACCTCTTTATTTTTTAATTTACAGAAATCTATTTTCCCTCCCTGATCACCTCACCCCATTGAAATAAAAAAACAGAAAAGAAAAAGAAATTTCTTCTAACACATATGCATAATCATAACCTCCATGGGAAACACACATTTGTATATATGTATGAATAAACATGTATATATATATATATATATATATATATATATATATATATATATTTCATTCTTTGGTCTATATTTATCAGCTCGCTATAATGGATAGCATGTTTCATCATTTGTCTTCTGGAATCATGAATGGCCATTGTGTTGATCATAATTCCTATGGCAATCAGTTGTTTGTTTTTACAGTATTATTGTTACTGTATAAATTGTTCTCCTGGTTAGGCTCATGTCATTCTTCATAAATTGATAAAAATTGCAAAATATGTTGATTTTTTATAATGTTAATGTTATAGTATAAATTATCTTTCTAGTTCTGCTTATTTGAAATTTCAAAAATTAGTATTTTCAATAAAAGTTTAGACACTAAATTTGTGACCTACACCTTCAAAGTTACATCTTATTTCTCAGTTTAGCTACCACCTCCACAACCCCTTTAGATATTTTTTAACCTGTTTCATTTAACTAGTGTTTTTTAATCCCCAGAAGCCATCTAGTTCAGCCCATACCTGAATAGGGATCATCACTACAACAGAGCTGATAACTGGCTATCTAGAACAAGACTTCTTAAACTTTGTCCACTTAAGACCCCTTCAGCACTTCATAAACTGTGGGTCACAACTCCATATGGGGTCTAGAACCTGCCTTCCTAAACAATCCATTCCATTTTGGATAGTTCAAATTATTAAGATGAGTTTTGGGGTTTTTTGCGTTTTTACATCGAGCCTAAATCTGTCCCCATGCAGGTTCTACCCACTATTTCTAGTTCTACTCTCTGGATCCAAGCAGGATAAATCAAATCCTTCTTCCACACAACAGTCCTACTTGATGCAACTATCATGTTTCCCCCAAGTCTTATTCAGCATAAATATTCATAGTTACTTCAATTGCACAAGCCTGGCCTTAAAGTCCCTCACCATCCAGGACATCCTCCTTTGAAGGCTTCCAAGCCCATCACTGCCTTTCCTAAAATAAACCCAAGAGCCGCAGTCACAGTCACAGCCCTGTAGAAGAAGCATCTTCAGCATAACATGTGGCTACAAACTGCTAGGAAGCAGCAGAAGCAGAGGGGCCAAGACAGTGCACAGTTTGGGATAGAAGGTAACTGTTTGAAAGATGTCCACCTGCCAAGTTCTAAGCAAAAGAGTAGAGTAATAAGGAGAAACAGCATCCTTAAAAACCTATATCTACAAACTAAAAAATAAATTTTCTGTAGATAGAATGAAAAGGAAAGAATTGTTGGTCATGTATTGGTCTTTTCAGTGATACCTGTATACGTTGATCACAATTACTGTTTATAGAATCATCTTCCAAAAGAGACCATATAGGAATTATTCTTCACTTGTAGTCATTCATTTATGGTGTGGGAGGAGGGGAAGGAGAGAGCAGTAAGAAACTAAATCTGTGATTTCACTGATTTGTGGAGCTCCCTATAGATATAGACACTCCCTATACTGATGCAAACCATCACCTCACCTGCAATTCACAGTTTTCGAGTGGGCTGGGGCATTGGGAGGGTAAATAATTTGCGTGTAGTCATACATTCAGTATCTCTCTAAGGCAGGACTTGAACCCAGGTCCTCCTGACTTGAAGAACAATCCTTCATTTTGTTGGTAGTGTTGATGGTCAGTCATTTTTTAGTCATTTCTAACTCTTTGTAAGTCCATTTGGAGTATTCTTGGCAAAGAGACTAGAGCAGCAGTTCTCAACCTGTGGGTCATGACCCCTTCGGGGGTCAAATGACCCTTTCATGGGGGTCGCCTAAGACCATAGGAAAACACATATTTCTGATGGTCTTAGAAACCGAGACACCACTCCTCTATCTGTCTCCAGGTGGGTCTGCCTACATGCAGATACTCCCACATATGAGTATTAAAGGGTCGCAGCATTGGGAAGGTCGAGAACCACTGTACTAGAGTGATTTGCCATTTCTTTCTTCAGTTCATTTTACAGATAAGGAAACTAAGGCAAACAGGGTTAAATGATTTACCCATGGTCACACAGCTATTAAGTGTCTGAGGCTGGATTTGAAGTCAGAAAGAATAATTTTCCTGACTTTAGGCTCAGTTTTATACACACACACACACACACACACACATTCATATATATATATATATATATATATACATACATACATATATACACACACAAAGATGAAAACATAAAAATATGAAAGTTTAGGATAAAGGGGTAGGATAAAGGGGTAGGCTACATGTAGTCCTGGAGGTCTCAAATGTGTGGCCTTGGATTTGCTGTAAAACTTGGATTCAGTCTAAAGGCCACACCTGAGGATATAACAAAAGGATTTGCTCTGTGAAATTTGGATTCAGTCAAAGAGCCATACTTGAGGACCTAGAAGGTCACTTATGGCCTCAAGGTCACAGGTTCCTGACCCCTGGCTTAGGCTCTCCAAGTTCCTGTTTGCCTTATTAGCCAAAGTCTGAAGCAAGTTTATTTTTCAATATCTCTCAATAATTTCTCAAGAATCACAAAAATCAATTGAAAAGTAAAACAATTCATTCCTTTTTCATGAAGTTTTTTCTGTAACAAATTGAGCTTGATGGGATCTCTATCTGATGATACTGACAAACCAAGACATTCTCATAGTGGCACATTTCTTCCTGTTTCATGAAGCCTGAGCTATAAGAAATACATATTGAAAGCTTTTGAAATTATTGAAATTATAATTCTCATCTAAGCTAGAGTGCTCATCCGTGCAAAGTGTGCTTCCCTTTCTTCTTCTTGCTACCACTTAAAGTCTCTCTTCGTGGCCCAACCTAGATGGGGACACATGCTTCTCTTCAAACCTTTTTGAAAGCTAGCATCAAAGAGGGAGTAATCTATTCTGTATATCCTATGTAATTTATATATGATTACAGATATTATATAAGCCTAAAAATTAGAAACTTTCCAAAAGAGGACTATATTCTAGGTTGCAGACAGAAATTTAAATTCTGTTTTTTATGATAGCTGGCATTACTTTGAAAACTGTTCATTATTCTTTTATGTCCTAATTTAGCACAATTGGGTACATTATAATTTTTATCATCATACTTTTTTCAAGGCCCTTATCCTTTCCACCACATCCCCATCTCAATTATCTGCTTTGGTTTTCTTCTAAACCAGGTGTGATCCAATCCAATGCAATCCAAACCAACAAATTTTTGTTAAACACCTAATGATGCTCAAGAGACTATAATAAGTGCCGGATCCAAAAAACAAAAAAACAATTCTTGCCCTCAAGAAATTTACACTCCACTTAGGGGTACAACATATAAACATATGAATATATTATGATAATTTGAGGAGAAAGGAATGGGCACTAACAACGAAAAGGAATAAGAAAGGCTTCCCGTGGAAAACACATAAGCCAAGATCTTAAAGGAAGCTAATGACTCAAAGAGACAATGATAAGGAGAGAATAAGTATATTCCAGGTACTAGGAACAACTTGTACAAAGAAACTGAGGCAGGAGATGGAATACATAGTTCAAGGAAGAATGAGCAGGGCACTTTGACTGGAAGTTACAGTGTATGGAGAGGAGTAATATGCAGTTAAGTTTGGAAAGTCTGGCTGAAGCAGAGCATGTAGCCTTTAAATGACAAGCTAATAACAACAAAGAGTTCATATATTACCCAAATGTAATGGGAAACCATAAACATCTCCTGGACAAGGGAATGACATGATCAGACTTGAGTTTTCACAAGATTACTTTAGTAATATAATGGATTAGAGAAAAGAGAAGAGAGTGGAAGAATGGAATCCAAATAATAGACTATGTCAGTACTACAGGGATAATTGATAAGGACAAAAGGTAGAATGGTGGCTATATTTATAAATATAAGGGAATGAATGTGAGAGATATTGTGGAAATAGTATCCACAAAATCTGGCAACTTACTAGATAGGTGGGGTAAGGAAACAGGGAGGACAAGGAACAGGAAAAGGAAAGGAAAGGAAGGGCAAAGAGATAAATGACTCTAAGGTTGCAAACCGAGATTGTGGAAGAGTGGTATTACCTTCAAAATAATTAGGGAAGTTCAGAAGATAGGTAGGTTTTAGGAGGAAACACAAAGAATTGTATTTTAGACATATTGAGTTTGAGATGCCTATGAGATATACAGGGCAGCACAGTGGACAGTTTCTGGACATGAAGTCAGAAAGACCTGAGTTCAAATTTGGCCTCAGACACTTACTACCTGTGTGATCCTGGGCAAGTCACTTAACACTGTTTGCCTCAGTTTCTCCATCTGTAAAATGAACTGAAGAAGGAAATGGCAAACCACTCCAGTATCTTTGCCAAGAAAACCCCAAATGGCATCACAAAGAGTCAGACAGTTGAAAATGACTAAACAACAACAAAAAATGAGGCATATGGTTCTGAATGTCTAATAGGTAGATAGTGATAAGTAGGAAAGGAGAAGTGAAGAAGCATTTATACAGCACCTACTACATGCCAGGCATTGTGCTAAGCATTATTTACAAATATTATCTCATTTGATCCTCACAGCTCTGTGACATAAATGGAAAGGAAGAAATCCCCAGAATTTAAGTGACTTGCCCAAAGGAGCATAATTCTCAAGTGTCTGAGGCCAGAATTGAACGAAGTCTTCCTGACTCCAGGCCAATGCCCTATCCATTGCATCACCTATTGCCCACGTGACTTTAGCTCAGAAAGGAAACTCAGGCTAGATGCGTGGATGTGGATGTTATCTACATAAAGACGACAATTAAATTCCTACAAGCTTATGAGATCACCAAAATAGTGTTCATAGTCATCTAAGGCTCCAAAACCTTCATATTTCATAAGTGGCCCTTGAAGAAAAGGATAAGAATTAAATGTCATCATGAAATACATTGATTAAAGGTACATGAGGCCTAAAATAACACCAAGGAAATATGTATTGCTAACTAGCCATAATGAACCAAATATTAAGATTTTTAGAAATATTACTGTAGTCCTTTGTTAGTAACACTAGTTAATTCTGCCTACAGCTCTTGGTCAAATTGATGGCCTTTGTTATACAAGATACATATCACTTGGTAGATGTCTTTAGGCACAGGTAACATAAGCAGTCACATGGTGCCTCTGGTTTATTGGCACGGTTCATTTAAAATCTCCTCTTCCTTTCCATCAAGCAATATGTGACAGTGCAGGAAAACGTAGCCCTAGGTCTGACCATTTGATTAGCAAACTGAACCCATAAGGGTTCCCTATACACTATAAGTTATTAGGTATCTAAAAGGAAGTCAAAGCAAATTTAGACAAAGTCTCAAAGATAGTCTCTGGAAAAACAGAATTTCCTGATTGCTTCTAGTCGTTTCCTTAAGTAAAAAGTAGACATTCAAGGGGCCAATTATTTAACCAATTTAGCTTAAAGTTGTTGGCTTTTTTAATTAAATTAAATACTTACTATTTTGAGAATTCAGTCCATTTGCATCTGTTTTTAAAGTTCTCTTTTGGTTGCCTTGATAAGGAAGCACAGTGTTGAATAAGTTAATGAAGAATTATAGCAACATGCTTGTCTCTGACACAAACGTGTATATTTGTTAAATGGACAAGTCTTTTGGCAGCACTCACAGTACATCTGAACAAGTTAGTTCTGAGGAGTCAGCCTGAACCTTAACCTTCTCCTTTAATACTCTCCCCTCCCCCTTAGGAAAACAAAATCATAGACAGGAGGTGGTTGCTTCAAGGAATCATGGCACCAATTTGTCAAGAACATGACCACCAGTCTCAGAACCATTTGTAAGGAAACAAAGAGATCACTCTAGATTTTGGGCTATTAAACTTGCAAAATCTCATAAAGAATCCTTCTGATCATACATTCATACATTCATCCCTCTCGATTGATGGGATGTCTCTGTTCAATTTGATTCAATTAAATTCAAAACATTTATTACATGCCAATTATGTGCAAAGCATCCTAAGTGATAGGATGTTAAAAAAAAAATACAAGTCTCTTCTTTCTAGGAGTTTACAGTCTCCTAGAGAAGATATGTCATATAAACAGGTAAATAAATATGAATTATGAAGCAGAAATAAGGAAAAGTCTGATTGTTAACTTAATCTATTTATCATTACAAATGATTAACACTGATATATCTCATCTTTAAGATTAACTTTAACAAGATTAACTTTAACAAGAGCAAGGGAGACACAGAAGGGAACACAAATGGAACAATTTGTTATTACCTTGTTAAACTGATATTGATACAGATAAATAGTTATAGATGCTACCTGACTATAACAACCTCTGGCGAGACACTGGCTAGCCACGGAGACCCTGGGATTTGTGGTTCTTCTCATCTTGGAAAGAGATCAGATTTCACATGGGAGATTGGAGGTTTTTCATGTAGAGAGTATAGCCAGAAGTATTGAGAAGAATGAGAAGAAAGAAGAAATAGTGGTTGCACCATGGTAGCAGCATGATTATGGTAGCCTATGTTTGTGAGATTTGTGGTTCTCTTCAGAACCATGAGAAATGACTTCCAAGTGGATAAGTAGAGAGGTGTGGCCCTGAGTTTTTGTCAATAATTCTTCTTACTCCATTAGTATGAGCACTGAGAGAAAACCAGACACATTGAATGGAGGTTTCCAACTTTGTCCTGTTTTCTTTCTTTTAACTATGTTTTGGTTTTTTCATGTTTTTCAAAGAATATGTCTGCCAGATTTTATTTTATTTTTGATAAGTACCTATGGTTTCCTTGTTCTTATGTTGCCTTGTGTCCCCCTGTTTGCAGAATAAGGTCATGGGAGAGCTCTCAGAACTCCCCGAGAGAGGAACCTTTCCTAGCACATGGCTGGGACCTCAACCCCCAGGCCAATGTTAGACAATGTTGCTCTCTAATTGTGGCCATAGCATGAGCCATTTCAGAACCACGAGCAGAACTGCCAAGAATATGAGACATATTTTAAAATCTGCTCCATAGACATGAGGCTAATAGTAATTATATGTAACGCAGATGATTAACAGAAAGATAGAAAACTGATATATAGATAGTAGACAGATCTTTTTAAAACTCCCTGTACATGGCACTTCATTTGCCTATTGCCTCTTGCCTGTTGTTCTCTATATCTTGAAATGTTTGTGATTGTTGAATTCACAACACAGAAGAGAGACAGACAGACAGAGAGACAGAGAGAGGAGAAAGAACTGACAAGATGAGCTACTCAATAATGGAGTATGGGGGAGGGGGAGGAGTAGAGGAGTAGAGCTGACTAAGCAGGCGGTTGGAAGGTTAGTGCCTCAGTTCCAAAATATCCTTGACTTTCCCTGACTCCCATCTAGGACCAAAGATTCATCATCTACCTTCCACTGCTTGCATAACTCCCTTTCCACCTCTTGTCAGGGAATTATAATCAAATGAATAGTACTATTAGTGTTGTTGCCCCATGGACAACATTTTTGATTTTATTGCTTCACTTGCAATTCCTGAGCAGAAATTCCTTTTGCTAGACACAAAGTCTACCACTTCATGACTATCCATATCAGCCTCATCCTTCCTATGTTCCAAAGGCCTCTACTGTACTCTTCCATGTGCCCTCTGGTACACCCTTTCTATTATGAACAAACTGCCCTCATAATAGACATGTGTCTTCCTCCTGAGAAATTATTTTGTAGATATTTTGGTTTTGATTTCCTACATATAGGTTGTTTCCAGACAATAATGCTCCTTTGACATCAAGGACTATTTCATTTTGTGTATGTTCCCAGCATCCAGCACAATTCCCAGCACACAGTAGATGAGATATGTAATTGTGTGTGTGTATGTGTACATATTGCAAATATTCTGGGCATGAAAACAAAGGCATAGAAGCTGAAAATGGAAAAGTCTTGTATAAGGAATACCAAGTAAGCCAGTTCTGTTGGCCTAATGCGTGCATGAGATGGAGTAATGTGATGTTAAACATAGGTTAGATCCAAATTGGAAAAGGTTTTAAATGCTATTGAAGTTTGTGAATGACTGAATGAGGAAATTTAGTCATTTTATTGGAAACCACTGAGTACCTTTGTCTCTTTTGAAAGCAATATTTTTAAAGCAGAAATTTTATCATTAGTGCAAATTAAAATGAACTGGCCCAATTCAATTTTCAAGATGTGATGAGCTTGCCAGACTCTTGCAAGGAATTTTATTTTCCCCTGTGTACAGCATTGCCCATCTAATTTGACATGTTTTGCATCATGAAAGAACACTGACAAAGTCAGAATACATCAGTTCAAACCCTGGTACTGTCACTTATATCCATGTGACCTTAGGCAAATCAGTTAGCCTCTCTGGGCTTCAGTTTCTTTGTGGATAAAATGAAAGGGTTAGACTGCATGACCTCTGAGGTCCCTTCCAGCTATAAATCTATGATACTCTGACCTCATGATCCCTCTAAAACACATGGGATTTTCCCCAGTTGAAAACTGGCCAAAGGATATGAGCAGCAGCCAGTTTTCAGAAGAGGAAATCCAAGCTATCAAGAGTCATTTAAAAAAAAAAAAAAGATGCAAATCACTAGTCATTAGAAGAATGCAAATTAGAAGAATACATGTTTGACTTCACATGCATCAGACTGGCAAAGATGACAAAAATGGAAAATGACAAACATCGGAGGGAGATGGGAAAACAGGTAATTTAATTGGTGGATCTAGAAATTGATCTGGCCATTCTGGAAAGAAATTTGGAACTATTCCTAAAAATTTACTAAGTAATATTACTATAAAGTCTACTCATACTCCATATACCCCTGCCAAAGACATTAAAGAAAGAGAAAAAGGGTCAATTTGTACAAAAATATTTGTAGCAGTTCTTCTGTGGTGGCAAACAAATGTAAACTAAGGGGGTAGGGCAACAATTGGAAAATGTTTGACCAAATGATAGTATGTGAATGTAATGTAATATAATTATTCTGTAAGAAATGGTGAAGATGATTTCAGTGAAACCTGAGAAAATTTGTGTGATGAAGAATGAACGATCAGGAGAATGATTTATACAATAACAACAATATTGTAAAGACAAAAATAAAAAAATCTTTGAAATACTTTAAGAACTCTGATCAAAGCAATGATTAATCATGATTCCAGAAGACCATAAAGAAACATGCTACCCTCTTCTTGGCAGAGAGGTGATAGACTCAGGGTACAGATTGAGAAATATACATTTTTGGACATGGCTAATATATGAATTCATTTTACTTAACTATATGTATTTATTACACGGATCTTTATATGATAAGAAGTAAGGAGTGGAGAAAATAACTGTTTGTTATAAAAATTAAATTAAAAATAAAACACGGATTTTCAATGGTGTAAATAATAATAGCTAACATTTGTATAGCACTTTATAAACATTGTCTCATTTGATTGTTACAACCACTCAGCAAGCATTATTATACTTCTTTTACAGATGAGGAAACTGAGGCACAGAGAAATCACATGGCTTGCCTGTGGTCACACAACTATTAAGCTTCAAGGTAAAATTTGAACTTGGGTCTCTTTGGGTTCCAGATCCAGCTTCCTTTCTACTATATCACCCAGTCACTTCAGTCCTCAAATCCTGAATTCCCAAGTCCACTGTCACAATTTCTAGTTCTGAACAATAATTTCTGGGTCACAGATTAAGGGGAATGTGTTGTGAAACACTTTTCATGTTTTCTACTTCTCATCACAAGGTGAATACTGGATTACATTTAAGTCTGGGAATTATTTGATATTGAATCCTGCCTGAAGGAGGTTATAAAAGTTGTAGGTCAATGGCCTAATTGAATGTGACAAACATATCTTAATAGCCATAGACTACCTCCAACTAAAGGTTAATCTTCACTCAGATGCCTATAATTAAAAGTTATCTAAAACAGGAAGACACTATCAAAAATAAAAGAGAATAAAATGTTTGGAGCAAATTACTACATTAATAACCATACAAGATTAAAAATCACTGTTAGGCTATATGAAATTATGTTATAAACATAATATATTTGGAATATTATTCTTCAGGAAAAAAGTTCATAAAGTTTAAAGATAGTTTCCTATGAATATGAAAACTTCCTTATGAAGTAGCTATTATCAATCACTGTTCTTATTTACCAGGGAACTAGACCCAACAGATCAAATCACTAATTCACAGACACACTCTCCACTGGGCTATGTAGTTTTTCATAAAATGAGACAGTGAAAAATTTTAGCTCTTTGTGTATTTTGTTTCTTTTTGTTCTCTGACTGACATATAGACATTTCCAGGCACAAATCTACAAGCACTATAAATGCCCCAGTTCAGCGACTCAACCCTCTTAGTCTCTGTATGTGTTCATTTAAAGTTGTTTTGGATCTCTGTGTGTGTGGTTTCATCATTTGTATTGCTACAAATCTTATCTATTGTTCTATCTAGCAACTGCTAACAATTTGAAAACAATGAAGAAGGGCTACATTTTTTTGATAATTTTTTCTGGTCCCTATTGCAAAGTCTGGACGCAGTAGTGACAAAAAAATATTGTGAGAGACTGAAGTTTCACAGATTTAATGGATTTGGAACTTTTCATTTTTAAATGACTTTTATAATAGGGTAAAGGGAGGGATTCACAGTTCACCCCATATCATAAGATCCGCCATTTTGACAATGGATATTTGAGTAAGCTTTGACACTGTGGTGTAATCTATTTATTTACCTAGACCATAATTTCATATGTACATGCTTTGTCACTGGTATATCTACAGGTATGTATCTGAAGATAAATAGCCCATTCATATTTTGTTATATGTTTACCTTGAGTAGCTGAAACCTCCACAAAATCTCTACTCCAGTGCTCTACTGTGGCATGGAAGTAACCATGGGTTCTCTTATATTCCCCTGTCACTCATTTTCTGATTCCATCACCATTGATGGAGATTTACTTGGTGGCTGGATCTCAAAGTGTGTCTGCCTTCTCCTACTCTGGGCAGTTCATGTTCACCACATAGGTCTCTTTCCCAAGCAAACTTTTGGTGGACAGAACTGGCTCCAACTGAACGTTTGGCTCTTTCCACGAGGCCTAGCAAAGTCCCACATAGATAATGTCCTACTGCAGTTTCCTCTGTTCTTCAGGTTTGGGGCTGAGCTCTTTGGTAATACAGAGCTCTACTGAGATCCTTTCCTAAGACAACCACTCATTGTGGGAAAAGGGAGGTAAGGAAGGGAGAAAATAGAGCTGAGCACAAGCTCCTGAATCACCTTGTACAGCCCCACTTTGCCATCTGTATTTGGGGAGGGAGGGAGAAGGATTGCTGAGCGAGTCTGTTAGGGGTTAAGGATTAGCCTTCTCTGATGTTGGTTTATTGAGTTATTACCTCAATGGGGCTCTTGGTGTCCTAGACAATCAATCAATCAATGCAAACTGCTTATCTCTTCTGCATATTTCCTACTTCTGAGAGACTTTAGGAAGTTGTAAAGATTAGAGAAAATGTCTAGTTCTTCATCTTTTTATCGTGTGACCCTGAAGGTTGATTCTTAAAGACTTTGCCAGTGAAATACAAACACTAAAAGGTTCTACCATGCCGGAAAAAAAAAAAACTATCTGCTGCCTGAGGACAGAGAAACTCCAGGCAGAAAGTTATTAGCCATGGAATTGATGAAACAAATAAAAAGTACAAAATGGGCTTCAATTTTATGTGCCTTCTTCCACCCCTGTGATAATGGGACCAGAAGGGTGTCAGTGTATACAGCACAAGCTCTGTTGCTAATGATCCCTCTAGCCACATTCCCTACCAAGATTTAACTGAGATGAAGCAAATACCACAAGGAGAACAAAATAGCTCAGAAAGTACTTTGGTCAACAAATGCTTGACCTCCTTGCCAAACAAAGACATATGATAACCAATGAACATACCAGTTAATAACAGAAATGTATTTGCTAAACAATATAGGGAGAGTATTAGAAAATTACAATTGGCATTGCCATACACACACAAACACAGTGAAATGGTAAAAGGGAAAGTAAGTCTACAGAAAGTTTGGCATTATTCTCAACTAAACTAGATCATACCAAATGTATTTATAGATGAAATGAAAGGAGAGCAATAAACCTGAGAGTGAAACAAACCAGTCAGCATTGCCATAGAAATTTTTTTTCATCATCACTAGAAACAGAACCAATACATTTGGAATCACTTCAATCCTCAATGTACTACATGAGAAAATGAAAATGGCAGTGAAGAAGATGAAGTTGGAATCAGACTAAGTATACACAGAAGAAATATTGACAGCAATGTATTTACTCATACTGAGTTATTGATTTTCAAAGTAACAGAAGGAGTACAAAATATTAGGGGAAAAATATATCATAATATTAACAGAAAAAGAGTCAATTGAAATGACCTCAATTAACTACTACCTACCCACATGATTATTTTCTCATCTTTATGAAAAAATAAAGAATGACCCACAAATATTATTAAATATATCCTTGATGAGATTTGAGAAGGGAATGGGCTTTCACAAATTATATTCTGCATGCAGAGTGTTACATGAACCTAAAATAGCATTCCCTATGGAGTGTGAGGTCTTCTAGATATTTCTCTGTGTGTATGACATTGAGTTAATTTCTTAAGATCCCAGAATACAACAGAGCTTGCTCAAGAAGTTCTATCACCATTCAAAAAGATAGACTTTAAAATCCACAGAGTAAAAATGAATAAATTGTGACTATTAAGATGGCCCATCAATATATGGACCCAGAATTAAAGAAGAAGATTTGAAAAACTGCAGCATTTAGGTCATTATGTACTGCTTTCTGGCTCCCTGAAGAACCAAAAACTTTTTGGTATCAGCATTCTGCCTATAAAAGCCATTAAGCATGCAACACCACAATACCCAAAGACTCAAAATTACAAGTGATTCAAAAATCAATGGAGTGATTCCTGGTGGATGCAAGTGGTCTGAAGGATATTAGAAATGATAGTGTGTTCAAGTGGTACAAAAGATATCAAACAAGTATATACGGTTGGGGGAAAAAAGCGGTGAGAAAGTAATATAATGAATAATGGGTAGTCCAAGTGTTATATTAGTACAAAACTTTAAAGAAGGGTCAACCAACCCACAGCACTGAGATATAGAAAGTATAAGATTTTTAGCACAGGCACTCATTCAGCATCATAGAAATACTTCTTAGCCAACTAAAGAGCCTAGACCCTAGTTGACAAGAAAAATTCATTGAAATAAGAATCTCATCATTAGTTTTATCCATCTGTGAGTCATAATAGCGGTTCACCACCACTAACCCCTTTGCCTTGATCTGAATTTGTCCCAATTTTTTCTTGTGTTTTTTCCCATAATAAATTACAAAATTGGCTTGAGGACATATGAAATGCTGCTTTCCCCAGGCACTAAACTAGCTCTTTATGTTTTTTTTTTTAACTTTTATTTATTTTAGTTTACATCATTCATTGCCATGAGATTTTGAGTTACAAATTTTCTCCCCATCTTTCCCCTACCCACCACCCCAAAACAGCCATCCCAGTGTATAACCCCTCCCCCAATCTATTCTCTCCTATGTCCTCC
>CM053588.1:229868495-229898265 GCA_028646515.1 Pseudochirops corinnae
ACTTTTCCTCCTGAACTAGGTACATGATATGTTTGATTAAAGTAAGATTGTTAACCCATTTTGAGTTGCTTTCCTTTAGAAAAGCAGATCTAAGAACCTGTGCTAGTAGCCGCCCTAGGCATGCTAGGGTGCTTGCTGTTACAGGGATTCCCAGAGAAATTCCAAGAGGACAAGAGAAAGCATTCTAGTAGAGAACAGATTATGCAAGGATTTGGAAGAAGATGATGGCATGTTGTGGATGAGAGGCAGCAAGTAGGTCAGTTTATCTAGACAGAAAAGGGAAATGGTGAGTAATCTACCTGGAAATATAGGCTGTAATGAGATTGTGAAGGGGAAAGATGCAAGAGATATTGACCAAATAAAATCAATAAGACTTGCCAAATGATTGGATATGAAGAGTGAGAGAAACAAGGATGATTCATAGGCTACAAATCTGGGTGACTAGAAGAATTGTGGTGCCAGACAAAGTAAGGAGGAAGGGCATGTTTAGGAGGAAAAGATCGTGAGTTCTGTTTTGAACATGTTGAGGATCTTGTGCTCACTGGAAATCCAAAAAGAAATGTCAAGCAGGCAATTGGAGATGTGGAACTGGAGGGCAGGAGAGAAATAAGAGCTTGATCTGTAGACCTGGGAGTGTTGTGCATAGAGATGATAGTTCAATACAAGGGATCAGATAAGACCATTAAGCATGTTTGTAGACAAAAGGGAGAGGGTTAGGATAAAATCCCAGGACAAAGTCCTGGGATATACCTGCAGATAAGGAGTAAGACATGAATAATGAATATGCAAAGGAAATCAAAAAGGATTGCTCTAAATGTAGAAAGAGAAGTATAACACAAACATGACCATGAAAACCCAAGGAAAAAATACCCAAAAGGAAGATTGGTCAGTAGAGTTAAAGCCAAGAAGAAGGAGAACTAAGAAATTTTTTTGAATTTAACAAAGTCATTGGTGACCTTGAAGGAAGGAGTTTTAGTCAAGTATTGGGGATGGAAGGAAACCATATCTCAAAGGATTGAAAATAAATGAAAGGGTAAGAAAGCAAAGCCAAGGAATGTGAATGTCTGGTTATGAAAGAAAGGAGAGGTATAGCTTGATAACAAAGAGCATAATGTAACTGTAAGCAGTAATAATAAAACTGGTAATAAGAGGAGAAAAGATAAGATTTTAAATAACTCCTGTGAAGAATAAGATAAGCAATTGATCACAGTAGAGCAGAAGGATTATTAAGCAATTAACAATTCTGCTGAGTTTATGTATCATGAATTTGTAATGGGTTAAATCAGTTAAATTTCATGACTCTTCTTCATTTATCAGCTATTGGCGCTAGAGCAGAAAAATCAGTAGGCAGAAATCATTGAGGGATGAACATTAACAGGCCAAAAATAGCACAAGTTCAGGGATAACAGGAATTCTGGTGTGCTAGAGAATGAAACAAAAGAGTGATCAACAGCAGGATCAATCAGTATAAACAATTATACTAAACAATTTCTGAGGTCCCCCTATTTCTAACATTCTATGATTCTAACATCTTAATCTTGAACCATCTAATCTCAGGTGCAGGCGAGAGAGAGCTGGACTTGGAGTCAGCAAGACCAGAGTTCAAATATGACCTTAGACACTTACTATGTGACCTTGGGTAAATGACTCAACCTCAGCTGTCTCAGTTTCCCCAATTATAAAATAGGGACGATAATAACACTTACCTCCCAAGGTTGTAGTGAGGATCAAATGAGAGTATTTGTAAAGCAGATAGCACAGTGCTTAGTACACAGTAGGCATTTCTTTTCTTTAGTGTTTCTTTCTATACTAACAGTCCTACATGATAGGCTGACTGGTCTGCCATAAACAAGGAATACTCTCTGATCCCTTGGGAAATATTTATTTTATCCTTTGTCCTTTTCCAATTATTAAGGTACCATCAACTTTCCAAAAAAAAATAGCTAATAATATTGCAATACCTTTCACCACTTTCTTAAGCCAATAGGATGCAAAAAATTATTCTTTCTAGTATACTGGAGTAATTTGTTTTGTTCGCTATTCTTTAATTTCTCTTTAACTCTTCCCATCAACACTTTAGTCTGGATTTTCAGACGTAAGTCACAGATAATTTCCTCTCTTGGTCTACTTGATCTTCCCCAAAACAGAGGAAAAGCAAGAATTAAATTCCCTTCCTCTGCACAGTCATCCATCAGCTGATGGTTTGGCACATACAAAATGGGAAAGAGGCATACAGTTTCTTTATCTGATCTTCACTGCTTCTTTATATTTTAAGTTGGAGAAAATTTTAGGAGTTTGGGGAAGGGAGGGAGTTAGAATCCATTCAGCATGCCATAAATTCAGTAAGACACAAAACCACAGAGGCAGAGGCAGGCTTCTAAAATCTGTGGAGCTTGTATATAACTAAGTTTATCTCTTCTTCCATCCCCGGTTTTCCAGGTTAGCAATAAACTGTATTAAATTAGAATGGCAATAGTCTTTATTAATTTATTTTTTCTATCCATGACAGACATGTGAATGGCATATCCTGAAAGAAATAAAAATGAAATATAGAGTAAAGTGGAAACAATGTACAAGGGAAAAAACAAGGAAAATCCCTCAAGTACTTATTTAGTATACTGAAGCAGCAATTTATCAAGAAGAAGGTGATTTCTTGGCACAGGCCAAATCTCAGGTGTCCTGTAGAGAGGACAGATGGGATATATGGTCACTTTAATTAGTACCCTAAATCATTGCATTCACCATACTTCGAAAGATTCCTGAGTTTGTCCATTGGTACTACCATCATTAGCACAGATGGAAATCCCTATATACCTTAGTAGATTGTCTTTGTTGAGTTGCTGCAGCATAAAAGGAGAGGGAGTCATTCCCAAAGTATCACTGCCATTCAGTGATGGCAGCCATGGAAGAACAGATATCAGTGGAGAATAGGAAAAGTGTATAACCCTTGTGGACAGCAAACAGTGGCTCCAACATGCAGCAGAATGAACACTCTACTCACAGACCCTAAGCCACCCAGAATTCCAACTTCTATAGGGACTTTTAAACAAAAAGGTGCCAGTCAATATCTATGTTGAAGTCCCTTAATATGAGGGCATGAGTTGGGAAGGAAAGGATGATTGGGAGATATACCATGAATTCATCAAAAAAGAAAGAAAAGTGTTCTGAAAGCTGCTAGAGAACAGTTACCAAAATTTTGACTGAGTCATCGATATGAGACCTTAAAAAATGCCTCTTCATTTATTCAGTCACAGCTCTAGGAAACGGCACTTCCCTGAAGAAAAAAAAGTATGATAGATAAGTTTGGATGAGGCCTTGGAGTTTGTTAATGGTGCTGCCCAGGAAGTGAAAACACCATAATAGGAAAATTCTGGAAAGCTAGGAGACCTGAGGACACTGGGCTCAGGGTAGGCATAAAAATTAATAGAGGAAAAGATTAAGAAATGAGGGTAGAGGGGACAGAAAACCAATTTTGCTTACTTCATAATTTTGCAAAATATCTACTGTGAAACTAATTGCTGTGCTACAAAAAAAATTAGGTTTGATCTTAAAAAGTCCTTCATACCATATTTTATTTGTTCTCTCTTTCTAAAAAGTTGAAGACACTCTCCTGGGATATTCCCATTTACTTTCATAATATCTCTGCCATGACAATTCCCTAACTTGATGTAAAATGGTAAAAGAGATTAAACTTATCCAAGTTCACATTTGGTTAATGGTTGTTTCTGGGATTAGAACCCACCAAAGTCTCTTTATTTCTATCCAAGTGTTTGCTTTTCTTTAAACGAGTGATTACAAACTTTTGGGCCTTCAGGACTTCATGGATTAGCATAACTATGGAGAATCATAATATACAACTATAGGACAGGTAAAGCAGAGTAGGAAGATTAAAGCAGTCCTAATGAGAACCTATTCACATCCCAGTAATTTCTTGAGTTATTCTCTGACCTCTTTCAGTCTGGCCACATTGGCATCCTATTGGAAGATAAGATAGAAGCAGAATCATAGCATGAGGAGATCAGGAGCCAAAGCCAATTATTTGAATCTCCGAGGACCAAAGTCAGAACATGTAAACAATGCATCAAATACAACTTCCTCCAATGCCAAGATCTTTAAATCCAATTACATTTTGAACTTCTTTTGTATTTATGGTATCTATCACTAGTACTTCAGATGACTTGAGTCCAATATCTAGTAAGTGATGGGCAAATGACAAAAAAAGAAAGAAAAAGAAAATCAGACATTAAAGAAAAAAAACTCCTTACAGTGAAGATTTATATCTGAAACTTATCTAACATCTCAACATACTTCTCATTGGCCAGAAATTCAACCAATAATAGACAATACTCCTTCAAAATTACATGATGTTTTGTCTTTTGGGTTTTGTTATTTCTAATTTTATTTCACCTAAGTTCAGATAAATGCAGTTTTTGGTCTAAATTTCCCATGTTAATACCTATCCTTTGTTTTATTTTACTTCATAGCTTATCTCTTTGATATCTCATGGTGGGCTATGAGATCTTAAAGGCTATGCCAGAACACCCCAAGTTCTGGCAGGTCCTGCTAACATGGAAAGGCTTTGAATCTGAGTCTGAAAATGGGTTGTTGATGATCTATTATCAGAGGACCAGCCTAACTAAGTGTGGAGAAACTTATCACTAGAAGGTTGGCCCTGAGGTGACCAATGTTTTGGCTAAGCAATTCACGAAAACCATCTAGTAAGAGAGAGATTCCAATCTGTATCAGTGTACTGAAGAAAGTGGTTTTTTTTTTTTGAGCAATAGAATTTATTCTCATAAATGAACACAACTTTTATTATCATAATAATACCGTTTGTCCCCTAAAGGAACTCAGAAAGAGGCTGGGCCATGTCTTCCATCTGCCCCAAAGCAACACCTTCCATCTGCACCAGAGCAAGGCAACTTCCACCTCCTGCTGCCAGCCAATCTCCCAACTTTGATGTGGAGAGCCTATGGCACAAAAAAGAGCAACCTTCATTTTGACTTCAGGCCTTCCATCTCCTTCTGTTCTCATCCCTTGAAGAAAGAGGAAGAGGAAAGTCAGTGGTAAATAGAATTTATTTCTCCTGCCTTGAAGTTCAATTTCCATCTCTCGTTGTGATCTCCAGCCCTCCAAGGGAAGAGGAATATTTAAGTTGGGTTTCCCATCTAATCATTTAACCATGTTCATCCTATCTCATGCTACTCTTGTCTGAAGTGTGATCTCCAGCCTTCTTTGGGAAGAGTAATGGTGCCTTCCACCACTCAGTGATTAACATTCTTACATCCCTATTTGCTCAAATAATCCCATTCCAGTGTTTCTCCTTTAAAATATTTCCCCTCTGTCATCTGCACGTTACCACTTATTTTCCACCTTTCGCCATCTATTAGTTCATTCCCTTTTATCTACAAATATGCCCACTGGAAAAAAAAAACTTCACTTAATTCTTCCATCCCCACTAACTATTGTCCTACATCTCTTCTGTCTTTTGTACCTAAATTCCCTGCAAAAGTCATCTAAAATAGGTGCCTCTACTTTCCTTTCAATCTCTTCTTAACCTTAACAACTAAAATTTCGACCTCATTGTTCCACCTAAACGGCTGCCTCCAAAGTTACCAGGGATCTCTTAGTTACCAGATCCAATGGCCTTTTCTCAATCCTCATTCTCCTTATCCTCTCTGCTGCCTTTGACACTGCTGATCATTCTTTTCCTTGACACTTTCTTCTGTCTAGGTTTTGGGGACACTATTCTATCCTAGTTCTCCTCATACCTATCTAACAGTTCCCTCTCAGTCTACTTTGGTGGATATTTAACTTGTTTATATATATTTGTTTGCCTATTGTCTCCTTCATTAGCTTGTTAGTTTTTTGAGGGCAGAACTGCCTTTTACCTCTTTTTTATAGCTCCAGTATTTGGCTCAGTGCCTGGCACTTACTGAGTGCTTAATAAGTGTTTGTTGACTGACTACTTATCAGCGCACACCTACAAGTAGACAAATAAGCTGTGATTTTAGCAGCACAGTCTACTTTTAGTGAGGAAACTTCATCCACTTGTGCAGATTACAATCAATCTCTGGCTAAATGCATAAATCTCAGGGAGCTGCCTGTGGCACATGAAAGTTGAGCGACTTGTCCAGGGCTTTGTAGCTATTGTCAGAGTTAGAATTTGAATCCATGTCTTCCTGACTTGAGATAAGACTATCTACCATATCAGTCTATCTCTTATCAAAGTATTTAGCCAACTAATTATATTAAATCAGTTCCACAGAAAATAATATTAAAATGGTTTTGCCTTAGAATTCCATTGAATTTGTACTGAAATTTTTTTTTGTGAATCTGCTAAAACACACACACACCCAAATGAATAGTGTCTCTGTGGATTTAAAACAAAATCCTCACAAGATTCTACATCCTTTTCTTCAAGTTCCTCAAAGGTAAAATTTTATTTTGTGTTGTTTTTTAAAGTCAGGCTTAGTATTTTCAAATTGTCCAAATCCTTTTATATTCTATCTACTCTGTATGTTAGGTGACTGACACCCAAAGTCACTGAAAGAATTTCTTTTTTTTACCACACTGTCAGTTTTGTTGTTGGTATGTGTAGACTCTGTCTCTAAGAAACCCTTCTTCATGAGTTAGTTTACTTTATACACAAAAATGCAATCAATGATGCCCTAGGATCCTGAAATTCAAGAGTCTTGGGAATAGCAATGTTTCCATTACAGTGCCCTCAGAGATCATTCTGGGAAGCAGCTCTTGTGTAGATATAGCCCAGCAACTGCTCCTGCAAATGTTACCGTCATAGCTATAGAAGACCTAGAAAAGAATGCTCTTGCTACTAAAGTTCTTGGTATTATCAAATGGTTCAACATCAGAAAATGATATTTTATTGGTGGAAAAGACATTAAAGAAGAGACATTAACATCTACTCTACTGCTGCACCCTAAGAACCATGAGATTTTTCCATCTGACATTGCTTAAAACTTTTTATATGCACTGTTTTCCCCATTAGACTATGAGCTTCCTGAGAGCAGGGGCTGTCTTGCTTTTGTTTTTAACATCCACAGCACTTAGGATGGTGCTTTGCATACAGTAAGTACTTAATACATGCTTTTGATTACTTTTTTCTTTTGCTGAATAATGCTCAAATAATACTCAAAAAGTCATATATTTAGGGCCCTAGTTCTAAAGTACCTCTTGTCAAGAATCATGAAAGATAATGTGAGTTTGGAAGATGATCTGTGTTCTACTTCAGATAAACAAATCTGTATCATATCTATGTCACATTTGAGCTAGAAAAGGAGAACTAAATCTCCAGCTGTCAACAACTCACACTATTCCTTCCAGATTTGTAGCCCTTACTCCACCCAAGAAAGATGGGTGAGAAAAGTAAATAAGAGCTTATGTGAAATAGTAATCAAGTGATAACAAGCAGCATACTAGAACATTGATAAGTATATTATGGTAACATTCCGAGAGAGTCAAAGCAGAAGGCTTGAGGCACTTGAGTAACAATGTCCCTCCTTTGCAAGGCTAACCTTTCCAACAGAGGTGCCCTTTATCCCATTACTTCTGTAGATTCTGATTCCATCCATTTATCCTCTTCTTTATCTTAAACCCCTCCCTCTCAACCAGCTCTATCTATATAAATATATGCATCAATTTCTTCTACTTAAATACAAAACAAAACAAAAGAATAAGATTCAAAACCAACAGCAGAACTCTCCTTGATCCTGTTATCTCTTCAAGGTACTAACTTATTTAAGAGGCCTGAATAGCCCAGAATTCACCCATTTCTCTAGCCCTGTCAGTCTGAGCATCTTTAAATATTAAATCTATTCAAAGAAAAAAAATTAAGTCAGGATGCTTGTTTAAAACTTTTTGGCTGAGTAATCAGGAGAGAGATCTCTCAAGAACAAGCTTCAGTGCAAGTTTTCTATTTTAAATGACTTTCTTGGACTGTATTTCAATTCTTTCACGTCAGGGCCCAGGAGAACTCTGGTTGTACAGAAATGTGCTGTTTTACTTTTCATTTTTTTAAAAAGGTTAATGTTCAGTCAAAGATATGGGAGCAAGGTTGGGCCTATTTGAATTTTATTCAAACTATTTCTTTCATCTTCAATATCAGTCCCCATTTTCAATTACTTAAACTCAGTTGAAGAGTTAAAATCCCTTGGGCTATAGAATTTAAATGGTTAGAAGGATGTCCAAATGGCGTCTGTAACACTTGGAACCTTATTTAAATTTTCTCCAGAGATATATTTGTAACCTTAACTCAGCAACAAATAACAGAATCTGATAGAAAAAAATAATAATTGATTAATTGAGTGGGGATGGGGAGGGAGAAATTTTTTCCCACTATTCACAACAAAAATCAGAGAGGATATTCAGAGAATCCACTGGTAGCTTCCAAGAGCTCAAAAAATGAGTGAAAAGCAATAGGAAATATGGAATTTTAAAATTATTTTTAGTTTAACAAAAAATATTTTTTCCGTCAACTCAATCATTTATTAAGCACCTATGTGCCAGACGCTGAAGTGCTGGGGATCCAAAACAAAGCAAAAGAAAGACCCCACTTTTAAGGAGTTTATAATCTAATGAAGGAGATGACATGCCAACAACTGTGTTCAAATAAGTATACAAGAAAAACTAAAGAGAATCAAAAGACAGATTGTTGTTGTTGTTGTTACATTGATCAGTCATTTCTGAGTCTTTGTGGTCTCATTTGGGATTTTCTTGGAAAAGATACGGGAGTGGTTTGCCATTTCCTTCACCAGCTCATTTTACAGATGAGGAAACTGAGGCAAATAGGATTAAGTGATTTGCCCAGAAATACACACCTAGCAAGTATCTGAGGCTGGATTTGAACTCAGGAAGAGGAATCTTCTTAACTCCAGGCCTAGTTCTCCATCCACTGCACCATCAAGCTATTCAATAGAGAGAAAGCTTTCGATTATTAAAAATCACAAGTGATTTTCCTTTCACACTGACTTTTTAATATGGAAATGGGAGCATTAACAGAGATCCTCTTTCATTTCTAAATTTTCTAAGTATCCTGAGTCTGGCAAGCTTAATTTTGGAACAGAAATATAATGTCACATTCTTGGATGTCAAATTTAGCTTTTGGAACTCATGATTTCACAAAGTTTTAGCTTAGAGTGTGTGTGTGTGTGTGTGTGTGTGTAATACTTTGATATCTCTTTTATCAATTCCATAGTCATCTTCTGTAATACAATTTTTATAAAACCTCTACTGTTTAAAATTAAAATGTCCTTTTCAAAGTTAAGGATTTCAACCCCTCTTAATGACCTTAAAAAGTAATTAGGGCATTCAAAGTTTATTATTATAGAATTTCAAGGTTGGAAGGACATCAAAAGTCATCTAGTCTACTCAGTTTTGAATAAGAGTGCCCTCTACTACATCCCTGACAAATTGTTATCTGACCTCTGCTTGGAAACTTCTATGGTCAGGGACCCTATGACATCCCTAGGCAATCCTCATCACTCTTAGACAGCCATTGTTGCTAGGAAGCCTTCCCTTCATCAGGCTTAAATCTGATCCTTTGAACCTTGCATCTATTACTTTAAAGTTCTCTCATCTGGGGACAAGAAGAACAAATCTAATCATTCTACTGTGTAATAGTCCTTTAAATATTTGAAGACAGCCATCATGCTCCTTCCTGCCACCAAGATGTCTCCTGTTCTATTGAAATAACCCCAGTTCCTTCAATAAATCCTTATATAACATGATCTCTAGTTCTTTCACCAAAATGAATGCTCTCTTCTGGACTTTATTTTTGTTGTCAGTGTACTCCCTAAAATGTAGTACCCAGAGTTGAATACATTATTCTCCATATGACTTGACTAGGGCAAAGTACACCAAGACTATCACCTTCCTTTTTCTGAATACCATGTTTCATTTAATAATGGAATCTAAAATTATTAGCCTTTTCAACCACTATATTATATCATTTAATTCATAAGGACCTTAAAATTCATGAAAAACCCTAATTCATTTTCACCCAGTTTTCTAGCTATTCGTCCCTCATCTTTTATTTGTGCTGTTGATTATTTCTTTAATCCAAATGTAGAGCCTTACATTTATCCCTATTAAATTTCATCGTAGTATTTCCTGCCTTCCGGACCCAAGGAGAAGAAAAAAGTCTAATACTTATTTTGACAATCCTTCAAATATTTGAAAATAGCTATCATCCCTTCCCCTTTCCCCAAGTTTTCATTCTAACCTGTCAAGATCTCTATGGATATCACCTATCCCCCAACAAGTGAGTTTTGCTTCTGAGCTTCCTGTCATCCACAAATTGACAAGCATTCCTTCATCCAAGTTGACAAAAATATTAGACAGCAAAGAACTGATCTTTGGAATACTCTGTTTAAATTAAGAGTTGCTGAAAGTCAAAATGTGGTTCAATTATAAGGCATAGGACTTAGTGGGGTGGAGAGGAATAGAAATGATACTTTTCACAACAAAAAAAACAAATCAGTCAATTAATCAACAAGCATGCAATTGCCAACAAGAGCTAGGTACTGTGCTAAGCTCTGGGAACACAAAGAAAAAAGTGCCTGTCATCATGGAGCTTACCTTTTAATGTGAATAAGTAAATATTAGGACCTTTTAAGCCTCCTAGGTAGCAAATATCTTCCCTCCCTTCTCATCTTGATGATATCTTTGCAAGAACATTCCATACATGAATTGACAAGATGCTTGATGAAACTCTACTAGAAGAAAATGAGCAGACTTTTGTAGATTATTTTTTGCATCTGACTAGATCCTGCTGTATTTCTTGGTGATTTTTTTTGAAAAAGCATTTATGAAAAAAATATATTTTTGAAGATCCTTCTTAGACACAAGTCTCCCACACACATATCAGAATCATATGGGACAATAATAATATGATTATGGCTGTAATTGATCAGTGACCCATTAAGAATGTACATCATTCAAGGCATAAAACAGGGAGATGTACCTTCCAAGATCTTCACCAGTGTTGTGGAACAGGTTCTAGACAAAGTACAAACTAAATATAGATGGATAAGTTCTCTGTTTGCAAATAGCATTGTATTGATTAAATTAAGCCCCTACAAAGTGTCCTCCGTGAAATCTGCAGCAATGTCAGTGATTGGTCTAATCAGATACTCTGATTCATATATGAAACATTACATATGAGAAAGGTATATTGCCCAGTAATGATAGGCAGACAATCTACTGAATTAGTCTGTCAGTATTTATATCTTGCTTAGGTATTGCAAATGGACAATGACCCAGGCCCAAATTTGAATAGGAAGGGGAACTCAGACTAAATCACATCTGGGAAACTGAGAAATGCTTGCAGTGCTCCCATATACCAAAAGCCTATTATCCCTTTCACACTAATATTCTCTCATTTATTCTCTATAAATGTCACAAAACACTATAATCTTAAAAGAATTTAAATGATAAGTTACCCAGACAGAAGTCAGAGAAAGAAATATGATAGACTTACCTAGGTGGTAGTTACCAGTGACAAAGTGATATAGAAGAATAATGAGATTCCAAGACAAGTATATGAAGAAATGGAATAGGCTGGTCCTCTTGAGTAGCAATAATGAGAGATAATAAGCCTAAGTGCTATACTGGTACCAAAGGATACTAAATAAGTCAGAGAAAGACCTCCCCCTTATAATTTTTATACAGATAACTTATGGAAAGACATGGACAAGAATAACACAGGATGAGAAGATGGGGAGGGTGTGTGTGATCTGTATCAATGGAGGAATGAAATCAAGAATCCACCAAAGTGCCAAAAGTTAGGAGCTATCTATTAATTTATTAATATGAGATATCCCATAGTCTTCATTAATTAAAATATAGCTCATCATAGAAGTTGCAGGAGCTGGTTTGAGAGACAGTAAAATTCTGTTGATGTCTCCTCCATAAAAGTCACACTAGGATTCTGACCCTGACATCACATCAGTTTCAACTCTTCTTGAAGTACTACAAGAGTACTACTCTCACTTAGGAGCAGATTCTAATTGAGCAGAATGAGCATGGACTATTAGGGACTCAATTTTTCAACAAAGATAAAGTAAATTATACCACCTATTATCAATAAGCCAGGCAATCAATGAGTTTTTGTTGTCCACTATGTGGCAGGCACCATGCTAAGCACTAAGGATACAAAGAAAGACAAAAAAAAATAGTGCCTGTTCTCAAAGAGCAAATGATTATCAAGTCTTTTTGGTAAATAAAATCAAATAATTAGGGGATTTTTATTCAAAATAATCTTTTGATGGACTTAAGACCATTTCAGTGGAGTTATCTGGAATTTCTGTAATAAGATCCCTTGAAATTTCAGAAATGTCTCCCCCACCTCTTCAGTACAGCCAGGTTGTTTGATCATGAAGACTGCCATAATGAAAACAGCAGGCAATCATAAAGCTAGAAACATCCAAGGTCATTATTCTCCACTGGGCACAAGATTCCATGTTAAAGTGGTTTTAACTAGCGGCAAATATGCCATTGTAATTTGTCCCTCCAGTCAGAGGAAAAGAATTCGGGTTGAAGGTTTGGATTCTCCTTCAGGGGTTGGTTACATGATTGCTGGTGTGGTTATGAATAAATAATCTTAAAATAATATAGCCACAGCTTATGTACTGTACAAGTGTATCCCAAGCATCAGGGGGCCCCCACAAGTGGTCCATCGTAAAGAGCTGAAATCAAGAGAGGTCAGGATCTCTTTGGTTGATAAATACCTAACCTGGATTTCTCCAGAAATATGTCTAAAATAAATAAAACACTGAAGTGCTTAGATAAGGCTCATGTCTAGGACTTTTCCCAAATACGGGTGTCAGGGTCCTCAAATTCATAATCGGCATTCACCATACAATATGAATATCAGGTACAAGAATACAAAGACAAAACAAATGCAATCACTGACCTCCAGGAGATCACAGGACTATTTCTCTATATTCCAAAGTAAAAATATTTACTGATTAATGATTTCTTGAAACAATCACAATTCCCTTCCTTTAAAGCTATGGTCAAGATGTGCATGTAATTTCATGAGAATCTTCAAATTTATAAGGAATATTAACATTTGCATATGTACCTGTAGAGATGTTAATAAAAAGAATACCATGAAGTAAAAGAGAGGAAGGATAAGCACAAGTCAAAAAAAGAATTTATATGAATCCTGGATTTCTCAACCCAGACAAATCAGACTTTTATTGTAAATCATCCAAAGTAACAGAACATTTGGATGGGTTGGTGAGCACACTGAGCTGACAAATTTATTGACATGAATGGAACAGCTGAAATAGTAAGGTGAGGACACACTATGATTTCCAGGAAAAAAGTTTACACTTCATTGATGATGAAATGTCAAGGATAATTTAACAACTTACTGTGGTTTCATACTAAAGTCAATTTAAAAAAAAAAAAGACAAAGCAGCAAAGTCAATGTTAGCTTAAAATACAAAAATAAAAAGCAATTGTATACAAAATTAAGAGGGATGAGGGAAATAAATTATTTCTGCAAAGAAGGAAAGCATCCTGTATTAAAGTCAATGAAAGGTCACAGCTGAAATTCTTTTACAAGAAATAATTGCTGTCACAGACCTGGGGAGAGATGATTTTAAATGTTTGCTCTCTTTGTGAATCAGCGGGAAGATCAATGCACCTGTATCACCTCCTCTAGAAATCACTGAATTTTAAAAAAATAATAATTTCTGTAAACTAATTCAAGCATATATGGGGTATGAGGCTAATTCATTATTAACTCTATTCATTATACTCGTATTTCTGTGGGTTTCAGGGTAGAAATGGGTCTAAATGGTACACCTACAGTGGGAAGTCACCTGCAAATCTAATTATCAAAAAATGAACATATTATCCCTTGCAAATGGAGCATGCCATCCATATTTTCTACCATCTTAAGCAACACCAACCAGACCAACATCTCTTTTGGACATTTTGTGAGCCAAAGTGCAACTTCTAATAACTAGGTTTAGGTGTGGATCGAAAGTCATCTTAACTCAAGTGCTTTTGAGCCCAATTGTCCTTTGATTCACTTAAACTCTTTTAACCTGTAGGTACAATACAGGTGGTTCTATCTAAATGAGATAAATTAATATGAGATATGTGTAAAACCCTTTGAAAACCTTAAAACAATATGTAAATATTAGCTATTATTATTATATTAGAATTGGAGAAAAGAGCTCTTCCTGTCATGTGACAATATATTTCTTCAGGATCTATGTCCTTCAATTTTTATCAAAACATTGTGTCTCAGAGCCATCACCAGGCAAGGAAACTGGCACTGCATCCCAGGGTAGTAAACTTAGATTGTGCTAACAACATTTTCAGGCCTTTGACAAGCTACAAAGAGCAGATCTTAGCACCTAGTTAGCAAGAATGATTAGTTAAAATAAGAAACAACTAGATAGTGGTCTGTAGTGAACTTCTAGGCAGGTTCCCCAATTAAGTATTATCCCTGGACCTCTATATATGACTCATTTACCTTACCCCTAGGCAGAACTTGTGGGGCTTACCCAGGTATAAAAATTTCTAGTTTAGGAGCAGGAGTATAAGCAGAACATAGTGAGGAGTAGCAGATAAAAGGCTAATCTTGGAGTAAGAGAGATTTGAGCAGAAGTCCTGCCTTGGACCCAGAACAGCTGTGTGTCCTTGAATAAGTCATTTAAGCTCTGTCTGCCCCCATTTCCTTAAAATGGAGACAAGAGTTAACACCTACCTTCCAGGGTTGTTGTGAAGAACAAATGAGATATTTGTAAAGCTCTTAGCACAGTGCCTCACACACAGTAGACATTATATAAATGCTAGTTATCATGATTATTATTATTACTATGTAATCATGGGGAAGTCACAACTTCTCAGTGTCTCCAAGCTATTCTCTAAGAATACAAATCACAGATGAATGAATCAAGTTACAATTCAGTTAAAGTCAAATGCATCTATTCTATCAGAAAAGGAAACCCAAGTCAATGCTAAGCACTTAAATGATCGATCTAAATGCATTGTTGGATGATGTTTCCATACCATTCCATTGTTGAGGGAGTTACCCTCACCACTGAAATCATAAGTCCAGACTAAAAAAATGTTTATATGTACTCATGCATTTTATGTTATAACAGAATCCAGACAGACAGATTGCATAGTGCACCAAACAGAAATTTGGATACTCTTAAATTCTTACTTGTATCAAGAGAGAGAAAAACATGCATGGGTTTGTTTTCACCTGCCTTTAAAATGCATTGGAAACCCTCAAGAGAGTATATCCTGAAAATTCTGAGCAGTAGCACAATAATTTTATTTATATGCAGTCACTGAAAGCTTTGAAATAGAATCTGCCTCTGTTAAGCTTTCTTCTATATCTGAAATTTAAAGGAGAGTAGGAATTGAAGAGGCAAAAATATCCATTTTTGCCTCTTCAATTCCTACTCTCCTTTAAATCCATCTTCAGTGTTAGCTCCTCCATAATGTTTCCCAGATCTCTGACCTGCTCCATTGCTACCAACCTTCTCTTCACTCTTCCCATACCTCATATAACACTTTTTAAAAAGTTATTTCCTCTTCTTATAGAACAATATTTGCCATAGTTATCTCTGTGTCTCATCTGCCTTCCCATACTGTTAGCTTTAGGAGTGTAATAAGAATCCTCTCTTAATTTCTTCTCCACCTAAATGGCAGGCATTTACAAAATATTCATTAAATTTGTTGAATTTGAATTTGAATTATTCTAAATTATGCCCTGTATGCAAGATAGATCTTAGTGTATGTATGGTAGATTTTTGTTATTCTTTTTAAGATACTAGTACCCAGTATCCATGGCCATAACAATCATGTAGTACCAGGCTTATGGCTTGTAAATATCCCCACCATGCTTATGCATCATATTATAATTTTAAGATAATGTAAACATTTGAGTTGAGGATGTAAACGTGCATTGTACATGCTCTATGCTAAATCATCATGACATTGCCAAAGATAGTGTAAACATCTGAGGATATTGCTATTGCTTTCTTTGTCTGTTACCCTATAAATCAAGTAGGCACTGGTCAGTAAGTGAGGAGTAGGAATGCATGAGGGGAATGTGCATGTGTGCTTGCCTCAACTGTCCTCATTGAGCTTTAGGGGGGAATGCACAAGCCCAAATGATGTGCATGCCTTGATTGGCCTCCATCAAGGTTGGGGGCATTGAGGTTTTTTTTGGGGGGGGGGAGGATTGTAGGGGAATTGGGGTTAAGTGACTTGCCCAAGGTCACATGGCTAGTTTTTTGTGTTAAGTGTCTGAGGCCAGATTTGAACTCAGGTTCTCCTGACTTCAGAGCCAGTGCTCTATTCACTGTGCAACCTAGCCACCCCAAGGGCATTTGTTAATGTGTGTTAGTCTCTACTAGTCTCCAGCAAGACTTAGGGTATCTGTAGGAGTTGTAGCTCGTACTATATTCTTGCCTACCACTGTGAGAAGATTAATTAGGGGATGCTGTAGGAGTCATGCTCCCATTATCAGCAACCCCCCTTGAGAAGACAAGTTAAGATTAATTAACCCTTATGAATTCAATGCTGTTCTTTTGGCTGCCCAGATCAAGAGTGAACCTGCTAGAGCTAGAAAAGCTCCAGCGGCTCCCATGACACCCTCCCCAATATACCAACATGACATTATTTAGTTGTTGGTAGGAATTATTGGAGGTAGTTTTTCTTAGAAAAACTAATATTTAGTTGGCAATATTAATAAAAATAAAAGTGTAACCAAACCCCTTGGGGAGAAAGGATTGATTGCTTTGATATGGTTGTCAAGTTGGTTGTTGCCATGATTTAGTTAGCTTTCCCATATATCAATACTAGAGGAGTTCTTGCTTTATATACTAATGCAAAATCAAGTTACAATTCAGTTAAAGTCAAATGCATATGAGAATTCTATTCTATCAGAACAGGAAACCCAAATCAATGCTAAGCACTTAAATGATCAGTCTAAATGCATTGATATATCCACCTTTCAAATTAAAGTAGAATTTAGCCCTAACAAAAACTATGTTCTCTTATCAGTCACTTTATCCAAATCTCTAATGCAGGGATCTTTGCTCTCATCAATGTGAATATTACATCCAATGAATTATATCTCAACCTATTCATGCCTGTCTATTCTGTGCAGCTTTCATTGGTCCCATAAACTAAACAAAGGGCATTTAAAGATGAATTTGGAAGGAGGCAAACAAGTAAATGTAAACATGGAAAATATCTATAAAGGTTTTTAAAATAATCTTATTACCACCAGGGACAGTAAATATAGAATACACTTGTATTCTAACATCATAGTCCCAGATGTCATTGGAGAAAAAGAAGACAGGAAAAGGAACTGGACTAGACCAGGTATACAAAAAAGAAGGTCCATTCTTGAAATGACACAAATTTGAGGGCATTGAGGAGGTCAGTCCTTAAGGAGGAGAGATACCAAAAGTATAAGGGGAAAAAACCTGGCATAATTAGGGTTTTTTAAATGACAGAGAAATGAATAATTACCAACACATATGACTATTTTTAAAGTACAGTCTATACATGGATTGAAAACATAACTAATAAGGTTGTGAGAAGGAACTAGGCAGGCTTTTAAAAGTGACATTGCACAGTTGAACACATCTTCTTACTCACACAATTGAGTGAAAGATGTAGAAAAGAGATGTCAAACACTCTGCCTAAGGGGGCCTCATTGCAGCCGGCAGCACTCTCATGTGGAGGAACTATATTAAAACATAATTGACAATATTTAACCAAAATAAATAAAAATACAATAGAATGAAAATAATGGTGATAAGTTGTTTTCTGAATCAACATGCAGCCTGCAATAATCCTTTTCCACTATTTAGTGGCCCCTATTTCTGAGTTTGATACCGCAGGGGTAGAAGATATAAGATCCCATTGTGTTTGGTGTTTGTGGATAGACAACCTACAGCTATATTTATAATGGTTAATAATAGCTAGTATCTAGTATGTATATAGCACCTACTACGTGTCAAATACTGTTCAGTGCTTTACAAATATTATCTCATTAGGTCCTTATAACAACCCTAGGAAGTAGGTGTCATTATTGTCATTATCCCACTTTTACAGATGAGAAAACCGAGGCAAGCAAAGGTTAGTGATTTGCCCAACATCACACAGCTTGTAAATTACTAAGGCCAGATTTGAATCCAGGTTTTCCTAACTCAAGGCCCAACTCTCTATCCACTGAACCACCTTGCTGACCTATAAGGCTGCCTAAGTTTCTCAAGTCAGAGACCATATGTACTACTCTAAAATTCATTTATTTACCATTAATAAACACTTATTGAGCATAGTATATAATGAGGACATGCAATAACACTACATACATATACATGCATATACATTATACATACATATAAAATTATTTATACACATACATACATAAACACATATATATAAAATCTCAATGAATTTTCACAAGAACCAAAGAATTTTATAAAAATAGTAGGCAGTTTTCTAAGCCCCCACAAATACTCTGATTATACTATCCTGCTCTCCTAATCTCAACTCTTTACTTAATTCAATTCTTTATTATCCTCTACTCTCAAATCCTTTGCCCCTTTGTTGTACCACTAATCACACTATGCCCAATCCTAACCCTGGATAATTTTCACCATCTGCCTCTTCCAATCCCACTCATGCTGCTTGATGAAGTCATACAACTATATTGACTGATACCACTTCAAATTTGTTATCTAATCTGCTGGGAAAACTGGGAAACTGTATGGCAGAAACTAGGCATGGACCAACATCTTACACTGTGTACCACCCTTGATATCTAAATTGTGTACCCAGTTTGACCTTACCATGGTACACAGTGTAAGATGTTGGTCCATGCCTAGTTTCTGCCATACAGTTTCCCAGTTTTCCCAGCAGTTTTGCCAAATAATGACTTCTTATCCCAGAAGGTGGAGTCTTTGAGTTTATCAAACAGTAGATTACTATAGTCATTGACTATTATGTCTTGGGTACCTAACCTATTCCATTAATCTAGAGTAAGAGGTGGTATTTGATGGAGAAAACATAAAGGAAGATGTAAGAAAAGAGTAGTTCTAGAATAGCTATTGTGGTGAATAGAATAGAAAAAACACTTATGGAAGAGTAAGAGCATTATTTTGTGATGGCGATACTATAAGCAAATTAGGAGAGCAAGGAATAGTTTAACTGTCAGTATGGAGAAGGGAAGAATTTATAACCAAATAAGAGATAAAGAACATTATGAAAAGTAAAAGGGATAATTTTGATTACATTAAATTTTTTAAAAATGTTTGCATGAACAAAACAACCAAGATCAGAAAGCTAGGAAACAATTTTTATAGCCAGTGTCTCCGATAACAGCCTTATTTCTAAAATATATAGAGAACTGTGCCAAATTTATAAAAATACAAGTCATTCTCCAATTGATAAATGGTCAAATGATACGAACAGGCAGTTTTCAGATGAAGAAATTAAGGCTATCTATAGTCATATGAAAAAATGCTCTAAATCACTACTGATTAGAGAAATACAAATTAAAACAACCCTGAGGTACCACATCATACCTATCAAATTGGCTAACATGACAAAACAGAGAAAATGTGTGAAAATTGGAACACAAATGCATTGTTGGTGGAGTTGCAAACTGATTCAACCATTCCGGAGAGCAATTTGGAACTATTCCAAAAGAATTATAAAACCGTGCATACCCTTTGACCCAGCAATACCATTTCTAGGGCTGTATCCCAAATGACATCACAAAAATGGGAAAAGGATCCACATGTACAAAAATACTTCTAGCAGCTCTTTTTGTGGTGGCCAGGAATTGAAAATTTAGGGGACACCCATTAAGTGGGGAATAGCTGAACAAGTTGTGGTATATGAATGTAAGAAATACTATTGTTCCATAGGAAATGATGAGACAGAGGGACTTCAGAAAAATCTGGAAAGACTTATATGAACAGATGCTGGGTGAAGTGAGCAGAACCAGGGGAACATTGTATACAGCAACAGTAACATTGTACTTTGACCAACTTTGATAGACAGCTCTTCTCAGCAGTGCAAGGATCTAAGACAATTGCAAAAGACTCATGATGGAAAATGCTATCCACATCCAGAGAAAGAATACAGAGTTTGAATGTAGAATCAAACATACTATTTTCTCCCTCTTTTTTCCTTCTTTTTTCATAGTTTTTCCCTTTGGTTCTAATTCTTCTGTACAACATGACTAATGTGGAGATGTGTTTAATATGATTGTACATGTATAGCCTATATCAGATTGCATGCTGTCTTGGGGAGGGGAAAGGAGAGGGAAGGGGAGAAAATTTAGAATTCAAAATCTTATAGAAGCGAATGTTGAAAACTAAAAATAATTTTTTAACTCCATCTCTTTGTCTTGTTTTGCAAAGTGTCCCTACTACCATCCACTCTTTCTCTCAGATCTTCAATCTTTCCCTATCTACTTGTTCCCTCCCTACCATCTGATTTACTCAAATGAAAGGTAATAAAACAATAACAAGAAAGGTGAGAAAAATGAACATACAGAGGGTCAAGAAAGGAAAAGAGGGGAAAGGGGAGAAAGAGAAAAAAGAAATAGATGAGGAGGTAGGGAAGGAAAGGAGAGAAAGGGAAGAGAAAGAAGAGAATGAGAAACAGAAAAGTGAGAAAGAATGAATGATAAAAATGGTGAAAATGAGTGTGTGTGTGTGTGTGTGTGTGTGTGTGTATGTTGCATTCAGTGAGCACTCTGTGTTTTTGCCATAAATGATAAAGAAAAGCGAGCTTCTTCAACTATTTCAGCAGGCAACAGGGAGTCCCTGATATTTGAGAACAGAAAAGCCAGGAATATTCCTCATTTATGGATACTTGGAATAAACACAAGGAACTTGCTGTCCCCATCCTTCCAAACGAAGTGAAAGGATAACTTGATTGTGCCAAAGCAGACAGAGCATCATCAACAACAAACATTTTGCATGTCTCATCTTCTGAAAGAAATTATGGCCAAGAATTCCAATGGCAAATTTTGTTTCTCATAAAGAAAATCACCAAGACTCTGACATCGCCACACATTGGCATATTTTCACTATGTGGAAGATCAGCTAGAAGCCTGTCATAACTGTCCACATGTTAATTTATCTTTCTTGGGCAGGAAAATAGCTGAAACAAGTTTTCCTGAAAATTATTCCATACTTAAGGGACCCTGAAGCTAACAGAGGAAACTGTCTTCTTCAATTTGTTTTCCCAAATGCCCATTCTAGTAATTAGTGACTAAACATCTCAATCTCTCAAACTATGAATTTGTCCTATTTCAGCTTGTTTCTCATGTCTAGAGAAGAGTACATGGGAAATGTTTTCTAATTGATTTGTTCATTTATTCAAGGAAGACCAAATTTGTGACCTTGCTGTTACTTAGGGTTGCCAATTAAACAGGCTTGCCATAACATTCTTTCATAAAGTCATTATGCCCACAGGCATTTAAGACTACAGCAGACAATGCTATTCAGAGAAAACACGGACACACTTCAACAAAAACTGCGAAGTCTGAAAATCAAATTGTGCATCTAAAATCTAAGGAATGAGGGCAATAAACCAACAACCCTGATTGATAATGAATAATGTCAGGGAAGTGATAGGGACTAGGAGAGAATCACCTCTACTAAGAATATATGAAGATGGAGCAATGGTGTGCTAGAACAGACACCTACAGACTAAATGTTAAATCTTCATTGTGAATTTTTACACCTCAGAAACTGACAAAAGTTACAAAGCAAGTTTTGGTTTATTGTTTTGTTGATTTTTTAGACTTGAGAAAATAATGGAAAAAATGTTAATAATGTAGATTCAACTTAAAAGTGTAAATGTGTATACTTTTTTTGAGAGCTGGTTCTTAAACATTTACCAACACATCCCAGAGATCAGAGATCAATAATGGGCATCTCCTCAATTTTAACATTTGCAGAAGGAACAATGCTACAAGCTAAGAGATTTGCTTGGAATAGGTTCCTTTTTAGAAGTGTGGCAGGGGGAAGGAGGTACAAGTAGTTCAGTGCCATTCTGCTTAAGCTCTACTCCAAATTAGCAAAGCATCAGCAATCAAAGACAAAAATCACAGAATTTGAGGGTTAACAGGGCCTTCAGCAGCCATCTAGTCCAACGCATACAAGAAAAGATTTCCCACTCTTATGTCATAATAATATAATATTTATACTATACTTACTATGTGCCAAGCACTGTACTAAACACTTTACAAATATCTCATTTGATCCTTAAACAACCCTGAGAAGTAGGTGCTATTATTATCTTCATTTTAAAGTTGAGGAAACTGAGGCAAACAGAAGTTGTGACTTGTGCAGGTTTATACAGCCAGTAAATTTCTGAGGCTGGATTTGAACTCAGCTGTTCCTGACTCTATCCACTCTCTATCCACTGTGCCACCTAGGTACCCCAGACAATGAGCCTAACAAATGGTCATCCAGCCTCTGTGTGAAGTCCTCCAAGGAAAGTGTATCTACCACCCATCAAGGTAGCACGTTCCACGTTCAGAATGGTGTCATAGGGGTTTTGTTGTTGTTTTCTTTTCTTTTTCTGAAATCAAACTCAAATTAATTTCTTCATAACTTCTACCCATTGCTCTTGGCTCTACCCTCAAGGGCCACAGAGAAGAAATCAAATCCTTCCTCCAGATGTCAGCCTTTCCACCTCTATGAGAACCATATTTTTTAAAGAAAAGGGGAAAAAATTCATCAAAACCTAGTAATACATTGAAAAAGTCTGAAAATAAATGCACAGTATCACATCCGAGGACCTTCCTCCTCTTCAAAGGAGCACAGCATACTTTCTCTCTCTTTTCTGTCAGGTCACGGTCACTCTACATAATAATTTGGCAATACTGGGTTTTTGATTGTTTTGTGCTTGTTCTTTGCATTTGTATTACTCTAGTCATCATTGTAAAGCCAAGCATGAGCAGCTTTCCAGAGAATGGCTGCTGTGAACAGCTTTTCAAAGTTCTGATTATACAATATAGTGAACACTCTATTCAATAACAAATGAAAGCAAAACATTCACAGAAAATCAAGGTACAGCATTCACAATATTACAGCTTATCACAGAAAAGCAAAATACAGCATTCACCATGTCACAACTCAACAACTTTTCACAGAAAATGGCCACATAGTTTTCACCATAGTGGTCACATAGTTTTCAACAAAGAACAATCATTTGCTAACTCAATCATTCAATCATCCTTAAAGAGGCTTGCCTGCTTAAGGGATACAAAAGTCAAAGTACTTCACCCTGAGTAGTACAGTCATTTAGTCAATCACAGAGTCCTTAATTCGATCACAAAGTACAATTACAAATAAATTGCAATGCCGTCAGTCATTACTCACCAGAAAATAACACAATTCAGCACACAGGGCTGCCAACTGTCTGACCATTACATCATTACCTATTTAGTCATCAGAGAGGGAAGCACCAACATCTGGGTTTTCAAAGCCTGGGGGCTCAACAGCTGCCCAGAGTCTCATCTGGCCAAATCACATAATTCTTCTTAAAGGGAGGCCCAAAGCAAAACCTCACACCAAGGTCAGTCACTATTCAGTATTCACAGAGAGGTCTTTTCATCTTGACTCGGGGAAATTTCTCGGATGCCCTGGATCCCATTCCATGGTCCCAGCTCCTATCTGGATTCACCAAACTGTCACCTGGGTTCAAAGGCAGACAGCTCCCAGCTCCTTGTCCAGCTCTCCATGCACTTCCTGTTCCATGCTGAAGCTCACAGTGTCCAGTCCACCTTAAGTCCTTCATAGTCTCTATCCTTGGGAAGTCAAGGCTTAACAAGGCCACAAACAGACAAAATACTGGCACCACAGTTATGCTTCCTCGGTCTTCTTCAGCTCTGGCTGGCGCTCTGACTCAGTAGAAGTTTCAGCTGGTTCCCAGAATCAAAATCACTTTATCCAGGTTCTCAAAATAAAAATCATTCTCTCCAGCCTGGGCCTCTCTTCCTCAGCCTCCAGAACCTGGCTCCAAGATCTGTCTGACCCAGTAGGGGCTTCTTCTTATATACACACACAGCTTTAGCTGCTTTCTGTTTCAGCCATTTCCTGTTTCGACCCCTTCCTGTTACATCAGCAAAAGGGGTTCATACCTTCTGTTTCTTTAACAGAGGTTTGATTAATTACTAAGTACCTGTTAGCTTTGCCAATACAAAGGGATCAAATTACATTACTGTTACAATCATGTGTAGTGTTTTCTTCACTCTGCTTGCTTCATTCTGCACCAGGTCATATATATCTTTCTATGCTCTGCATTCATCATTTCTTTTTAAAATTTACTTTATTTTTAATTTGTGGAATAAAACAAGCATTTCTATAACATAGTATAATAAAAAGATGAATGCACATGAAACTGCAAAACTTGCTATTCCTTTTAAATATATAATAAAGTTATCATGTAAATGATAATGCCACCTTACAACACAGCAATATTCCATTATAATCATGAAGATGTATATTCATGTTCATTTGTTTAAGTTTTTCCCAATCAATGGACATAATTTGTTTCCAGTTTTTTTTGCTGTTGTAAAAAGTGCAGGTATAAATATTTGGTGCTGTGGGGACTTTCTACTTATCAATCACTTCCTGGGGGTGTAAGTCTAGTAATGGGATCTCTGGATCAAAGAGTATGGATATTTTAATCATTTTATTTGCATAATTCTAAATTGCTTTTCAAAATGCTTTTACTGATACACACCTCCACCTTAAATCTGTTTTTAAGCTCTAATTGCTTTGCTGTCTTTTTCCTTTCCTTCTCCTATTCTCTAAAATCTGGACAAGGGTAAATAAAGTCTTCTTTTCTCTGCCTCAGGTCTCTTTGTGGTTCCTGCTGATCCCTCATTTCTATGTCCTAGGCACTATGCTACTGTATATTTAATACTGACATAAATGCACATATTCTAATGCCAGAAAATTCTGCTCTGTGGGACAAATGGCTACCTCATCTGTTACACATTGCTATATTATACCATATATGCAAAATATGCAGAGGATAGTAATACACCGAGAAGGGACAATTTTTAAATTGCTCAGGATGTACAAATGTCTTTCCTCCCTCTTATTACAGCAAGTGCTCTCTATGGGTAACACATAGATCAAGCATGATGATTCACAAGGTATTCGCTTGGAAAATTTGCCTTCATGAGGCTCAATCTCTAGTTCACTCTACCTCCACACCAGCTGCCTTGCCCCATTAAGGATGATTCCACTCTGAGGCTAACTCAGTGACCAGCAAGTCTCTGCCTGGAACTGCCATATCATGAGAATACCCACCTACTCTGGCTCATTCTCCAGTTCTGCTCCACTTCCACACAAGCTGCCTTGCCCCTGCAGAGGTGCCCTCCACTCCCCACCTTTTCTAGCTCTCCTTTATGTGCTGTCTTCTCCTGCTAGAATGGAGAGATTTTTGAAAATAGAAAGGATCTTGTTTTCTTGTTCTCATATGTGCCTTGCACATAGTTTTTGTTGTTGTTGTTGTCTCATTTCACTTACGTCCAACTTTTGTGATCCCATTTGTGGCTTTCTTGGCAAAGACACTGGAGTGGTTTGCCATTTCCTTCTTCAGTTCTTTTTACAGATAGATGAGGAAACTGAGGCAAACAGGGTTAAGTGACTTACCTAGGGTCACACAGCTAATGAGTGTCTGAGGCTGGATTTGAACTCAGGTCCACCTCTCTATCCATCAAGCCATCATACTTTCTTTGGCTTCATGAACCTGTACCACCTAGCTTCCCCCTGGCACAGAGCACTAAATAAATGCTCTATCAATACATCTATTCACCTATCTATCCATCTATCTATCCAAGAATAACAAACAGGGCAATTGTTTTAGAGTCAGAGAAGCTGGGCCTGATTCCAGGCTGTGATCATAGTTGTATTACCTTGGGCAAGTCATATCAGTTTGCTCATCTGTAAAATGGTAATAATAACAGTTGCATTACCTACTTCATATGGTTTTCTGAGGGTAAATACTGGACTATATAAATGAGCTACTATCAATGGGTAGGGGGCTTAGGGTTGTGATTCCATTGGTATAGGAAACTCCTGATGAGGAAGCTCCCTCTACTAGTACAGGTCACAACCAGTTCTGAAATGCATAGTTTTAAAGTGTTGCCTGGGGCAATGAAAGATCAAGTAAATAATCTAAGGTCTTGCAACTGGTATGTATTAGAGATGGAACTCAAACCCAGGTCTTCCCAACCCCAAGAATGTCTCTCTAACAACTGTATCATTATTATTTATAAAATTGTTCATTCTAAAAATTCATGTTAATTGTTTTAACCTGGGGAAATTAGCTATTATATTGGGCTTTACACTGATTTGCTAAGAAAATCAAACAATTCACTTTAAACATAAAAAAACTTACCTTTATAAAACTGATAACCAAAAAGGAGAAAAGATAAAAAAGGAGGAAAAACAAAAAGAAGTGTTAGAGGCACCAAGAGAGGTATAAAGAGCCAGTAAACCAAACCCAAACTCTAGGCAAACAATGGGCAAGCACAAAAGCCTGATAGACATGCACCGTGGTCTCATGGGAGCTCTACTGATGTATCTTTCAGGATATTGGGAGCCTTCCTTAGGGGCCAGTTCCTCAGTGGATTGAATCTCTCACAGAGTTCATATTAGTTGAAATGTGAGACCCAAATTGTTAGTACTCTATTCCCTCATTTCTCAAAGAAGCTGAAATTTAAGGGCAGTCTCTAAGGTCATGAAAAAAATAGTCAGAAGTAGGAGTGTGTTGGGGTGTTTTGGAGAGCTGCTTCTTGTTTAAAATCTATGAAAAAATACTATAGTATAAACACGTATACAGAAAATCTGCTGGATGGCTGGCATTCTCTATTCATTTTCTTTTTTGGGGAAAACTAGGGATCTAACTTAAGGGAACAAACACATCTGGTACATTTATCAGAATCAATCTTTGATTTTACATAGGCATCATATTTTTAGTATTGGGTTAGCTTTCTGTGCAAATATTCCCGGATTATTTTTATCACGAGAGCACCATATCAATCAAAAATCATGATAATTTAGAAGGTAAAAACCAAAAAAAAATAGAAAGATTGTCCTTGGCTTAAGACCTTCCTGCTGTAATGATTGATTTGTAGATAGAAGTGGTATGGCTATGGATGATTACACTTTTTATAGAGAGACAGGAAAGGTATCACTGAACCTCATTCACTGCAGATTGTTTTTCAAAGTGCTTTCCATGTGAATTATGTATATGGGGGAATCAATATTAAGTGAAGTTAGAGGAACAAGGAAACCCAGTCAAATCCTAGTGTTTGGGTGGGAGAAAGTAATTTTATCCAAATTCCTCTGTTGCTTGGAGTAGGAGCTGTGACATTTTTATCCTCCAAGGACAAAGAGAATTTCAGATTCAATTCCTTCCAAACCTTAAGAGAAATTATATCATAAAATCTACCTTTATAATAACCTTGTTTTTTCAGGTGTTAAATTTTATTTGGAGATATATAGTGCTTTTCATTCTAATTGCTACAATTATAAACAACTTATAAATTCCAACAAATTTCCCAAAAGTCATTCATCTACTTACAAGAGCAATTGTATTTCTTTTAGTAAGCCTGAAGCCAGAAAGAAGGCAATACTCAACAAGTTCAGACATCTGCTCTTCTTTTATTGACCTTGTTCCAAAATGTCCCCCCAGCAATTCCCTTTTCATAGTGCATAAGCAGAAATCATTAGTCAGTGTTCATAAATATTGGAATTTTAGTTTGGTTTTAAATTTTATCTATTTTGGGGTATTTGGCCATTAAGAGCCATAAAATAACATACCTTTTTCATCTTCCTCAACTTCTGAAGTAATTTCAAATTAATTACTTCAAAATTTCTAAAATTGCTGATTTTTTTATGTTTTTCTTTTACTTCCATGTTTTTGGTCAGGCTATCATTAAGCCTGCTTTCAGAAAGAAAAATAAAGTCAATGGATTTATGTATTTTTCAACCTATAAGCAGCATTTCAATGAGTTGATTGAGACCAGAGAGAGAACAAATAACAAAGACTCTTCCTTCTTTAGCTGAGTTTGCTGAGAATTAATATTTTTATTATGACTTGCTACATAATCCTAAAACAAAGAACCATGTTATTTCTTTGGGAGAAGACTGAATAGCTAATCGTCTGGCTGCCCTTTGGTTATTGCTCAGTTACTCCTTAATTACATTATTATTCACAGACGACCTTAATGGCTTTGATTTACTATTAAAAGTGGTATAATAAGAAAGCCTCAAAGTGCTCAGAGATAAAATACAGATGGATTTTTATAAAAATGATAATTTGGTATAAACAACACACAGAAAAATCTAGATGAAACTAGTGCATCAATGTGAAGAATACACTAAACAATCCATAGTGGTCATATTCAGGACACCACCATCTGCTGAGTGGGACCTACGTTCCAAGGAAGCTCCTCAGTCTAAATTCAGAGTACTAACCTTTTTCCCAAATGCCAGACCCAAGTCAACAGATAACCCATCTGTTCCATCACCTCAATTTCATTGTATCCACATAGAGCTATTGGTCTTCCCTGTTAAGCCTATCACTCTTCCAAACTTGCCTATTTCCATTGAGGACAACACTATCCTTCTAGTAACACATGTTCACAACTTCAGTTATACTTACCTCTTCCTTCTCCCTTAGTTCTCATAACAATCAGTCTTGTCAATTCTACCTTTGTATAGCTCACCTACTTCTCTTTCTTGTCATTCTCACGAGCACTCTCCTCACCTCTTGCCTGGAATATTGCAATAGCTTTCATCTGATCTCTTTGATTGCCAGTATCTCCTCTCTCAGACATGTGGCTGTCAAAATAATCATTAAAGGCACAGAACTGACCAAATCCCTGACCAAATATACTTCAACCACTCTGCCTGTAGGATAAAATATAAACTTAGGCTGACATTTAAAGTCCTCCACTATCTGGATCCAGCCAACCTTTCCAGGCTTCCTTCATATTACTCCCCTTAATGTAATCTATGTTCCAGCTAAATTTGGTTACTAGCTGTTTCCATTTTCCATCTCTATGCCCTAATAGACTATTCTCATGACTAGAATGGAGCTTCTCCTTACCTCCAACTCTGAGCACCCTCTTCTTCCTTCATGACCCAGACCAAATGCCACCACCTTCTAGAAATTTTGGTTGTTTTTTTTTTAATTTCTTTCCACCATCTCCCAACATTTTCCCCCAGTTAGTATTTTCTTTCCACTCCAATTATCTTGTCTTTCCTTTTCTGAGTTTATGTTGTATAGTGAATTAGGTCATCATGATACTTCTTGATCAGTTGATATACATATACACACACACATACACACATACTACAAGAGTGACTTAAAAATAATAAATATTTGTTAAATTGAATCAAATTGATACTGAGACAATTTGGCACTGTATAACATTCAAATCCAGGAACATGTAATAAAAAGTCCTAGTATGATACATGACATGAACAGAACAGAGGCTCAAGGGAAAAATCGTAGACTGAAGAAGAGGTAACAGGAGGACAAGTCAAATCAGTCACAGGAATGTAACACAAAAAACAAAGCCAAAACTGAATAAGGCAAAGCAAGAAGCATATATTAAGCTCTTACTATATGCAAGGCACAGTGCTAAGTGCTGTAGATACATACAAGTAAAAGTGAAGTCCCTGTCTTCAAGGAGCTTGCATTC
>CM053588.1:229898365-229931162 GCA_028646515.1 Pseudochirops corinnae
GACCAAACAGAACAATGAGAAGTTTGTTTTGTGTTTTTTTTCCCCTCCTGATTCAAAGAGAAAGGTGTTTATTCTTCTTTGGTTCTTTTTGTGGGGGTTTAGGGGAAAGGTTAAGTGACTTGCCCAGAGTCACACAGCTAGCTAAATATCAAGTCCCACTGAGTCAGGAGTTTGACTGAGTCATTCCTGACTCCAAGCTTAGCATTTTTAGATACTATGCCAGGCAGAGTCTGCTACTCTGGTACGTCTTACATTGCCCTCTGGTAATTTCATGTGGCAGGTTTTATATATCTAACTAAACTCTAAGCCACAGCGGAGCAAGGATAGTGTCTTACGTTTCTCTTAAATTCTTCCACAACAATAGATGCACAGACAAAACTAAATCTCTTGACTCATATACAAGTTCAGAGAGAAGCATTTGGGAATCACTGGAAGGAAAATGTATTTTTTTTATTCCATTTTTCTCCAACAGAATTTAAAAGCCAATATTCCAGTTATTTTCATGCTTGACTAGCATGAATCCATAATTCATTAGTGACCATTTTGACTTCTGTGGGTGAAAAAAATCAGCAAATACCTTTGTTCCAAATACACAGAAATCAAGATTCTTAAGGTTCTTTAAAAAAAAAACAAACACATTTAACAGATGATGCATACACACCATGGTAACTACCCTGGTTGTAAAGCATACATCTGTACTCTGAATGTCTCACAATAACATGAAGGCTGTTTTTAGTTTCCCCGAATAGAGCATGTGTGGCACTGTATCAGAGGGAATTCATAAGAGAAAGAACTCATTAAAAAGATTAGAGATTGCTCATTATCCCACTTACAAAGTCAGCAATCACAAAATGAATGTAAATATAGATACCAAATATAGTCATTCTCATAGGTTGGGAGATGAAGACAATTTTTTTTAATTGAACTGGTAATTTCTGTTGAATGTCATGAACATAACATATGCATATATCTCAACCTCTATATGAGAAACTGCTTCCCATACAAATTTCAAGGACTTGGTTCAAACCGAAATTTGGGTAAATTCAGAAGAAAGGGAAAACATTTCACCTTTTTAAGAAAACAAACTTTTGGGCCTTGGCACACTTGGTATGCAGGTGAATGCTGCTAATCATAACTGATGTTATCTATTCATTAAAGAAGCCCCAGGACCTCAACTTGAAAGCACTTTGTAGGATATTTCTATTACAACATGTGCTTTAAAGTAATAACACTACATGTAGTGCCTTTTAAAAATATTCATCACCCTAGACTCTTCTCCTCCCTCCCCCATTAGGCTAAACTAATGAGATTTTGCCTTATGTGTAGGAAGGTGGCAATTACACAGTATATTTGAAACCTGGTAGAAAGGATTTCTGTTTAAAGTAAAAAGCACAGTTAGAAAAGCAGCAGTTGAACCGTGTGCTGAGATAGTAGCAAAGGTTTCCAAGTTGTCTGTTTAAATGGTCCAGTTGAATAAAGAACCTTTATGGGTAATTTAAATCATTAATTTCTCTATAGGGCACCATTAACTCACACAAGAGACTACTACATCATGATAGGGTAGGGGGGTGGGAGGTCAGGGGGAATGAAGAGACGAATTTAGCCTTGCTGGATCAGGCTTAATATAACCATTTACATCGCTAAACTTTTTCTGGCATATATGCTTTTTTTAGATGTGATAGCTCTGTGGAGAAGTTGCTCTTTTTTGAACTAGTCCTTTACAGCTGTGAAATATTTTAGATGATATTCATCCTTTCCAATTTTGTATTGCCAAAAAATGCAATTAATATGTAGGGAGAAATGAATACATGTCTTAACAAATTTCATTCATTAGGCTACTCAGCAATTTTTTTTAACTTTCTCATTAAAAAGAGACTGATAAAAAGAAAACAGTTCATAAATTCTATTTATAAATGACTCTATAACTAATTTTAAGGGGAAGTTAGACCTTTGATTATGTTCATTTAAAAATTTAAATTATGTTTAGCTTGCTTTGTAAGTCTCTTAAATGAAAGTAGTGTAGTAGCAGATAGAGAGATGGCCTCATGGTCAACCTAGGAAGACCTAGGTTCAACACTGGTCTATAACACATACTGGCAGTGTAGCCCTGACCAAATCACTCGCCTGCTCAGAATTGCCAGACAACTCTCCAAGACTAGTTGGACATTAGGTTCATGGAATCATAGATTTATAGCTGGAAGGAATATGAGAGGCTGTTTAAATTCAACTCCCTCTATTTCTAGATATGAAAACTGAGGTAGTGATTTGCCTGGGATCACACAGATTTCCAAGATTAGCACAACTTGAACTGAGATCTTCTGACTCCAAATCCAATTATCTTTTCATTGTACCAAGCAGAGATGGTATCTGGATTGAGAGAAAAAAATAAAAGCTTTTTTCAGGTAGGATTTCCCTTGACAATGAAAGGGCTTAATACCCTAACCCAAAAGAAAGGTCCTTTGATTGCTTATTTAGAACTTCTAGTTCATGTGAACAGAAAGGTGACAGATTAGATATTTTCTCCAATCCTCACATCTCTCCAAAATAAATTATGCACCAAACAAGATAAGCAATTTCAATTGTTACCATGGTCTAGAATACCAAGACTCCAAAAGAAGGTAAACCACCATCTTCCCCCCCCCAAAAAAAAAGGAAATGATTCTCACTGATCCTGAGCTCACTCAGCATCACTCTCCCTCCTCCCATACTAGAAGGCTACATTATCAAACCTAAAAACATGACACAGGCTTACATAAAAACCCATCCCTATGCCTCAGTCCTCTCTTCCTCTTTTCAGTACCAGAGAGACACTAACTGCAAGCTGCAGATGTTTGCTTGGGCTTCTGCAACCAGTTTAACTCAGCACTTCAGGAATAAAAGCTCGTCAAGGGCTGCAACCTGGAAGCACCAATATTGCAAAGTTCTAAACTGCCAAGGCTGAGAAAAACAGGTTCTGAACTGCCAAGGCTTTGCCAGAGAAGTAGGGATAGAACAGGTCACCAGGACAGGTGTACATGAGGAACTGTGCAGCACTCTACCAAACCCAAGAAGAAGAGCACAGCATCTATCTGGGGACAGTTCTGACTACCCAAAAGTCAGTTGGAACAGAGACTAGGCTGTTGAACTGCAAAATGCCAGTGTGGGAGAAGGCTGAGACACTTTCAGTAGGGTACTTGGGACCCAGCCCTAAGATCATGTCTCTGGAAGTCTCCCAATTTCTCACTAGGCCTCTACTCTGTGAGAAAATTTTCTCTTGTTGAAGAACGCACCCTCTTGTCAGAACAGACGCAGGGATGCTTGGCCCAAGGATTTTTGTACCTTACTGGCCCAAGGACTCTCCCTCACACCAGATCCCCAAGGTCCATGCCTCTCACAACTCTCTCAATGTCTGGTATCAACAGAGTTACCTCTGCAGACTCCCGGCATTTTCCCATCCATAGCTCCCAGACACCTGGACACTTAGATTACCTAATTAGCATCCCTGGCATTCTTTTCCCTTGTCCCTTTTCCATATGAGCTCCAGCACCATCCTCACTAGCTTTTAGGTTCCCTAAGGACCCTTTCTGGCTTTTGCTAAAGTGTTTCAATAAATTTTTTGCCACTTGACTAAAAGTAGGCTTAAGTGCATAAATCCATTCCAGGCAACTCTGCCTTGGCATTTTCATGGTCCCAGCACCCCTACTGTGTCAGTACCCCTAACTTCCTCACTTTGAGATCCAGCTTCCAAGGAAACCACAATCAGAGGAGAGTCAAGAAGTAGGTGATGAGGAAAATAAAGGGAGGAAAGACTGAAAGTACCAAAAATTTCAGGAAGAAAACTCAAAGATGTTAAACATAAACAAATAAAACAACAGGATAAACAGTAACAACAGAAAGAAATGTGGGCTTCATAGCTACCAAACAAGCTCAAGCATTTATGAATAAATACTGCAGAATAAAGGAAAATGATCCAACACCTGATAAAAGAGAACTCTCTGGAACTGGGGGAGAACATAGAACCATAACATGGTACTTCAGGAGTTTAAAAGAGAACTGAAAATTACAAGAGCAGAAGGTGTGTCCTGCACAGGAAAAATAATTAACAGAAGAGAAAAATTTGAATCTTCAATGGCAGCTCTTATCAAAGAAATAAAAGAGAGAATGAGAGATTGGAAATGTAACATATATATAGAAGTGAAGAACAAACTAGAACAGCGGTTCTCCACCTGTGGGTTATATTCAATTTAAATACATTCTGCATATCAGATATTTACATTACGATTCATAACAGTAGCAAAATTACAGTTATGAAGTAGCAACAAAAATAATTTTATGGTTGGGGGACACCACAACACGAGGAACTGTATTAAAGGATCATGGCATTAGGAAGGTTGAGAACCACTGACCTAGAAGAAGTAAAGCAAAAAACAATATTAAAAGAAAATATGATCACTATGCAAGTAAAATATACTCAATTTGAAGATAGGATGCACAGAGGCAACTTAAGGATCATATGCCTCAAAGAAGAACACAGCAGGACAAAAAAAATTAACACCACAATGAAGAAAATAATAGACCATCAGTTGGGGATTGGCTGAACAAGTTGTAGTATATGAATGTAATGAAATACTGTTGCGCTATAAGGAAAGATGAGCAGGCAGACCTCAGAAAAACCTGGAAACACTTGAGAATTGATGCTGAGTGAAGTGAGCAGAACTAGGAAAACATTGTACACAGTAACAGCCATAATGTTGTATCAGCAATGCAGCATTCACAATGCCTACAGTTCCTATAAGTATGCTGATATGGTTATTAATCACAAAATGTAACAGGCTCTCTACATAAGAAATATAGCTGGAGCATTCATTTAAATACCAGAAAACTAAGTCCCAAAACCAGAAAGTCAAAGCCAACACAGTAGTTATGAAGTTGGCACATGTAGTTAAAGTAGTAAACACCCACATTCTCAAGCCTTCAAAACAGGACAGGCTACCTCAGGCAAAGATCCTCCTCTCCTCATTCACAACTGCTCAGCATCCAGGCAGCTTGCTCCCAGCAGCTCCAGCCCCCCGCAGTTCCCATCCCTGGAAGTCCTCAGCAGGAGTCTTTAGCAGAGATTCTGGCTGGCTCAAAGAAGAAGGAGTTCATGTGGCAACTGCAGCCACTGCCTCTGCTGCTGCTTCCAGTCAGCAGCACAAAAAGACTAGCTTGGTTCTGGCGTTCTCTTGTTCCGCCCCTTCCTGCTACATCAGCAAGTTCAAGGGGCGTGGAAGATCTTCAAATCCCAGTATCATTACAAATGCGTGATGACTAACTTTGATAGACTTATTTCTTCTTAGCGATACAAAGATCCAAGAAAACTCCAAAGGACTCATGATGGAAAATGCTGTCCACATACAGAAAAAGAATTATGGAGTCTGAATGTAGATTGAAGCATACTATTTGCTCTCTCTCTCTCTCTCTCTCTTTTTCATTCTTTTTTTGTTTGTTTGTTCTTTCTCATGATTTCTCCAGTTGGTTCTAATTTGTCTTTACAACATGATTAATGTGAAAATAGGGTCAATATGAATTATCATATTATATGCCATCTTGGGGTGGGAGGAAGAAAGAAATGGGGAGAAAATTTGGAACTCAAAATCTTATGGAAATGAATGTTGAAAACTAAAAATAAATAAATAATTTTTTAAAAGAAAATAACAGAAGAGAACTGCCCGTAACATCTAAACATGGAAAATGAAGCCCTACTTCAAAGAATTCACAGATCACCTCCAGAAAAAAACTCAAGCCTTCAAACTCCAAGACATCTGTCTTGGTTAAATTTAACAATTCAATTTAGAAACAAGCTCTGCAAGCCATCATCAAAAATAATTCAAATCCAAAGGAAAGGACATTCAAATAATGCAAGACTATTCCACACCACAACACACTAGAAAAAGGAGAAGTGGAATAATTGTGCTCCAGAGAGCTAAGGAACTCAAGATGAAGCCCAGGTGACCTAGCCTATAAATCTGAGCTTAACAATATAGGACATATGATGGATATTCAATAAAGAAGAGTTTGAAACATTTTTAGAAAGAAAATAAAAACTGAAGAGATGATTTGCCACTAGAACATCCCAAACAACAGAAATACTAGAATGCAAGAAGAGTGAACACACCAAAGACAGTAACAGTGACACAGTGACAACAGAGAGACCAGTAAGAGAAAATAGCAATAAAAAATTAACTTTTAAAAAAATGTTTATTTATAAGCTGACAATGTTAGCATCATCCAAGGCCAAAACAAACGATGACATTCAAATGGTACCTTACATCTCTTTTATACTGTATTTTTCAGAGTGCTATCAATATTTCAAAAGAAGGGACACCATCCACCAGCTCAGAGTCCAACTTCTTCATGCTTTATGAGTCGGTGTTTCTCAGCAGATATGACCAAAACCATGCATCACATGGTAGCCAGACTTCAGGCTTAGCAACGCTGGTCCTCTAAGGTAGGACACAGTCAATTGGCTGGGCCACACTTAAAACATTTCCAACTCAGTAGAATTTACCACTTGGCTTGAAAAACTTTTAATAACCTAAGATCATATGATTTTAATAATGTACAAACAACATTGAGGCATCCTGTAGTAGGACTTCAGTGGAGGCCTCTTGAATTTAACATCACCCAAGGAGTGCCAAAGAGTACATTTTTGTTGATGTCCTCTATCTACCCCCCAACCATTTAACATCTTAAATCTCATCTGTGGCAGAATTCAACAGATCAATGGCAAATAACAGATTATATTCACAATTAATTCCTTGGATTTCAAAATAGCCTTGATTTCCAAAGTCTTTGCTTCTTTCGGTTAGCTCTGAATTAATATTGCAGTGTTTCAGATATCCCTACTTCTCCAGCTCGGAGGGTTCCAGTGGTTTCTACTTTGCAAAGAGCTTCCTGTTGAATCTCTCTTTCTCCTTCCTCTCCTTCCTCTTGGTTCTACCAGAGCACAAACATACCTGTCCTTGGTTGCTATTGTTGTTGCTATTATTCCTTGTTATTTAAATAGCACACTACAGAGTATTAGTCTTTGGTCTTTTCTGTTCTAATTCCAAATACAGCATAATTTGTATATTTCGAAATTTCCCCTGGTTTTATTTTAACTCTCATTACTCATCATTTATTAATTACCCAGGGAAATTTGTCACGTTATTCTTCTTGACATTTTTATTTCCCATATTTATGGTTCAGAGACAAGAACGTGATAGACTCATCAAAGATGTCACTATTCTATAGTGGTGCTTCTTAATCTCTTTGTTGTCCTGTTGGCTTTAAATGACCTAAGTTTCTCCCAGATTCTGGCTGAGTTCTTTCATTACTTGCCAGTTATTTCCAATGGGCATAATGAACATTTGTGACTGTTATCTACTGAAGCTTTCTGGAATAAAACAGAGAAAAATTATTTTTGAATTTTTTTTAATTCTAGAATTCTTTCTTTAAACTGTTAAAATTAGTAATATCCTATCAGTTATTTTGAGTTTTATTTAGTATAAATTACATTCTCTGTAATGACTATGCACTCTATATTTTCATGGTCACATGCATGTATGAATATTAACAAATTCATATTATATATTAAATAGAAAGACATGTGAAAAGTGGGGAGAGGGAGAAGAAGGAGAAAGTTGTGATTTCCAAATAAAAATCTCTTGAACCCAATTATAAGACTACAAATTTCATCTTATTGGATTTGACTCAAGGGTAGAATACTTTATACAATGTCAGGTTTTAAAATGTGCTCATTTTGCTAGTCTAGTCCCTTTTCTCTACCACCTTTTTTCTTTTTTAAAGAGAACGGGGAAGGACAGAAGAAAGCAAGTCATTGTTAAGTACTTACTATGTCCTGGGCGCTGTGCTAAGAGCTTTAGAAATATTATCTCATTTAATCTTCACAATAACTCTGGGAGGTAGGTGCCATTGATATCTTTATTTTATAGTTGAGAAATTGAGATATAAATTAAGTGACTTGCCCAGTGTCACACAGTTAATAAATATCTGAGGACAGATTTGAACTAAGGTCTTCAAGTCCAGTGCTCTATCCACTGCTCCACTTATATGGGGTAGGGAGGACACACTGGAAATATAGGTGATATAACAAAAATAAAACTTTAATGAAATTTAATTTAAAAAAAAAGTAGGAAAAAAACACTATTTGACCCAAGAATTTAAACTATCAAGATCTGTTTTGGATGCTGATCCATCATGTCTGCTATCCTCCCCACTCTACTTTCATCTAAATCCACTATCACTCAGACCACATGTCTCCTTTTTTTTCTACAAGGAAATGAAAGGACACTTTGTCAAATGGCTTGTTAGAAAGAACCCAGATATTACATCCCCATTATTTCCTTAATCTTCTAGGTTAATAGCCCTGTCAATAAAAGAAATGAGGTTTCTCTGGAGTGTTTCATTCTTAAAGAAGTTATGCTGGTTCCAAAGTCCTTTCTAGCTTTGTTTCTCAATCCTTTTTTTTTTTCAATTATCAAACATTTTTTGTTCCCTCCCACCCTACCTCAATCCACTTAAAACAACAAAGGACAAAAAATATAGAACCTCTGTATCACATTATCAATCAAGAAAAATAAATTCACATGTTGATCATCTCCAAAAATATATTTCTTATTCTACATATTAAGCCATCATTTCTCGCTCATGAAGTTGGTAGTGTTCTTTATAAGTCTCCTATAATCATAGTTGACCAGAAATCTCAAGTTTTTCAGAATTGTTTGTTTTATGATATTGATATAGTATAAATTGTTCTCCTCACTTCTCTCTGCATCAGTTCAATCAAACCTTCCCAGGTTTCTTTGAAGCAGTCTTTCCCTTCATTGCTTACAACACAATAGAATTCCATCATTCATACAGTACAACTTGTTCAGCCATTCCTTAAGTCATGAATAACACCTAAGTTTTCAGTACCTTACCACTACAAAGAAATCTCAGGCTACAGATATTTTTACATATACAGGACTTTTCCTCTTTCTTTGGTCTCTTTGAGGTATAGGCCCGAGAGTAGTATTACTGGGCATGCATGCATTGTATAGTAATTTAGGGGGCATATTTCCAAACTGTTTTCCAAAATGGTTATGGGCTCCAGCAGTGAGGAACCTGAGGCCTCAAGGCCACATGTGGTCTTCCAGGTCCTCAAATGTGGACTTCACTGAAGTTCAGATTCAGTCAAAGGGTCACACTTGAGGATCTATAGGGCCACATGTGACCTCAAGGCCACAGGTTCACAACTCCAGTAGATCAATTCACAGTGCTACCAACAATGCATATATGTATCTGTTTTCCTATAGCCCCTCCAGAATTTGTAATTTTCTTTCATTTTCAGCTTTGCCAATCTGACAAGTATGAGATTTCATAATTCTGAGAAAACACAAAGAAACAGCCAGAAGATGGATAACAAGGAGTTTAGAAATGAGTGAAGATTTCAAGACAAATTTTACTATTTTTTCCTACAAAAATATTTTTAAATGTACTAAAGAGACTCACACATTTTAAAACATACATACCAATGTGTTTGAAGTGAGAGCATTTAGACTTTGGAGAAAGGCAAGGAAGGAGAGAAGCTGTCAATTGTCATAGAGATAAGAGAAAAGGACATTGCCTTGTGACTGGGAAGAAAATTGAACTTAGCCTGAACACTCAACTTGCATTCCAGTTCTAAGGTTCATATTCAGTAAGCCAGAGCAAGCTTGTTCCTCACAGCTTTTAGCATAAACTAGGTAAACATAATAAAGTGCTAAGATAAAACCAGGTTTCCTCTATCTTATTCTATTACCTCAGACCCCATGTTGGAAAGGAGGGTCCACATGAATGTCTTGGCATTGCCAGAAGTATTTCTGTTCTACATCTATGTCTACTGAAGACTAGCTTCCAAGGACAGTCTTGATTGTTCCATAGATGAAGCTATGCTGAAACCTATGGGAGCTTGAGATTTCTTTTTTTAAAAAACCATTTGGGGGCAGCTAGGTGGCCCAATGAATAGAGCACCAGCCCTGGAGTCAGGAGGACCTGAGTTCAAATCCAGTCTCTGACACTTGACACTTTTACTAACTGTGTGACCTTGGGCAAGTCATTTAACCCCAATTGCCTTGCCTTCCCCCCTACAAAAAAAAAAAAAGAAAAAGAAAAAAAATCATGTGGAAGATACTGAGTGTCTAGGAAAAGGGAATACAAGACCTTAAGTGGAAGTGTTGGCTATGATGAGTCTTGACTTATCAGGCACTCCTTTCAGTGTCTGTTAAGACACTGAAAATGTTTCCTTGAAAGATTCCCTGATCTCTCTCCTCTCCCTTCCCAGTCCCTGCTTATCCTGTCCTCCTACCAGTTTAATGCCTGGACTCCATCACTGCATCCTGCATTCCCCTACTGTACATCTAAACATAGTACTAATTCTGACTATGGTGGAGCAAAGAGGTAGTTGAAGACTCAGCTGAGAATTCTGACCTTGGGCTGAATAAATTGTAAACCCATTTAAAGGATAATATCTAACTAGCCCAAGGCCATGTCTTTCATCTAGAAAATCCAGACATTTGAGATATCTTGCCATGGGCCCTGCAACAAACCTGTGCTATACTCAATCCTTCCATCTCTTTCTCAGGGAATGAATCATTAACATCATTGCTTCTGAAATGATCATAATATCTACTCACCATTCCTAAGAATCACCCCACCCTACTCCAGACAAAAATTCCTTTCCCTGGCTGTCATTATCCTATATATACTGTCTCCCCCATTATGATACAAGTTCTTCAAGGGCAAGGACTGTCTCCCTTTTGTCTGAATCCTCAGAATCTGACACATAGAAGGCATTTAATAACTGCATTGCTATTCCTTGATACCCCATGCTCTCCAGGAAAAATATCTTATGGGAGCAGTGAACCTATGGCCTTGAAGCCATATGTGGTCCTGTAGGTCCTTGGGTGCGACCTTTTGACTGAGTCCAAGTTTTACAGAACAAATCCTTTTATTAAGGGGATTTGTTCTGTGAAGTTTGGATTCAGTCAAAAGACTGTTCTTGAGGACCTAGAAGGCCACATGTGGCCTCAGGGTCACAGGTTTCCCACCCCTTCTAGAACACATAATATAATATCTTTGAAGATTTTATATCCTATCCATATTCTATATGCTTAAAATAGAACTAATGTATCCTTTAAGCTCTGTGTTTTCACAATTAGGCAGAGAAAAAACATTCTCATTTTTTACTTTTTATATAGCTTGTACAGTTGATCTTTCAGTCTCCCTAGATTCCTGATCTGAAGTATTTTTTCCTAAAATAAATTTCCATTAAAATGACTTATTTTGCCAGCATTATGCCACCTGAAATACTTCAAGTTTGGGATTGTTTTTAAAATGTTAAGAACTAAAGCCAAGAGGTTATCAAACATGAAGATGCCAACTGTTTTCCCTCTTTGTTGTTTTTTCTCTTGAAGCTGTAAACAGACACATTATCCCTGGAAATCTCACTACTATCAGTCAGTTCCTCTCATTCCATACTTCATACCATATGCTGCTCTGGCAAGTTTATTCAATCAATCTAAAGGGCAACATCTATTTCTTCTCCTTCTGCTCCAAATCTCTATACCCTATAAATTTTATATGATAATCTAAGAACTAGCCACCATAGCATTTTAAAAAATAACCCTATGAAAATATATTGAGGAAATACATGAGAGCTTATCTGTACTCACACAGTCACTTTTTCAAAAGATGTCTGATTTCTTCAGGGAGGTTGCTCTCTCCCCACTGAGAGTACAGCCCCTCCAAGCCTCAGTAGACCGTCTCTAAAGTTCCCCTGGCCAAAAATATCAATCACCTCATGACCAACCTTCTGGTAATAAACTTCTCAAAACTTAGACAAAATGGCTCTCAGATAGTTGTCTGCTGCTGGGCCCATACTTTAATATTCTCAAGTCCAATAGGACCTGCCAGACGTTGAACTGAATGGATGTGGCCTTCAGGAAACCAGTTTCACCTCCATGCCACAATAAGGTACCGGAATAGAGACACAGGGTAAAGAAGAGGGTGAGGAAACAAATCAAAAATAGTAGATTAGAATAAATCTTAACTCATCCTGTTATCTAATGTGGACCACAAACAAAAACGTCAAAAGTCAAAAGAACAGAACACACGTAGAAATCTAGAACATCTAACTCACTCATACTGGCCATCATAAATCTGCTGTTTCTCACCCAATAAGTTTACTGGGGCAATAACAATAGATTTATTTTTAAAATAATAAGATAAGACCATGGGGAAAGGAGGGAAACAAAATATTTCAAAAACTAATGAGCCGAGGAGTTTTCCAATTTTCTGAAAAATATTCTTTGCGTGAAAACTTTTCAAAACTAGGAAATAGTGACCACTCCCTAAAGATTTAACTATTTAATTCAGCATCTTCAAAAACCTGGTTGCCTATCTGTGAGATGTGTGCAAAATAACAAGAGCTAGGTTTAAATCAAGTTTAATCATATGTCCCAAGAATGCCTGATTAAATTCCCATGACCAGAACTAACATGGAACGAAATATTTATAGGGCAATCTAACATAGGAATGGTTTATGTCATATGAAACTCCTATAGAATATCTTTTAACCTGCATTCAGACAATTGCAATTGCAAGCTTTTAAATCTGCATCCCAGGAACCTGTCTGACATTTCATTGAGCTCCACATCACTCTAGTTATTTGCAGCAGTGTGACAAAAAAAAAAAAAATCTCTCAAATTTATTTGTATAAAAGTTGGATCAACTTTCTGTCTCTAGAAAAGAGATAGCAGCTTTAGTGAGGGAATAAAATGAAATTAACTTACAAATACTGAGAGTTAGAAAATTGAAGTTAATTAATTCCTGCAAAGAGTAATATCAGCTTTGAACAGCAAGAAAGCTGAAATGGTGGGATGAAAACATACAGGCTAAATTTTAACTGTTTGGCTGAGCTACACAGAGCTAAATGAAAGATTGACATTTATCTAGTGATCTTTAGAATAATCCAAAACAGTCCTCTCTCCTCCTCCCCCACCTCAAAAAAAAAACACAAGGTTTTTTTTCCTTTGTGTATTCAGGTTTATCGTCTGAGTTATCCATATAATTGTGCCTGTGACTATGTAGCTTTGGAAACATAAATATTTTAGATTTTAAAAAAACAACAAAATGCCATCAATTTTAAGATATTTCCTTTCATCACCTTGCAATCACTTGAAATAGCTATATTAACCATCAACTGGGAAAGACAGAAATAGAACTACAACACATTTGAAATTATATTTGATATTCAATATCCCAGCAACCTTCACATTCCCTCTCTCCATTAACTCCCATCAAATGTACTGAAATATTAATATTTATATAATTCTTTATATCTTTTAGACACAGAATCCAGTGCTATTTGAGTCTGTCCCACTCTAGACCAGAGTATTATCAGGTGATAAAAGAAATGATACCTGGGAGTTGTAAAATTTTACAGCACTTAAGAGCACACATGGTGACTTTTGATAAAAACAAGACAGTTTCAAATTGTTAAGCATTGCACTTTCATTATATGAACCCACATATGTATTTAAAATAATCACTGGGAAAAAAAGTAGAATACAGAGATGAAAAAAAGTTCCATGCCAGGGTAAGAAACATAATTTACAGAAATGTAACGAAAAAAGTAAAAAGTTAAAGCAATACACTTATCTTGAACAATTGAGCAAACTTAAAAGCTGAGTCCTGTAGAAGTCAGTGATGTGATTGTGATTTGAATCTATCTATAAGCACGTGCCCTATATTAAAATCCTTCTCTGATGCCTCATCCTAGCATGGAGGTAACTTTAACTTTTGACATCTATACCTAAGACACACAATTACAGAATTTCATATTTGGAAGGTCCATCAGAAGCTATCTAGGACAACCAATACCTGAAAAAGAATCTATTCTACAATATACCCAAAATATGATGTATCATTTATTGATAACCAACAGGAAGGAAGAATTCACTACCTCTCAAAGCATCTCCTTCCACTGTTAGATTATCCTGATAACGGCTTTCTATTCCTTGAAGCCTTTCTTCCATTTTTTAAAAGAACTCTCCATTCATTCTCCCAGACAACTGAGAGAATGGAGAAGCCCTGCCTGAGGATCTTTACCTTTTCTTCAAGGAAGAAGACCAGGTTGGACTTGGAGTATAAACAGCAGTTACTAATTAACAACAGCTGCCATGCCATAAAGACAAAATCTATGCAGGAAACTGTGAAATTTCCCCTCCTCTGCATATTCAATGGGAATGAAATCTTCAGTCCTCTGTCTTGCTATTAGGTCTTATGGCCAGCTGCTTGTGGGCAGAGCCATAACAATCAATTCTAGCACCTGAGCAAAAAATGTCTGCATGCTGTTGGAGAGAGAAGGGATAAAGGAGAGTTTAAAATATAATCACTTAGGTATATGGTTAAGGTAATAAGCTGATAAGCCATAGTTGTTGAAAAAATTGAGAGATGAGAGGAAGGGTGTTCGAAGGAGTCAGGGACTGGAGTGAGGAAGACTGTGGCCAAGTACTGAAATTATTGGTAAGGAAGGAGAAAATATCAGAAGTCCATTGATAAAAGCTACAAGAATCTGGACAAGATGGAACTAATTTTAAAGGAGGAGAGACGATTGCCAGCTGGCAGAAGGAGAGTCTGCAAAGTGGCAGTAAAGAGGAAGAAGTATGCCAACTTCTCCTCTTAGTCCTATGATTTTGGGGATATGAAAAAAGGAGTCAGTCTTGCAGAAGGTGCCAAGAGATGTGGTGTGATTTCATTAGTATGGGAAACACCTGGTGAGGAAATCCTCTTTACCAGAGCAGAATAGCACCTGCTCTGCAAGTAATAGTCTTGGAGTTAGCTGGGGGCAGAGGTGAAATGACTTCTCAAGGGCCACATAGCCAATATATGTAAGAGTCAGGACTCGAAGCCAAAACACTGAGGCCAGCTGTCTATCCACTATACCCCCTTACTCTGGACACACGTGACGTATAACTGTGTCATGATCTAAATTGGAGACTCCACAGTGATTTGAATCTCAGCTTTGATTTAGATCAACATTTCTCAGTTTCTCAAATTGAGGACTCATGACCCAGGGGATGCTGAGGAATCTGACAAACTGGCTACCAGATTGCTTTCTCTTCTAGAGCAGCACAACCTTTCTTATCAGCATTGTCCTGGCCCAGTCACTCATATCTTCTATTAAAGAACAATGAATAGTAGGCTGTTTCCTTCCTAACCCAGCCAGATTACTTCTCCCTTCTTTCCCACCCACTTTAGCACTAGCATTGTTATTTGCATGGATAAGTGAGGAAAGATTATACGATTCCATAGGAATGATCTTTCCATAGGAAAGAGCTTTAAAATTCCTAATTTGGGACATTTTATTGATACCAAATGGCCTAGGTGTTTCATTACTAAACTGCATTTTAGAGGGCTAACGTGAATGAAAATGTTTACCCATTGTTAGAGGACAAGGTACAGACATCTTTGTAACAACACAATTCCCTTGCCAACAGGGTCCTAATCAAATTTAAAGCAAATAGTATATATCTTCATTTTAGATTTTCATTTTTTTTTAATGTGACTTGCTAAGGTTTTTGTTTGTTTTTTTTTTTTGCAAGGAAAAAGGGTTTGGTGATCACTGGGCCCAAGATGCAATTCATACTAGGCCCTATGAATTGCTGTCTCAGAGGAAAAATAACCATTTGAATAAAGACAAGAGTAAATATTATGTATATATAATCATAAGAACGAATACTCTCTGGTCTACAGAATTCTGAACATGAAGAAATGTTCCAGTAGGTACACATCCTTTTAATTACTATGTGCTGGACAATGACATGGAGTCATATCCTAGAGGCCCCAGATTATTCAATGGACAAGGGACCTTATCACTCCACTCTACATCTGCTACCTTGCCTGGTTTCAACTCTAGGGAACACAAGATGCCTGTCCTGGTATTCCCCTGGTCTCTCCTCTCCCTGGACTTCCCTCTCCCCAGTTTTCCTGACTCCTCTTATGTGTTGTTTCCTGTGCCTCCTCTTCCCCCCTTAGATTGTAAACTTCTTGAGGGCAGAGACTTTCTTTTAATTAATTGTATCCCAAGCATTTAGCACAGTGCCTGGCACATAGTAAGTGTTTAATAAATCTTTATTGAGGTAAAAATGGACCTTAGGCATGCAATAGCACAATCCTCTCAGCTTACAGATGAGCAAGCTGAGGCCCAGAGAGGGGACCTAAGTCGCCCAGACCACATAACTGGTTAAACCAGAACCAGGACTCCAACCCAGATTTCTTGTCCATTGGTCTTTTCACTGGATCTGCATCATTAGCAGATCAGTTAGCAGATCTTATCTGAGTGATTCTACTTCCTTCACCTCCTATCATCTCAAATATTTATCATACGTACCCTTCAGAAATCTTCCAAAAAATATACTAAAGAGAACTATCATTCTTTATCACATTCATTCTTGTTCTGCAAACTTGCCAACACTAAATTTCCTGATCCAATAAATAGCTAGCTAAATAGTTAGACTGTCTCTTACCCAACATGATATTTACATAAATAGCGCAGTTGAAGAAAAATCCGGATGTGTGAATTCTATGCACAAAACACTTTGTCTTCTATTCTGCCTTCTTCTACTGCCCTCAGGGGTTTAACTCCAAGGACAAATAACATTTCTGTCATATAAACCTAAAAAGTAGTTTCTCAGTAAAGGGTTTATTCATACATAAAGCTATAGATCACTTGATTTTCACTGGCCGCCTCAAAAATATATTTTACTGGCATGGAAAGGTCAGTTTCAAAAAGCATAGAAGAGCACATAGAGAAAATGAGCTGACTTTGTCTAGCATTTGTCAATGATAACTACTGCCGACTGAGTAAAAAAGATAAAAGTATCCTCTGTGTTGCAACTTTGTTCTCTAAAAAATTATCAAAAGTTTGCTTTTCTTATAGTATAGAGTGGTCTTAGGATTTGGGAGCTAGAGGGAGATTCTACTAGGCTAAGCTAAGATAAAGAAACCAAGGTCCAAAGAGGAAATGACTTATCCAAAGTATAGTTTTATGCCACTTTGGATGACTCCAACTCAGCAAATATAACCTTAATATCTCTAGTGAATATGTTTGTGTTCTGTAGAAAGGGGAAGAATCTACATCTTTAGAGGAAGAGAAGACTATACCCCTCAAGGAAATTTAATTCTCCTAAATTTCTTCAAAGACTTAATTTTCAGCTTTTAACAACACTCTCAAATCTTAGCTATATCACTTACAGGCATTAACTTTCTCTTCTTCCTTATCAGTTACACGATTATAGTACCTACTAAGAAATCCTCCAACCTTTTAAGAAGACTTCCAGAATTGTGCTGGTGCCAGAACTCACCAGACAGCCAGCTGTCTAGAAAAGCAAATAGGCGAGTAGCCCAGGAGGGCATAATCAGAATCACACTGCAGAGGGAAAAGAAAAAACAAATGGAAAGAATTTTTGGCTGGTTTCTGAATAGCTACTTATTACTTAAATGATCCTTCTATGTTTATTTTATGACTATTTCTCTCCAGTTCTAAAAGAGCCTACACACAACCAGGGCTCTTTTCTTTCTTAACCCTTAAACTCTAGAAGGAACTCCAAAGATATATGTTTATGGGGCTCAGCAGGTAAAGAAGCAAACCAGAAGATACCTGGGTGCCCTTGGGCAATGGCCATTACACTTCCCAAGGTCTCAGTTTTTATGTATGAAAATGAGAAGTTTAGAGCCAGAAGGCAAAACCAACAGCAAGAGGTAAGGGTTCCAAAAAAGCAAACATATATTTGACGTGCTCCTAAAAATTAGAACAAAAAAGGGGAATTAGCTGCCTCAGAATCACCAAATTCGAGATGAAAAAATGATTGAAGTCAAATAATCCTGAAGAATGTTACGACTCAGATGTGTAATATAGAGGCCTATAGAAAACTTCAACACCTGGGATCAAGGTCCCTGGGCTCACACAAACCCCTCTCTAGCAGTCACTGTCACAATCTATCCCTAGTTTTCTTCTCCATGATAACACTTTTAAAAGCACATTGCTGAGGATAGATCTTGCAAGGAAAAGAATGGAAAAATGTAATGGTGTTCAGCAGGAAGACAAGAATGAACAGGACCAGCAAGAGGTTTTCCTTGGTTTGCCCCAACAGAAGGGAGGGAATAATGAGTTGCCTCTACCTCAGCAGAGGTATTGAAGCAGATGCTGACTGACCGCTTGTTAGAATGTTGCAGTGGGGATTAGCATGGATGAGAAGACCTGGGTTCAAATTCTACCTCTATCCACACACGTATGTATTATGTGGGTATGTATGCATGTATGTTGTATTACATATGTGTATGTAGATAGATAGATAGATATGCATATATATGTTTTTATGTTCAGTTGTTTCAGTCATGTCCAACTCTTCGTGACTCCATTTGAAGTTTTCTTGGCAAAGACTCTGGAGTGGTTTGCAGTGTCCCTCTCCAGCTCTTTCAATAGACGAGAAAACTGGAGCAAACAGGGTTAAGTGCCTTGGCCAGAGTCACACAGCTAGTAAGTGCCTAAAGCTGGATTTGAATTAACGAAGATGAGTCTTCCTGACTCCAGGACTAGCACTCCATCCACTGTACCACCTAGTTGACCCATATATATGTACACACACACACACACACACACATACACACACACGTGGGTATATGCATGTACATGTGTATGTGTGTATATATGTATATGAATGTGTATTATATGTGTGCATGTGTATATATAATTATATTTCAATAAAATTGATTTCATTTGTAAACTTATATTTTATTTTAGGCATTTAAAAACAAACTGAGAAGAGGTCTGGTTTCACCAGATTTCTAAAAGGGGTCCATGACACAAAAAAAAAATCAGAACTCCTGATGTCAAGGTGCTTCCTAATTCTAAAAACCTGTGGTTACATAACCAATCTCTAAAGCCAATCTAGTCGTAAATGCTATAAGCCTGGGCCCAAAAGATTCTTAAGATCCCAAATTTTCATAGATATATTTTGACCTGCCTCCTTCGTGGTTGACCACCTTTTGGTGAATATTATCAAACTTTTACTTACGTAAACGTAGAAAAGAAGGCCAAAGAGACCAGACAGTTCTTGTTGAATGGGTTCAGAGGCCTTGGACTCTGGATAGAAAATTACTCAGGAAAACCAAATCTGCAGCAGGCATCCAGGTACAGAATGTTAAAGAGCCTAGCAGTCAACCCCTACCCACATACCTGAAGATTTTGTAAGAAGAGAAGAGACTATAAACCAGTACCAAGAAAAGACAAAGTAGACAGAGGGAAAAAAAGAATAAATTCCGTAACTCACAATGCCTATTCCTAAAAAACCTGAGGGAAATCTGGGCTCAAAGAATCCTCAAGTTCTTGTCTGAAGGCAACTAGGCTAGGCTAGGCTATCTCTTGCCATTTGATCAGGAAATCTTGTGACACCTGTTTTTTCTTTGCCTGGACTGCAAGATGGTGTTGTTGATCAGCTTGCCACAGACACGCACAATTAAATCATTCTTTAATAGGCATTAGCTCTGCAAAAACAATTGTTACCAAGGTTAATTTCCTTAATAACCTTTAAATTTACTCTAGACATAAGTCACCCAAGATATATCAATAGTTATTTGATTTGTAGGTGCTTCTGACAGGGCACCATAAAGAACTATCTTCTGGCATGCATGATGACTAATGATAGAATAGGTCAAAGGGAGGCCTGGAGTCCTTCTCCATATCCTGGAGAAACACAGTTTAGATGTTATTGATCTTCACATCAAGACAGCCGTTAGCACTTCCAAGCGCCCAGAGACATTTATAATCCAGGAGCATGATACCATTCCACTCCCTGTCATGTGAGAATTGAGAAAACTGAGAAAATACACAACACAGATAAACATAACGAGTGCCAGTGAAGAGCGCAATCAGTAAAGACACTTCTTAAAATCTACATCCATCTCAGGCATTCATTATACAAAACTTGAGTGACTAGCAGTTTTCATTTTTAAATGTTTGCTTTACAAATCATTAAACAAAAGCACCTCTGGCCATAAATGTACCTTTTTCACACAGCTAGGATATCATCTATTTCTATTAACACCTAAAGGAAAGCATTTTCTAACTTCAATGTTCACTGCAGTCTCATGGAGAAAAGTTCAAGATTATGGCTCTAATAGCCGTTATCATTTTGTGTTTCGTATCAGATTTATGAACTCATTTTAATATGGATAAAATGAGAATGTATCACAGTTGAGGAAAAAGAAGGAAAAGGGATGGAGGATAATGAAATAGAAACTTCCCCTGGGGGAGAAAAAACAACTTTTAATCCAACTCTTATTAGCAAGTCATTTGACTTGAGCCTCAGTTTCCTCATGCTCATATGGGGACAAAAATACCATTTATCTCACAGCATTGTTGAGCTGATTTGTATAAAGTATTTTTAAACCTAAAAGGCAGCTTTAAAATATAGGCTATTTCTTATTATTTTTATCTTCATTTGGAGTTCAGATAGAAACAGGCATGAGACAGGTTGCTAGCCTACTATCATTCTTTTATATGCAATATTGTGCATATTATTGCACAGGTGGATAAAAGGATTTCTTTTTGTAATTGAATATAAGTATTGGGATATAAGTTCATTTTCTGTAGGTTCACTAAAAACCATCTCTAGACCAACTCTAGCAGCAGATAGGGTGATGGGGATGATGTCTACCCTACCTTATCCTAAACATAGTTTTGATTTCTTTTGGATAGGAACCTACCCTACATTTTGAAATTTTTCATTCCATACAGTTTACAGATTATGAGAATTTTGTATGGTAAAATCTGTTAAAATATTGTTCTTAAATTTTTATGGCATAATGATATATCTGGGAAATTGAGTAACAGTTTTGTCTGTGATGATGTCTGTGCCATTAGCATATAACCTCTGTTGTTTTTTTCTATTTTTGCTTCTTCTTTGTTTTCACAGAGACAAGTGCAGTTCCTGACACAGAAAGAGCTTCATAAGGGCTTGCTGATCAATTTACAAATTTTCAAGGATATTTTAGTGTCTGTATTTGTAAATCAGGGATTTGGTGTTGGTTGTGAAGATAGTGGACTTCTATTGACCACCTACTTGTCCTTCTAGGTATTCATTTTAGATCAATTTACAGATTTTCAAGGATATTTTAGTATCTGTATTTGTAAAGCAGGGATTTGTTGTCGGTTACAAAGATAATGGACTTCTACTTACCACCTTCTTGTGTCTTTCTAGGTATTCATTTTGTGTTGCACAGGGACTCCTTTTTCCTTGCATGATATTCATTAATCAGTAAGTCCAGGATCCTTAAAGATAACCTTTCTAGAATTTCTGACAACCATAACCTAGTCCTGTGCTGCTAATGTAAACCTCTCCTTTCTTTAAGTATGGAGTCTTTTAATCTATGGAGTCAGCCATTTGTTTGATGCTTCTTTGTCAACATATTGTTGGCTAAGCTCAGGCAGATGTTGCCCATGGAGGACTTTTTGGTTCCACTCTTGTTTCTTAGCTATTTCATAGGCTGCACCCAGAGTTAAACCACTTCCCTTTACACTTGACAAATCCGGTAGCAATACGTATCTATGTTAGCCTTTAATATTGCTCTACACAGGGACATCTCTGTTATAGAAGTATTTCTGCAAATACTTCATTCTTCAAAAATGTCTATCAATGTTCTTCCTCCTTGTGATTGAGGAAGTGCTAGACTTACTATAGCTATTTTAGTATAATGTGCTATACTTACTTTCATTCTTTCTGTCCCAGCTAAGAAGGCAAGAATGTTGGTTGTTATATAAGAGCAAAGAGCACTTCAGACATATCATGTGTCAAGTCTCAGTAATGGTTTCATCTTTATTATTACTGTTCTCACTAAGAACATCTAGCTATTTTTATCTTTCTCCCTTTTATGTCACAATAAACATTCTTAGTTAATCATAGTTGGAGAAGAATTAAAGTTTCATTTAATCATTTCATTTCACCCAAACCCATCATTTCACCAGTGACAAAAATGAAACTCAGAGATGTTAAAATATTTCCTCAATGTCAAATGGGTAGAATATAACAGAGCTAGAATTCAAACCCAGGTGCTTTTTCCACTACAGTCTATTAAGAGGCTCAAAATGGTTGCTCTAAATTGATGGTTCTCAAAATATGGACCAGGAACCCCTGCAATCCCCCAAGATTCTTTCTTTTTTTGCCTTAAAATGATGAGATTTTAATCATGATTTTTTTAATCGTGTTTCCCTACCATAGAGTCCTAGAGACCCTCTATGGCTGGTCTCCAATATGCTCCATGATTCTTTTTCTGATATTTTATTTTTTCCAATTACATGTAGAATTTTAACATTTCTTTTTAAAGTTTTAAGTTCTAAATTCTAACCCTTCTTCTCTCCCTTCCCTCCCCCACATTAAGAAGGCAAGTAATTTGATATACGATATACATGTGCAGTCATTTAAAACATTTCCATATTAGTCACGTTGTGAAAGAAAACACAGACCAAAAAAAAGAAAAGAAAGTCTTTAATCTGCATTCAGACTCCATCAGTTCTTTCTCTGGAGGAAGATAAAATTTTTCATCATGAGTCCTTCAGAATTGTCTCAGATTATTATTTTACTGAGAATGGCTAAGTCATTCACAGTTGATTATCACATAATATTGCTGTTACTATGTACAATGTTCCCCTTGTTCTGCTCACTTCACTTTGCATCAGTTCATGTAAGTCTTTCTAGGTTTTTCAGAAAGCATCCTGCTAATCATTTCTTATAATATCATAGTATTCCATCACAATCATAAATCATTTGTTCGGCCATTCCCCTATTGATAGGCATCCCCTCAATTTCCAATTTTTTGCCACCAAAAAAAGAGTGGCTATAAGCATTCTCATACATACAGATGCCTTTCCTTTTTTGATTTCATTAGGATACAGATCCAAAAGGTTATGCACAGTTTTATAGCTTTTTTAAACATAGTTCCAAATTGCTCTCTAGAATGGGTGCATCAGCTCACAACTCCACCAAGAGTGCATTAGTGTCCCAGTTTTCCCACATCTCCAACATTTATCATTTTGGGGGGTCACATTAGTCAATTTGATAGGTGGGAGGCGGTACCTAGAGTTGTTTTAATTTGCATTTCTCTAATCAAAAATGTTTTTTATATTGATGTGACTATAGATAGCTTTGATTTCTTCATCTGAAAACTGTCTCTTCATATCTTTTGACCATTTATCAACTGGGGGATGACTTATATTCTTATAAATTTGACTCAGTTCACTATTTATTTGAGAAATGAGGCCTTTATCAAAGAAACTTGCTGTAAAAAAAAAAATTTCCCAGTTTTTTTCTTTCCTTTTAGTCTTACATGCATTTGTTTTGTTTGTGCAAAACTTTTTTTAATTTGATATAATCAAATTATTCATTTTACATCCCATAATGCTTTCTAAGTCTTCTTTGTTTGTAAATTCTTCCCTTGTCAATAGATCTGATAGGTAAACTATTTCATGCTCAACTAATTTGCTTATGGCATCGATCTTTACCCAAGATTCTTTCAAGAATCTGCAAGGTCAAAATTATTTTCATGATTTTACTAAGATGTTTTAATTTCTAAGATGATTATTATCTAGACAGATCTAACTCACATAAAGAAAAGCTCTTTGGGGGTCCTTAGTTTTTAAGAATCTAAGAGGGTATGGGGTTCAAAAAGGTCAAAAATCATTATTTTAAATGATGACAGAAATATCATAAAACTGTGGGTATTTGGAATGCCCACACTGGAACTGCACATTTCATAATTTCACTTTTTGAAAAAACTATAAGTGATCCAAAGCATATCATCTTCTAGCAGAAATTCCAATTCAGGAAACCTCAATAAATTTTACCACCAACAGTAGCATTAGATTTTTAATGTCCAAGACACTTTAATATCAAATAACACCAGTTTTGATTAGTTTTGCTACCTTTAATGATTATTCACCCCAAAGGACAATACATGGGATGAGAGAAGTCAGTTATTAAGGATTTGGGCATGATTGTCTATCATACCCATGATCGATCCCAGGAGGACAAAGATTATGTATTATCTAAATAATGATCTGCACACAGTATTTGGTAAATGAATGAATCATAAGGATAGATTGGAAAAGAGAATTAAGAAAATGAGAGAGGAAGAAAAAGGAAATGTTATGGAAATAAGAACTTAAGACTCCAGAAAAATCTATACTTCTCTCCGAGAATTTGTAGCAGATTTTCTAGTCTGTTTTACATATTAGATTTCCCAAAAGTTAGATTTCTTAATATCATTCATTTAAACTTCCTCATTAAAAATAGAAATCAATATCTCAACAATATCCAAAGCAATTCTGAATATAAACCACAAAATCTAAGGGAAGATTGCCAGAAAATCCATAACAAAAATGGCTTTATAGATTATATCCAACCTGAAAAATACTCTAAAGTCAATTTTCAAAATGTTGACAAGCATTCCTCAGAACCTGAGGATTTGCTTACTTGCCTATTCTGCAAACTAGCTCTGTTTATTTAGCCTCCTGTTGACTTTATTATGATGTCTCAAATGCTTCATGCATTAAAAAAAAACCTCCCATCAATTGACAAGAGAAATTAAGAACCATAAGGAGATACAGTGAGGCTCCAGGGCAAACTAAGTTTTAGAAATTAATTTCAAGTTTGTTCTAACAGCTAAAAAAAAAAAAAAACCTGAAAAATAAAAACTGTGTTAATTTTGAATAGCCAGAGTTCACAGCAAACCATAAAACCTCTCTGCACCTCCAAAGCAGCAATGTAATTCACACTTTTCTTACCCTTGCCAATTAAAAAATCAGTAGGCTGATTTTAAAGACGTCTTTCTTTTTTCCAAACTAGTCAGGAAATGAAGATAGTTTGCTTCATATCATTTTAATTAGAATTACTAATTCCATCTTCGATGAAAATAATTCTCTTTTGTCTAACTGTCAAAGCCTATTTGTTTTATTGCAGGCTGATTCTTCCCAGAGAAATTAAAGAATACCCAACTACTTCCTTTACACTCTTATTAGGAATGTCTGGTTGACAAAATAACTAGCAACAAAAACTCAGTATCACAAAAATTATGGATTAAGCAAACCATTAGGGTTTTCACCTAATACACTGAAAATGCATTTTCAAGACTACATGAAGAATTATTTTCTCATACATTTATCTGAGAATGTGTTTTTGTGATTTTTAAAAGAGAGTATATGGGAAAAGAAAGGGACGTTGCCTTGGACACATTTATTGCTAAGCAATTATCTCTTAGACTTCGATTTCCTAATCTATATGAGGAAATTGGAATAGGTAGTCTCTTAGGTCCTTCTACTTCTACATTCTGTGAAATTCTACAAGTTAATATATAGTACTAACATTTGAAAAGTGCCTTGCCTATGTTCATTCACTTGGTGCTCACAATAGGCCAGTGAAATAGGTAATATGATTAGCCCATTTTATGAGGAAATTGAGGCACATAAAGGTTAAATGACTTGTTCAGGATCACACATTGTAAGTGTCTAAGGGAAGATTTCAACTCATCTTCCTGACTTCAACACTCAGACTTTATTCACTTTACCACTAGCAAGACTTGTAACTTCTTAGATTCAAGGAGATGTATTAGGGAATCACAGTAAGTCTGGACTTCTGTGCTATTTCAATAAGCAGTAATAAAAGAGGGGTGGCGAGGCAGCACAGTGAAGAGAGCACCAGCCCTGGAGTCAGGAGGACATGAGGTCAAATTCAGCCTCAGCCACTTAACACTTACTAGCCATGTGACCTTGTGCAAGTCACTTAACCTCAATTGTCCTGCCTTCCCCCCTCCAAAAAAAAAAAAAGCAGTAATGAAAGAAAATAATCAAAGACTTCTATGGTTCCATACATTGCCTTTCCATATGGCATTTACTCACTTGTAGAGAAAGCAGTAGCAAACAGGATGACTGGGAGGATATATGCATCATCCTGCCACCATACCATCTGGATTTTTTTCTGCCAGGTCTCTCTCTATATCTTGAAAGTTTTCATCAAACTAAGTTTGGAGATTATGAAAATCATTATGGCAGCATCTATTGAAACACCATCCTTAAATTTTTATAGATCAATTTTTATAAATTTTTATAGATCAATTTTTACAAATTTTTATAGACCAATTTTGAGTAACTGTTGCCTGTGATAATATCCTATTACAAAAGTTTATATCTGAACTCCTTGAAAGTATAGGTTGTTTTAGCTTTCTCTAATCTTTCCTTAAACTCTTTACTATTTTGGTTTCTGCACACTATCCCAGTTTCCTTCCTATCTCTATCCCCCTTCTCAGCCCATTTTTCTCCTTTAGTCACCTAAATGTGGTTATTTGTTAATAAGATACTCCTACCTTCTACTCTTCTCTTCCTATACTCTCTCCTTAGAGATTTCTTCTACTCTCATAGATGACCCTTTCCAAACCCTATCCCAAACTCTGTTTCTAACCTTATCCTCTATTCTGAATTCTAGAAGCAGAGACACAATGGATAAAGTGCTGGACCTGGAGAAAAGAAAACCTGAGCTCAAATACAGTTTCAGATGCTTCCTAGCTGTGTGACCCTGGACAAGTCACCTAATCAATTTGCTTCAGTTTCTTCATCTGTAAAATAGGAATAATGCTATTACCCAGCTCCCAGGCTTGTTGTGAGGATCAAATGAGATAATAATTATGAAGTGTTTGGTACATAATAAGTGCTAGATAAATGTCACTATTATTGGTTCCTCATCTCCAACATTTCTCTCATTTCAAACTCAACATGGCTAAAACCCAAATCTTCATCTTCCTTCCCAAGCCATGAAGGCATCCTTCCTCACATTCTCACATTTATTCATGACATAATATTTCTGTGGTCACCTAGAAACTCAGTAACTCAGGTTCTTTGCCTCCACTGTCTACATAGTGAGTTACCAAGTCCTGGTGAATTTTCAAACTCTCCGATGAGGTGATTCCGACTGATTCCTCGGCTTCCTTCAAGGCCCTAATTTCCGTAACTCAGGGTCCTACAATCTTTGGCATGAGTACACTGGAGATAATAAGTAGGAAAGGGCTCCAAAGATGCTATCAAGAACACATCTGCTCCTGACTTTCAACACAATTATCATGGTCCAGCTCTTCAGGGCATATGGACCCAAGACTGAAGGCAAAATAACAACTATGTGCATAAAATATTCCCAGACACACACAAGAGGGCTACAAACCCAAACCCATAGGGAAGTCAGCCCAGCTAACCAGATCACTAAGATCTGAACAATTCTTCAATAATGAGGTCTCCATTGGCTCTCCCTCCCATCAGCACACTCTGCTTTACAGTTAACATTTAAGGACTACTGTAGCAACACTAGACCAAAACCCTGAGTTTTCTTTCCTTTTGGTAGCCTTTATGCAGAAGTGAGGCTGATGTTCACATTAAGACCATAACTAATTTTCTATTCCCACAGTTCAACTACCCTGCCATAAATGCTAACTAGCTGTGTGACCTTGGGAAAATTAACTAAAACCTTTTTTTGATTCAAGTGCCTCTTCCACAAGAAGGTATACTAGAATTCATATTCCATAAAGTGGAGAATTTCAGCAGTACTGACTTCATGGGGTTATTGTGAGGATCAAATGACATATATATATAAAACATATATTATGATGTTAGTTCATGCCTCACTGAAAGCATCTACCAGAAAACTCCAGCAGCAGACAAGGTGACAAGTACAACATACACTTCTTCCTGTTCCCACAGGGTTTTGATTTCTTCTACTATATCTCTATATTTTGAAAACCCTTCATTCCACTTAGTTTTAAGATTTTGAGTGTTTTGTATGGCTTTATTTATATAAAACATTGCCCTTAAATTTTTTGGTATCAATGTTATAGTGAGATGATTGCTAGGCAATGCTCCAGTTCCAAGAGAGTTTATTTGTTCCATTCTCAAAGGAATATCAAGATTGGTATTTGCATTATTGGGATTTATTTTTTGTTGATTTATGAAATATAGTCAATCAATAAACATCTATTAAGCACCTATTTTGTGTTGGGCATTATGCTAAGCTCTTGGGGATACAAAGAAAAGTAAAAGGTTTCTTATCTCAAGGAGTGAACTTCTGATGCATGTTGCTAGTGACCAAGTAATGTTTTGCTAGATATTTATTAACAGGTGCTAAAGTGAAGTGTTACATAACTTTTACCATTTTCATACATGATCTATACTTTTAATACACAAACTACTCCAGAGAAAAATTGAAATGGGATAAAAAAGAAAAATAGTCAGAAAATCGTATATTTAGAGCTGGAAGGGACCTTAGAGGTCACTGATCCAGTCCCTTCATTTTATAGATGACAAAATCAAGGCTTTGGAAGTTGGAGTGATTTGTCCAAGATCACACAGGTTCTAAATAGTAGAGCTAGGATTTAAACTTTGGTCTCAAGATTCTGCATCTTAGTAGTAATGGTGGTGGTGGTGGTGGTGGTGGTGGTGGTGGTAGTGGTGGTAGTAGTAGTAGTAGTAGTAGTAGTAGTAGTAGTGGTAGTGGTAGTGGTAGTGGTAGTGGTAGTGGTAGTGATAGTAAGTAATAATAGTAGAGTTGTGGTGGTGGTAGCAGAAGTAGTAGTAGATTTTTTTTGTTTAGTTGGTTTTTCTGTGGTTCATTTGGTTTGGGGCGGAGGGGACGGGGAGGGGGGGGGGGGAGAGTTTGTGAGGCAATCAGGGTTAATTGACTTGCCCAACATCACACAGCTAGTAAGTGTCAAGTGTCTGAGACCAGACTTAAAATCAGGTCTTTCTGACTCCAAGATTGGTGCTCTATCCACTGTGGTACCTAGCTTCCCCCAGTAATGTTAATAGTTGTAGTTGTAATAATAGGGGTGATGACGGTGGTAGTGGTAATAGTAGTAATAATAGTAGGATTTTATGTATCATTGTCTCTTTTTTAAAGTTTTATTTAACTTTGGATATATTTCTGCCTTTTGCTCCCTTACTAAAACTAGTTCCTTGAAGAAAGAAACTGTTAAATTCATCATTGTATCTACCATAGCACCCAGTGTCATTCTTTGCATGTATGTATGCTTAATACATGTTTTAAAGATTATTCATTAAATAATTTCTTGAAGATGATGTGCCTACTGAACTGCTAGGAGAAACAAGACAAGAGCCAGGAGCTTTTGATAACCAGAAAGCATAAGGTTCCCAGAGAGAAACATACTTACCAAAGAAATCATTTGTTCTTCCCTTTTTTTGGAATGGAATTACAACTAAAATAATGCTAAGAAAGATAATTAAAATTTAGAACCTAAAATCATGTGTTTACTTGTTGATCCAACCAATGTCCTCTATCTTCTTTCAGGCCCACACAAGCTGATTATCTCCCATCATTCCACTGCTATTCTTAAGCTGTCACTTTGGGGTAGGAGATATTTCCATTACGATGCTCATTGACTCATCATCAAAATTATGCATGATCACACTTTTTAAAACACAAAGAGGTAAGTCTTTTTTTCCCCCAGAATTTATTTATTTTTAGTTTTCAACATTCATTTCTACAAGGTTTGGGGTTCCAAATTTTCTCCCCATCTCTCCCCTACCCCCCCTTCCCAAGATGGCAAGCATATTGATTACCCCTTCCTCTAGTCTGCCCTCTCTTATATCTTTCCCTATCCTGTTTTTCCCCCTTTTCCCTTACTTTCTTGTAGGGCAAGATGGATTTTTATACCCCATTGCCTTTATATATTTCCTGGTTGCATGTAAAAACAATTTTTTAACATTTGTTTATAAAACTTTGAGTTCCAGATTCTCTCCCTTCTTCCCTCCTCACCCACCCCCACTGAGAAGACAAGAAATTCAATATAGGTTATACATGTGTAGTTATGCAGAACATTTCCATGGTAGTAATATTGTGAACTATATTTCCCTCCATCCTATCTTGCCCACCATTTATTCTATTTTCTCCATTGACTCTGTCCCTTTTCAAAAGTGTTTGCTTATGACACCCCCTTCCCCAATCTGTGCTCCCTTCTATCATCCCCCTTTTTTATCCCCTTCCCCTATACTTTCCTGTAGGATAAGATACCCAATTGAGTGTGTATGTTATTCCCTTCCTAAGCCAAATCCAATGAGAGTAAGGTTGACTCATTCCTTTTCACCTCCCTGCTCTACTCTTCCATTGTACCAGCTTTCTCTTGCCTCTTATATGTGAGATAATTTAATCTATTCTATCTCTCCTTTTCTCCTCCCAATATATTCTTCTCTCACCTCTTAATTTTGTTTTAGATATCATCCCTTCATATTCAACTCACCCTGTGCCCTCTATGTATACATACATACACACACACATATGCACCTATACATATATAGGTATGTATATACACATATATATGTATACATACACACATACATACATATTCCCTTCAACTATCTGATCCAATACTGACAAAAATCTCATGAGTTATAAATATCGTCTTTCCATGCAGTAATGCAAACAGTTGAATTTTAATAAGTTCCTTATAATTTCTCTTTCCTGTTTACCTTTTTATGCTTCTCTTGATTCCTGTACTTGAAAGTCAAATTTTCTGTTCAGCTCTGGTGTTTCCATCAAGAATGCTTGAAAGTCCTCTATTTCATTAAATGACCATATTTTCCCCTAAAGTATTGTACTCGTTTTTGCTGGGTAGGTAATTCTTGGTTTTAATCCTAGCTCCTTTGACCTCCAGAATATCATATTCCAAGCCCTTCAATCCCTTACTGTAGAAGCTGCTAGATCTTGTGTTATCCTGATTGTGTTTCCACAGTAGTCAAATTGTTTCTTCCTGCTTGTAATACTTTCTCCTTGACCTGAGAACTATGAAATTTGGCTATAATATTCCTAGGAGTTTTCTTTGGGGGATCTTTTTCAGGAGGCAATTGGTGGATTCTTTCCATTTCTATTTTACACTCTGGTTCTAGAATATCAAGGTAGTTTTAAACCTTGATAATTTCTTCAAAAATGATATTTAGGCTCTTTTTTTGATGATGGCTTTCAAGTAGTACAATAATTTTTTAATTATCTCTCCTGGATCCATTTTTCAGGTCAGCGGTTTTTCTAATGAGATATTTCACATTGTCTTTTATTTTTTTATTCCTATCTTGATATCTCATGAAGTCATTAGCTTCCATTTGCTCCATTCTGATTTTTAAGTAATTATTTTCTTCAGTGAACTTTAGAACTTTCTTTTCCATCTGGCCAGTTCACCTTTTTAAAGCATTCTTCTCCTCACTGGCTTTTTAGACCTCGTTTGCCATTTGAGTTAGTCTATTTTTAAGGTGTTATTTTCTTCAGTATTTTGGAGGGTCTCCTTTAGCAAGCTTTTGACTTGTTTTTCATGATTTTCTAGCATCACTCTCATTTTTCTTCCCAATTTTTCCTCTACTTCTTTTACTTGATTTTCAAAATCTTTCTTGAGCTCCTCCATGGCCTGTGACCAATTCATATTTTTCTTGAAGGCTTTTGATGCAGGAGTTTTAACTCTGTTGTCTTCTTCTGGTTCTATGTTTTGATCCTCTTTGTCAACAAATAAAGATTCTATAGTCTGCTTTCTTTTCCTGTTTGCTCATTTTACCAGCCAGTTACTTGACTTTTGAGCTCTTTACCATGGTAGAACTCTGCTTCCAGAGTGGAGAGTGGTATGTCCCAAATTTCTGGGTTTTTGCAAAGATGCTGTCAGAGCTACATCTAGGCACCTGCCTCCCAACTGTGGGTACACTCTCTCCACAACTGCCATAAGTTCTGCCACACCAGTGCTCCTCCTCACCCCAGGACTGCCACCTAAGACTGTAACCCAGATCCAAGCAGAGAAAAGCAAGAGAATCCTGCCACAGGGCCAGCAAAGAAATTCCTGCAATTGCCCTCCAATCAGCCACTTGGTCTCTCCACTATCCGTGGGTCTGGAGCTCTGTAAGCAGCTGCTGCCACCTGTGCCGCCCTGAGGCCAAGGACCAGACCACACTCTTCTCTTATCCAGGCCTAACAGAGTTTCCCCACTGACCTTTTACTTTGTCTTTGGCATTCGTGGGTTGAGAAGTCTGGAAACCACCACAGCTGCCAGTGATTCAGTTCTCAGAGGTCTCTCTGTGTCTCTATGTGCCAGAGGTCTCTCTGTGTCTCTATGTCTCAGAGGTCTCTATGTGCCAGCATGGTCTCTTGCAAGACTATGCTCCACATCCAGCCCAGTGTGATATACCCTTCCTGTTGGCCTGAGAGGCTATCTTCAGTGGGAAATTTGTTTCATTCTATCATTTTGTGGGTTCTGTAGCTCTAAAATTTGTTTAGAGTCATTTTTTACAGGTATTGGAGGTAATGGGGATTCGAGTTCAAGCAAGTTCCTGCTTTTAGTCTGTCATTTTGGCTCTGTCCCCAAAAAGGTAAATCTTAAGATAAAAGAAATAAAAATAATTTTAAATCTTAATACTTCCAATGATCCCTACATATGAAGTTCGGAACAAAAAAAAACAGGTTTTTAACAAAAATAGTGTATATAGTCTATGTCATCTCTGAGAATATATATCCCAAATCTTACTCTCATAAACAAATTGGATTACCAGAGCTTGTCTAATAGCTTCTGCCCCTCAAGTTTCTAGGGATACGCACAATATATCATGGGTAATTCTCCAATGTCATCAAATTAAGCCTCCACTTGTATGCTTTTCCCCAAGATTATCAATTGAGTTTAG
>CM053588.1:229931262-229943372 GCA_028646515.1 Pseudochirops corinnae
CCACCATGGGGGGGGGGGGGAAGGGAGGGGAGAAAATCTGAAACTCAAGTGATTGTGGAACTGAATCTTGTAAATTAAAAGTGAATGAGCAAATAAAAAATAAAATAAAATAAAATAAAAAAATAAAAAAGCTTATTTACTAAGGTGGCAACATAGTAATAGTTGGTGCAACATTACCCCCCTCAAAAAAAGGTAATGCCATACTCTCCCTCAAGTACATACAAAGCACTAGGGAAAGTGAGTTCGTGCTTAGAAAACATATGCAGCAAAAGAGTCATTCATAGCTACCAGTTGCTGGAAGTACTTTTGTCCCATTTGTAGGATGCTCAAGAAGTTCACCTTAATCATAGAGTAGTCACTTTGCTAGGTTCCTTATACATCCATGAGTCCAGCCTGTCCCTGGCTTGAATGAGGTGCACACTGACACCAGCTGATTCAGGGATGCTATTTAGGATCCCAGTGGGAAGATGAGACATTCATCATCCTTCACATCCTTTGAAACTTGAAGGTCTTCCTCCTAACAAAAATTAGGAGGGAAGGAGTGGAGAGGAGACCTAGGCAAGGCCAAAACCAAATCAAAATCAAGTCCCCCACCTAAGCAGTCCCTCATCATGAATGTACCATAAAGTTCCAGTTTTTTTAATTCTCTTCCCTTCTCAACTCACTTGATAATTCCTACAAGGATGGAAAGATGACAAAGTTTCCCAGCCATTTGAGCCGAAATCATAGGCATTTCTCTTTATCTAATCAATGACTTTCATAGACTACATACACAGTCTAAATTCTTTTGATTGATTGATTGATAGATTGAGATATGTTCTCACCTAGTTACGGTATCAGAGCTAAGATGGGTGAGGCAGTTTTGACCTAACCTCATTACAGGATGGTTTGTCTTTGTATTCCCAGTGCCTAGCAATGTATCTGGCATATGGTAGGCACTTAAGGAATGTTTGTTGGTTGATTGACTGATGTAAGAATCACATTTTATTTAACACTTTGTGACTTGGATGTTTCAACTTCTTCCAGAAGTTCTATTTCTACTCAAATGAGCCTCTGATGTTTTTGCATTTCCCATATCTGCCAAGGTGCCTGAAACATTGCATTTTGGAAAAATGGCTATAGGATATGGCTAAAACATCATTTTGTTCTGACAGACCATTTGATTTTTTTCCTTCAAGGAATTACACACATGAATTATTTTATGACATATAAGAAAATACCTTTCATTTTTATGATATATATGGCAACTCGTGACTTTGGTGCTTATGTGTTAAAGACTATAACTAGTTCATAAAAATAAATCAGTTATTGTCTGGGAAGCCATGTCATGCAACTATTGCTCCTTACTCCCAAGTGCCTAATGAGGCATGAGACAGGAATAGAGCACAATCAAGTTGTTTATTTTCCATAAACCTAGTCAATACTCCAAAAAAAGTATTACAAAAAAATATGAATCTCAGTATCTGCATTGTAGAAAATGAGAAAGGATGGGGAGATAGGGAAGGGGCATGGAAAACTGAAAGGTATTTAACCCTGAAGGCCTGGTGTGAGCTATCTCCTGATTCTTTTCTATTAAAATCCTTGTCTTCCTCAAGGCTCTGATAAGTTTCCACCCCCAGCATTGTTCATTCCATTTCATTTCCAATGGTAAAGCCTTCCCTGATCCCCTTCCAGCCCTCCAGTTCAAAGAGTTCTCTCACTCCTCAAATTTTCCTAGATGGCTTTGTCTGGATCTTTCCTTTGCCTTCATCACACTGTTTTGACTCATACTTACTCATCGATTGATCAATAAGTTAATGAGCATCCATGAAGTGACTGTTAGGCACTGCTCTAAAGGATGGGGATACAAATAAAGGCAAAAGCAGTTCCTCTCTTCAAGGAGCTGCATTCTAATGGGGGAAACAAACATAAAACAACTAGGCACACAAAAGATGTAGGCAGAGTGGATGGAAGGTAATTGTAGGTATCAGTAGCTGGAAAGATGGAATTGTGATCCCTTCATCAACCAATCAATCAGCAAACACTTATTAAATGTTGACAGAAAGTGGGATTTGAGCTGTATTGAAGAAAGCCAGGAAAACTAAAAGGTGTTAGTGAGGAGAAAATGCATTTTAAGCATGGAAGGTAGCCAGAACAAGACAGAAAAATGGGAAATGGAGAGTCATGTGAGAGGAAGAGCTGTAAGCCTTTGTGGTTGGATCATAAAAGGGAAGGAGGAGGGAAAATGTTGTTGAAGACTGGAAAGGTAGGAAGGAGTGAGACTGTGAGATGTAAGTGTTTGTCAGATACCCTATAAGACATCATAAGCTCCTTGAGTATAGGAACTGTCTTTTTTTCATATCTGAATCCCCAGCATGCATGGCTGTTGTTTTGTCAATGAGTCATATCTGTCTCTTTGTAACCCCATTTGGGGTTTTCTTGGAAAAGATGCTGGAGTGGTTTGCCATTTCCCTCTCCAACTCATGAGGAAACTGAGGCAAACAAGGTTAAGTGACTTGCCCAAGGTCACACAACTAGTACATATCTAAGGCTGGATCTGGACTCAGATCAGGCCCAGCACTCTATGCAACTATGCCACCTAGTCTAAAAGTTTAATCATTTTTTAAAATTTAATCGATTTGACTGTACAGCAGGAGTAACTCAAAACAGAATGAAAGAATAGTGGTAGCTGTAGGCATTACAAACATGAACAACAGTAGAGGCATCAGCACCAAAAATCACAGACCATTCCATCTCCCATTTTAGTCATCAGAATGGTCTATTCTATTTAATTTTCAAATGTAAAAAAATGTTTAAAAACAAAAGGGAGGAAAAAAACATTTGTTATAAAAATAAAAACAAATGAAAATTTTATTTTTAACTACCTTCATCTTTGCAAATGTCATTTTAATAAGAAATTTCTGTGGTCAAAACTTGCTGTTGGCATAAAAATAAAAACCACAGAAGCAGTAGCATAATTGCAATCATAAAATACTCTGAGGAAATTGTGGCAATTTGATGTGGATGTATATACTTTGATGGGGCATCTAGGTGGTGCAGCAGATAGAGCATCAGGTCGGGAGTCGTGAAGTTCTGATTTCAAATTCAGCCTCAGACGCTTCCTAGTTGTGTGATCCTGGATAAGACCCTTAAACTTGTTTGCCTCGGTTTCTCATCTGTAAAATGAGTTATAGAAGGAAATGGCAAACCTCTCCAGCATCTTTGCCAAAAAAACTTCAAATGGGGTCACAAATAGTCAAACATGACTGAAAAGACACAACAACAACAATATATTTTTACATCAAAACTGCGCTACAATTTTATATTGGTGGACCTGTGATCTTAACAGTGTAGAAATTCCTCCACAATGTACTGATCAAAAGCTGTACACTCCTTCATATCCTATGCAGTTCTTGTCCAAGCCCTCTCAGAAATCCTCCATAGAGAATATATTCAGTGTCCTGAAGATTTTTGTCTAGTTCTCTTGATGTTGTATGGTACTAATGCTGTTCACGGACTGACTGTCCATGGGTTCTTCCTGACTCTCACTATAAGCCCACTTCATGTTTCAATTGTCAATTATGTGGTCCTTTGAAAATACCTTTTATATTGCTATTCCTAGATGGTTCTTATTTTATTTAGTTGCATGTTTCAGTCTATTTCCTTACATCATGCTTTTCTCCACTGACACACAACTTTAATTTTTCAGAGATGGTAGTATTCCTGGCTCTGTTGTCATATAGTATCACCGGAGTGATGTTAGTGTTATAAAGATGGGCTTTTATTTCAGGACTATGTGTCATTAAAAGCATTACACATTTTCTCAAACATCTTGCTACTATTCAGTTCTGGGCCCAATTCACTTCCTATTTATAGTTAATTGCCAAAATATATGTGTGCTGTTAGATCAGCTATAGGAGTTATTTATTCAACTAGACAATTAATATTCTTCATTTACTTGAGTTTTCTTATATGGATCATAGGATCAAATACTTAGAACAGGAAAGGACTTTCAAGATCATTGGTCCCTGGCCCTTTACATTGTTACTGTCTTTTATACTTGAAGAAGACCAAAATGACATCACAATGTTAGGGTCAGTATACAGTATGTCCAACTGTGGCTGATCACACCAATATGAATTTGGAAGGCTTTACCACAGGTTGGATACAAATAGTCTATATAAACATTTGGGATGGAGATGTCTCTAAATTTGTACATCTCACATTTCTTTTGAGCTACTGCAGTTCTGCTTTGCTCATGGAACATAACATCCTTCTTTGATATGGTACAGATGAGGAAACCAAAGTACATTGATCTTAAGTGACTTGCCCACTGTCAAAAGCTAATTAATATCTAAGGTAGGTTTTGAACACTAGTTTTTCTGACCCCAAATCCACCACTCTATAAAGTGTTCCACTTTATCTCCAAACTATTTTAAGTAATACTGAATCTTATTTAGGAGGCTCTGCATGCTTCTGGGTATTGATACAATCTGCATAATTCTATCCACAAACAAGAGAATGTTAGAGATTTCACCCTCTTTAGGAAATTACCCTTCAGTTTGGAATGTGTGAGTGCATCCTCCATGACAGTGACAAAGACTTTATGTAAGCACACGTGTTCCTATTTGATGTCTTTCATTATATTTATATAACAATGGAGAAGGCTGCCTATGCACGTAATGTATGCCTCTATATGACATTTGGGGTTATGCAGTAACAATAGCAGCCTAAACTTGGCTCATATCCTTCTTTCTGTAAGCTTAAAAGAAAAACAGACTGTGACCTTATTAATCAATCAATTAATAACCGACAAGGAAATATAGTATGTAATTTGGCCATCAGGTGTAACTACAATCAAGCCATGCACCCAAGGATTTCATCAGAGGGTCCTTAGTGCAAATATTCTGGCTTCTCCATAGACTACATTATCCCCATTACTCACAAGAGAGGGCTCAGGTATAGTTCTTAGACTATTCACCCACCTACCCATTGTAGGGAGTGTTGGACAGGTTTAGCTGTTCTTGCTTGCCAGATTGAAAATTCAGGGTAGGTCATAGGTTTTTTTTTTTTCTGTATTGTAGACTCTTGGAAGTCTACTGAAACCTATGCTCCACTTCTCAGAATAAAATTTTTAAATACATAAAATAAAGCACATAGAATTACAAAGGAAACCAATTACACTAAAGCGCAGTAATCAGAATATTAAAATAATAATAATAATCACAGACCCCTGTCAAAAAAATCTTAGTTGGTGGGGAAAGAATGGAATCTCTTCTCTGTGCTTTTCAGCTGTGTGACTAAAAAGATGCTATCTGCCATAAAATGTCATTTGTGAATTTGTACATGCATAAATAATTCTCACAAAGATTTTGTAGAAATAGGAAAACAGTTGTGTGAGTCATTAATCATTAATATAGTACAAAGTCTGTGATTTTTTTTCAAGCATTGGGTATGCTCCCTTCTTTCAACTGTCTTGCAAATCTATCCATCAATGCCCTCAAATCTAAGGGCTACAGCATAGACTGCCTCAGTATGTACTAGTTCTAATCTAGCTAATTTTCCCATCTGTGGTTTATCACCATTTCTACTGCCTCATACATCACATTGAGGAGTGTGATGTTAGAGTTTGAATGAGGCGCCTCCACTGTCACTGACAAATAGTAATTTTGATGAAACTTTACTCCTTTTCTGGTTTGTTTTTAGTTTCATCCTTCGATGTTCTCAAGATGATTGGTTCCCCTACCAAGATTTCTGTAAACTCTTCTTTCCCTCTTCCATTTTGCCTGTTATTATAAATCAATTCTGCCCAGAATCTTCTAGAGTACTCCTCTCTAAGGCTCTGTGAATTAATTTATATTCCAAATCATTGTGGTCCCTGGCTGCCATATCTCTCTACTTAGTAAGGAAATTCAAATGTATACTGGCTTAAAGAGATTTTCAGCAATCTTAGTCTTCTCATTGTGTCAACTAATTTACATCAGTTAATTTGTGCAAGAAATGATGATGGGTTTCATTCTTTTATCTATTTCCAGTTTCTTGCATTAATATGTTGTCTAGGTAAGCCAAATTGGGGTGGTTTTAATTGTATGCTATGCTATAAGAAAGCATCTGGGGATTTTCAAGAACGCTTCTTGAAAGTCGGGAAAGTAAGAGCCGTATTAAAATGCTTTGGGCTAATAATTGTTGTTCAGGGAGAAGGGTTGATTTATTTCAATACTTGATGGTGAAATTGATTTTGCCCATTAATCAATTTTTTTTAAAAAGAGGTAAAAAATTTAAGATAATTATATTTCCATAATTCTTAGAGATAATACTTCTTGTTCTTCCTTTCCCCCCAGCATGATTTGGAGTAATATGGACGAAACACTTGCTATTTGCATTGTGCCATCCATTTTTCACTTCAGACCATTTAATTATAACTTCTGGAAATCCTTAACTGAACACATTGAATTACTATATGAAAATCTGCTATGGAAAGATCTTTAAATTAAATCTCTTATGATTTATCCTTTGTTATTTTTACTGTCAGGTTAATTTTGGTGATCTACATTTGATCTCACTTTTTTTCTTTGTACCCTATCTTCTGATCATTTTTTTTCTTGTCTTTCTATGTTTCTTCAATGGGTAGAATCCTATTTGAGTGAGCTTTTAAGGTATATCAAAATTCTGTTTTATAAAACCCTTTTTGAAAAAGAAACATTGCTAAAAATGGAGAAGTAAATGGTTGTTTACATTTTGTTACATGAAACAGTTTTCAGGGCTATTCCACATTTATGGTGACCCAAATAATGGAGGGCATAGGTATTCTGAAAGAAAAGCCCCTAAATTCACTGGAACCTGAGAGGATAAAAAATGTCATTTCCTTCTGCTGAAATTCTATTTTAATGTATCCAAAAATTATTAATAAATTTTTACGTTTTTAAGTGTATGCCATGGATCAGAATCCTAGATTTAGAAGTCATCCAGTCAAATCCTTTCATAAGAGGATGAGGGAGCAAACATCCGGGGAAGTGAAAGAATTTGTCCACAGTCACAGAGATAGAGGGTGATAAAGTTGGGATTTTAACCAGATTCTAACTACAAATGCAGTGACTTTTCTATTCAATCAGCTGTCATATATTACAAAAAAAAACAACGATGAAACAGTTTACTAATATTTTACCCATATCTTTAAAGAGTATTTTCAAACCTTTGCAATAATAATATTTATATAATTTATAATATAACATATATTTATATTTTTGTAATTAAAAGTAAAAATGTTAACATTTGCCATCACTATCAACACCACCTTCTTCAAATATGAAGAAAAATATACTATGATATTATGAATTCTTGGTTATTAAGTAAACAGTGTTCTGTGCACATATTCAAACAGGCAAGAAAGCTGTGATTTTTTTTCAGCATGTGAGGTGCCTCCAATAATACAGGCTAAAACTATTATATGACTTAGTAAATAAATGCCAAGGAGTTTACTCAAGCATATAAACGAGGTAAGGGACTTGATCAGCTGCACACAATCAGTAAATGACAAAGGTGGGATCTGAACCCAGACTTTCCTGACTCCTACCCAGAACTCTAGCCTCTATATCATATTTCCTCTTTACTTTTTTAATTTAAACCAGACCTGTGATTCCATTAGTGCAAGAAACTCCTAGTGAGGAAACTCCTTTTCCCAATACAATTGTTCTACTTAGAGAATTACAGAGTTGAAGGAATATTAGGGGTTTAAGTGAGTTCTTCATACAAAGCCAGTATATACCAGAGACAGAACTTAAATGCAGGTTTTCCTGATTCCAAAGTGGGTTCTCTATCCACTAAGCCACACTGCCTCTTTGCGTGTTCTATACCTAATAAACATAAAAATTCTCTTCTCTCAGAAATCCTTGTCATAAAAAGTGAGCTAATTCTTTCAATGGGTTTATTCACTACTCTCTCCAATCTTACACGAAAATCATTAAAGTCATACTTACTTGACCTCAGTGGAGATGGATGCAACCAAAACCATCCAAACTATTTGTTGAAATTTATGCTGTAGAAAGCTGGTGCACTTCAGCTTCCAAAGCACGAACGTTCCTATGCTGTTTTCCACATCCAGGTTCAAATAAAGGCATCAGTAATTTTTGACTTGATTGCACTATAATTATTCCAATATCGTTAATTTTATGCTCTAGCCTAATTTCCATATCCGTTATCATGAAAGGAGATTATTATACTTAATGTACCTAAAGTATCCCCTCTAATTGAAAAATGCAATTCTTGAGCAATATCAGTCACAACAACAACTCAATATAAAGGCTACTATGGTGATGTGACTGTAATTATTATCAACATAAGCCATGATGGGCACAATAGCCTCATTACATAAGGACCTAAGCTATGGACCCTTCCACTTCTCTTCAAACACTGTGTGATCACCCTAAAACACAGAAGACAAGTGCAGGACCAAGGATCATTCTGGTTCATGAAAGGACACTGGCATTTTGCAGGTAACACAACCTAGATCATAAATCAGAGCTCAAACAACGCCCACTTCTCCTGCTGAGGCTGAGTTTGTTGTACTGCAGCTCCCAGCAGGTCTCTCCCCCTCTTATCAATCAAGCCAGGAATGTGATGCTGAGTAAAGGTGCAACATTTCCTTCTCCTCACAGGAAACCCTCTCTCCAGCTGGGATGGATCAGTGGGGTGCACAGCACATCAACAAGACAGATGGGACAAAAAGAAAAATACAGGGACAAGTGTTGAAGGGCATGAGAGGAAGGACGGAAAGAGGACCCTAGAGATATAGACAGGAAATTTGAGGTCATATTTATTCTTGACTTCCTTCTGTCTATCTCAGAGAGTTTCCATGGAGAGTGGTTATTTATTCAAAACCACCTTTATTAAATTAGTGTGAGATACGTTCTTAAAAGTTGTCTCTTTATCATATGGGAAGAGAAATCCAAGTCATTAAAAGGAAAGGACTCTTTAACCTTTAAGTTTGTTGGGTTTTTTTAAATGATCTTTACAAAATGCAAAATGGCAAAGTTGAAAGAGTGCCAGTTTTGTTAGGAAAACCCAGATTCATGTCCTGTTTCTGACACAACAGCTATATAAAATCGCTTATCCTTTTAGTGCCCTCAGGAAACTCCCTGCCTAGAGTCAGGAGTGTAGTAGTAAAAGTTTAACAATCAGATCTAAAAAATATATTCAAACAGACTTTTAAGTTTAACCTACATTACTAACATATTCTCTGTCACTTTCTAAAGTCTAGAAAATAAACAAAACATTAAATGCTCACACTGAAAATTTAACAATTGGTTCCAGAGCAGCAGTTCTCAACCTGTGGGTTATGTTCAATTTAAATACATCCTGCATATCAGATATTTACATTATGATTCATAACAGTAGCAAAATTACAGTTATGAAGTAGCAACAAAAATAATTTTATGGTTGGGGGTCATCACAACATGAGGAACTATATTAAAGGGTCATGGCATTAGGAAGGTTGAGAACCACTGTTCTAGAGCAAGGTGTGTTGCATTCACTAGATGCATTAGTGAAAAAAACTCTTCCCCCAAAATCAGCTTTTATATAACCACTAGAGCAACCAACACATGGAATGGAAGGGCAGGAACTTGTCTGACAGGAAAAAAAACTAACCAAACAAATTAAGCAAGTTTAAGTCTACTTAAATGTCTCTGGGAGCCACTGTCAATTGTTTTTGAAAACTCAGAATTCTATGTTCAGAAACCACAGCAGCCAGGGTTTCTTAACTTTTTTTATATCATGAACCCCTATGGAAGTCTGGTGAAGCCTATAGACCCTTTCTCAGAATAAATTTTTAAATAATTCCCAATTGAAGGAAATGCTAAATTTCATATAAAAGTTAGTGAAAATAGAGATGTATTTTTTTTTTCTTATCCAAATTTGCAATCAGCCAAAATCCAGCGGGTTCTAGCATTGAGAATAGGGAGTTGCAGATGCTTTGCCCAGAGGTTATTCATGACATTCAAATGAGTGCGTAGGAAATCCAAAAGAGAAAGCTATCAGGACAGAGATTCCCCCAAAGCTGAAAGTGTGTGTATTACTGAGCAAAAGAAAAAGAAAAGCCACCAACCAGAACAAATCAGAGAAAATAACCAAGGTTTAGGCAAAGGATATCTGAAATTAGAGTACATAGACTGAATAAGTAATAAGAGAGAAATCTGAAGAAAAGATTAGACTACTGATATGATCTGAAGTCAAGATACAGGCAAGGGTGGTTGGACAATAACCAGTCAGACAAATTAAGTACTGGATTGATTAAGCTAATTAAATTCATGAAACATTAAGTGTCTCCCTACTATGCACCAATTACCATCTAGAGAGTAAAAATAAATAAGGCAAGAATCTGTGATTATCATTGGGGAGCTAGAATACAAGCAAACAGATGTATGAAATTCAAAAATGTCAACTGGTCAAAAATGAGTTCAAGACTAACCTGTTTTGTGATATTCTCATATTTCTGGGTTCTTTTTTTTTTTTTTTTGAGTTGAGCTTTTTATTTAATGTTACAAAAAATATTTAGTCAAACAGACCAAAGGCCATGTCATTATCAAGACTCCTCGGATTCTTCTTTTTTTGCTTCCTCTCTTCTTCTCCTCAGCTGGAGCAGCCCTTCCAGCAGGGGCAGCACCACCAGCTTCTGGGGCAGGTCCACCAATTCCTACATTGCAGATGAGACTGGCAATGTTTACATTGGACAGGGCCTTAGCAATAATCCAGTCCAGAATGGTTCAGCATTTACACCTGCTGCTTTAATGAGGGCATTGGCTTTATCTTTCATGACCATAACCTCATCGTCGTGAAGGATGAGGACAGAGTAGATACAGGCGAGCTCAGAGACGGCCATTTCAGCAGATGGATGAGAAGCTTGTGTAGTGGTGCTAGTCGCCGGCTGAAGTGAAGGTTCACCCCAACGTGGCCTTAACTTTCGAAGAAGAACCAAGCACCTTACAGACTACTGAAGAGGTCTTTTTTTTTAATAGGGAAAATTTAACAAAATAAGATATACCTGGCTCCCCCCAAAAAAAAGAATCAAATACACAAATTAAAATGAAGAACTTTTTTCCAGTTTGTTATAGTGTTTTTCTCTGCTTGATGAATAAGATATTATACTTTACTGACCTTAAGTGTTTTGTTTTGTTTTGTTTTTTAGTGACACAGCACAAGACCTAGGTTTGAAATCTGGCCTGCCACTTACTACTTATATGACCTTACATAAGGCCGTACACCAAATCTAATCTTAGGAACTCATCTATATAATAATAGGAGGACAAGAGCATTAGATGATTTCTCAGGTCCCTTCAAGTATTAACACTCTTTGACTGTTGTAATTTGACTCTTAGTAACTATCACACAAGGCAGATCTCTTCCCTCCATAAATTTCATAATTATCAAATAAAATAATACAAAATTAGGACTGGAACATATTTTAGAGATCATCTAGTCCACCATGCTCATTTTGAAAAAGAGGAATCTGAGGGAGGGTAGCAAGGTGTAGTAGAAAGAGTCTTGTAGAAGAGAAATAGATTTGTAGTTAAAAGACTTGGGTTCCAGTTTCCACCAACTATCAGTAACATACCATCTAAATTCTCTACTGTCGATTTCCTCATCTATTAAATGGAAAGAATAGTATTTACACTACCTCCTTAGGACCTAAAGCTTAGAAAGGATTTTCCAACCTCCTCACTTTACAGATGAGATAATTCACATATCTGTTGTGAGCAAAGGATGATATAAACTATAAAGTACTATATACATGTGTAACGATACTGGGATTTGAAGATCTTCCATGCCCCTTGAGCTTGCTGATGTAGCAGGAAGGGGTGGAGCAAGAGAACACCAGAACCAAGCTAGTCTCGGTGCGGTGCAGACTGGAAGCAGCGTCAGAGACAGTGGCTGCAGCTGCGAACTCTTTTTGCTTTGAGCGGGCCAGAATCTCTGCTAAGGACTCCTGCTGAGGACTGCCTGGGGCAGAAACTGCCAGGGGCGGGAGCTGCTGGGACCAAGCTGCCTGGATGCTGAGCAGTTGCGTGCGTGAGGAGAGGAGGATCGTTGCCTGAGGGAGCCTGTCCTGTTTGAAGGCTTGAGGATGTGGGTGTTTA
>CM053588.1:229943872-229963643 GCA_028646515.1 Pseudochirops corinnae
AGATATAGATTATCCAAGATGGATTACTTATTGCATTACCTTTTCCCACTAATTCAATATTTTTTGCATATTCTCACAGATTCCTAAGATTTTCCTGCAGTCTATCATAATTAGCTTGGATCATCCATACCTCTAAGAGTTTAAAGTTAGAAATCTTATTAACAGTGTAGAAAAAAATTATTGGGATAAATCTAATAACAATAAACTACATTTTGAAGCACTTCAAGCTTTTCAAGGTACTTTTCTCACAATAACCCATCCTGGTAGGTAGTATGACTACTGCATTTGGATTATTATGAGATTTCAGGTGGAATTGTGAATTGATCCAACCATTGTGAAGAGCAATCTGGAATTATGCTCAAAGAATTATTAAATTGTTTATAACCTTTGATCCAGAAATACCACTACTAGGTCTATTTGTAAAGATTATCAGGGGAAAAGGGAAAGAACCTATATATTCTAAAATGTTTACAGCGGCTCTCTTTGTAGTGGCAAAGAACTAGAAATTGTGGGGATGCCTATCAGTTGGAGAATGGCTGAATAAGTTGTGGTATATGACCACAATGGAATACCACTGTGCCATAAGAAATAATTGGTTTGATGATCTTGGAAAAATATGGAAAGACTTATGTGAAATAATAAAGAAAAAATGAACAGAACCAAGAAAACATTGTATACAGTAACAACAATATTGTTTTAAGAATAATTTTGAAAGTATAAGTTATTTTCACTATTATAAAAACCCAAATTAACTACAAAAGAGATAGGAATGAAGATGCTATCTGCATCAAGAAAAAGAATTGATAAGTAGAAATATGCATAGAATGATTTTATCAAGGGAGGAAGGAAAGAGAAAGAAAAGGGGAAAAAAGGGGAGGGAAGAAATTTACCTGATAACTTTACTATATATTTTTCAAAAATAGCAAGTTGTACATAATAGATTTGTAAATTCATGTGCAACAATTTTTTAATTATACTGTGTTATGGAAATGCTTGTTTTATCCCATAAATTAAAAATTAAATAAATTTAAAAATTAAAAAAATAGAGAAACTAAAGAGTTTAAGTGAGATATAAGAGTATATTTCTTTTTCTTTGCAGACATGGGAGATTATGAGTGTGAAACATTGCATATAATGTTGGATTTTTTTATGTTTGCTGAAATATTGTTTTTTCTCTTTATTGCTTATTATAAGGAATTGCTCTCTGAGAGAGCAAGAAGGAAGAGATACATAGAGAAACATTGATTACATGAAAACAAAGACAATCTATGAAAAAAAAATTCTAAAGAGAGACATGGTACCCTGAATAAGAAGTGATCCATGGTCCCACTGTACTATGACCAGATTAGAAAAATTATGTATGAACCACTGTGTTCAGTTCTATGTGACACTTTTTAGAACGGATATTGATAGACTAAGGATCATCCAGAAGAAGTCAATGAAAATGGTGAGAATGAAGACTGGAGACCAGGTGGTACTGGGACGCATGGAGGTAACTGGTACAATTTAGCCTAAAGAAGAGAAGATGGGGACAAGGGAAGAGCGGAGACATGACAGCTCTCTTCAAGTGTTTGAAGAGGTTTCATGTGGAAGATGAGTGACATAATTATTCTGTTTGTCATGGAGCAAGAAAGAAACATCACAAAAAGGAAATGTGACACAGGAAAAAAATCCTAAAAAATAAATCTCTGCAAAAGTGGAATCAGTTGCCTCTGGAGATAGAGGGCTCCCTTTCATTGGAAGTCTTCAAGTAATAATAGGCAGATGACTACTTTTGAGGTATGTTACTGAGGGCATTCCTATTCAGCCATGGATTTAACTAGATGGCCTCAAAGGTCCCTTCTGACTGAGCTTCTGTACTTCTATAAGATAACATAAAAAGTAAATAGGAATTTATTTAAAATGCATGAAGCATGCATAGTACTTTTATCATTAGCTAATACAGTGAAAGAGGTAGAACTGAACCCTTTACATACATGAAATGCTACCAAACTCTTGGCATTTATTTATTTAACTCCCCTCATCCTAGATACATCCTAGTTCTACATTTATTTTAGCTCATAAATCTTCAAAAAATTCTTGAAGGAGAGATGGCAAACCTTATTTTAACAATTCAAAAAACAAGAAAGCTGAGACATTTAAGAAGCCAAAGTTCTGACAATCAAGGCCCAAAAAACACATACATTTTGACACTTAAAACACTGGATTTTCAGAAATTTTAAACACAAAAATGGGCTTGCCCAAAGACACAATAAGTTTGCTGATTGGTTCTGTTGAGGAAAAAAAAAAAGTTCCAACTACTCCATTTCCAGGTGATTATTTCTTACCTGATCCATCTGTAACAGAAACCCCATGAGAATGTACTTTAACTACAGTGGACTTAAATTTTTTAACTCAGAGAGGAGAGAAAATAATAAAAGAACAGCTACAATGCATAGAGTGCTGGATCTAAAGTCAGGAAGAATCATTTTCCTGAGTTCACATCTGGTCCCAGATACTTACCAGCTGTGTGACCTTGGACAAATCACTTAACTCTGTTTACCTCAGTTTCCTCATCTCCTAAATGAACTGGAGAAGGAAATAGCAAACCAGTATCTCTGCTGATTAAATCCCAAAAAGTGGAGTCACAAAGAATCAGATATGATTGAAATAACTAAACAACAATAAGAAAATAATAAATTAATGTAATTCTATAATGTCTTCATTCTTATAATTCTGGGAATTAATTCATTCTGAAAGATCAGCTAAAAGTGAATGACATTTTAAAATAAAATCCTTTTTAGCCAGTGGTTATTTTCTTTAACATACATTTAGAAGTATAACAGAGATATTCCTTTTATAAAGACAAACATCTGTGAGCAATTATTCCAAGCTTGCAAGGAAAATGCAAAAGACAATTATGTACATGAGGTCCATATATATAGTGCTTTTAATAACGTTTAATGTTTAATCTAAACTTTGCATCTCCCTCAGTGTCTTGCACAAGATTCTATATCTACTAGTCAACAACAAGAGAAAGCATTACAATGTTTTGCTGCTGAACCCAGAGGATCATGGGACTTTCACATCTGACTTGCAGCTAAAACTTTTCACATGTATCATCTTCCCCATTAGAACATGAGCTCTTCAAGAGCAGCAGTTCTTGGGCTTTTCTAATGCTCTGCAGTGCTTTGCACAGAGTAAGCACTTAATAAATGCTTTATTCATTTATTTTTTCAATAAATCTACAAACATTTATTAAGCATTATGGGCCAGGCACTGTACTAAGCAGTGGAGAGATGGATACAAGCAAAAAATGTCAGTCACTGCCCTAAAGAAGCTTATATTCTAATGGGAGAATGTAACACATAAAAGGGAGCTTCAGAGGGGGCAGAGTGGAAGACACTTTCGTGGGTGAAGTCAGAAGAATGGCTGTCCTGAGTCCTTCCTCAAAATGGAGGCTATAGAAATAACTCACTAGTCGGAGAGGGATGTTCCAGGGGGAGAAGGCAACTGATGCATGGTGGTAAGCAGACCATTCATTAATGTTCATTCATATTGAATTGGAATGAAATTTGCAGCTACCATTACTCTAGTGTAGTAGAATGACTACTGGCTCTGGAGCCGGAGAACTCAGGTTCACATTCTGCGTCTGAAGCTTACTACTTGTGTGACCCAACATTGGTCACTTAATTTCCCTGGGTTTCAGTGCCATTATTGGGAAAGAGACAGAGAGAGAGAGAGACAGAGAGAGACAGAGACAGAGAGAGAGAGAGAAAGAAAGAAAGACAGAGAGAGAGAGAGAAAGAAAGAAAGAAAGAAAGAAAGAAAGAAAGAAAGAAAGAAAACTTTAATTAGATGGCCTCTAACATCCCTCCCATCTCTGAATCTATGATCCTATGATCCTTCTACCTTGTAGTTTTGCCAAAGAACCCTATGAACAGGGTAGGCGGTGGCTCCCTCAAACTGGGTGCTCCCATCGGTCATCCTGATCTCCAGCTTTAGTACATACAGTATGTTTATAACAGCACTTCAATTGCCAATGAATAAACAGGGAAATACACTAATCCAATCAGAATTGGGTAAATACCTACTCATCTAAAAGACTAGCTGCTGTGAACAGGGATATAAAATGGGAACTAGACCTATGATTTTATTGGCAAAAGGAATTCTCAAATGGTGATGTTACTTCCACCAAAGCAAGTCAACCTTTTCTCTGCAATGAGTTGTCTAGACCCCTGACAGATTAAGTCACTTGCCCCAGGTTATCAGCCACCATGTTTCAGAGGCAGCATTTGAACTAAGGTCTTTCTGGCTCCAGGGCTGCTATTCTATCCACGATGACAAGCTGCCACTCATAGAAACAAAGAAGAAATAAAGAACAGTTCCTGACCTGGAGGAATTTATATTCTGCAACAGAGACTCCCCATAATGCCATTCTAAATGCCTAGGCTACAAGACCATCTTCTAGGATGAACCACTCAACCAGGTCTCACAAGCTTTCCTATAAGGGTCAAGGGAAACCTTTCTGATCCTCATTATACCACTAAGCAGCAAGGTCCTATTTCATGATGAAGAGCCCTATTTGAAGGCTATATATCAACATAGAGAGGAAAGAAAAGGTTACCTTTTTATTTTAGGTTATTAAACTGCCAAGGCAAGCAGTTTGAAGTGAGAAATAACACTCTAAAAGTCCAGCCTTGCTACAATGGTCTAGAAATATCTAAGCAGAAATTCCACCTGCCTAAACATAGCTCTCTTCAGCTTGTAGAGAATGGCAGTCTACTATGGATCCCCTACACTGTGTTGGAAGAGAAAAGTGGTATGCACAGTATATTAAAAAACAAAAACAAACCACTATTTCATAAACTTCCATCAATTTAAAAAGCACAAATGTCTGAGTAATCCTGTTGAGTAAGTTTGAGAATCAGGCCTTCAAAATGATTGTTCTTGTCAGCTTTTACAGGTGAGGATGAATCTACATCCACAATGGCTCCAACGCACGAAGTGAATGTGACTGCTCTCACAAAGGCCACAGCAGACTCCATAAGAGGAAGTATCTAGCAAGACTCTTAGTTAATAGAAAATGAAATTGAAGACATGAAGAGACTGACAGGATATTTTCACTTACCAACATTGTTAGAAGTCTGGAGGAAGAATGCCAAGACCTTTGAAACATCGCACCACCCCTGTGTATTATCTCTTACAACCTTGACTTCCCTCACAAAGGCCACAGTGGTCTCAAGAATAGGAAGTATCTAGCAAGGCTCTTAGTTAATAAGAAATGAAGTTGAAGGCGTAAGCAGACTGGCAGGATATCTTTCACTTAGCAACACTGTCAGAAGTCCAGAGAAAGAATGCCAAGACCTTTGAAACATGATGCCACTCCTATGTATTATCTCTTACAACCTTGCCACCTTTATTGGCAGTCCTGTAATACCCTATAGCCTCTTGTTAACTTTTCCCTCTTTGCTCAGGGCAGATGCTCACCTGTTTTAAGATCTCAAAAGCAACTGCTGCAATAAATAGCTGCCTGCTGAGCCATTGAAAAAGCAAGAATCCTTGTGCAAAAAAAAAAAAGTGTTCACAGCTTTTCATTTGAGTACCGTATTGATCTGCCATATGCCAGGCAATGTGGCATTGAGTCTGCATTTGCTAGTAACACACACACACACACACACACACACACAGAAATAAGAAAGGAGAAAAGAAAGAACAGAAACATTCGAAATAATACAAACTTTCTAAAATGATATTGGATTTCCTCGTGGTTTCTTTTTTTTTTTAAAGAGAATAAGAACTTTCAAACACTGTCTCTAATAGTGAGCAAGTTCTGGAAGGAAGCAGTGAACAGCAAAGGGGAAGGAACTCTAGCCTTGGTCTGTTGACACATGGATGCTTACTGGCCCTGCTCCCTATGAGTTATGTTTCCTTTAGCAAGGCACTTAATTTCCTGATCTTCAATTTCTCCATCTGTCCCATGGGGATAATGATATTTGCCTTACAATACCTCTAAAAGTGCTATACAAATGTGAGTTATTATCATCTTCATAACTGTTCAGGTAAGAACAAAATGAGATAAATTTTATGAAAGCACTTTGTGAACAAACTAGAAAGAAATGAAAGCAGTAGGGGCTGTGTTGACGGTGTATCTGTGATGCCTTCTCTCAAAAATCAACAGCAGGAAACTCTCAACGCTACTCTTAGTTTTATTGAATACAAACTATTTGTAAATCCTATAACTACGAGGTGTTCCCAATTTATAACCCATTCCTCTGAGGGACCTGAAATCAATGTGACATTAAAGAGGGCAAATAAAATGGATACAGTAATTATATTTTTAAAAGTCAAAAGCCTTTGGCACAAGTCACCTTTCCTACTGCAATAAAAACTAAACTAATAAATTACAATAAAGGTTTTAGAGTAGTTTGCAAATAAGAATTATTCTTTGAAGTAGTTAGTGGCAGGATGGATCACGAACATTCATACAGCTCTTACTATGGGCCACGCACCGTGCCAAGCACTTTACAATTGTTATCTTGTGAGCCTCACAACAATTTTGTGAGGGGGGAGCACTATTATTTTCTCCAGTTCACAGATGAAGAATTTATTATTTAAAATTAATTAAGCTATCAAGCTGAGGTATATGATTGTGATAGAATTCTACTGGGTTGTAAGAAATGATAAGCTGGTTGATTTTAAAAACATGGGAAAACTTGCATGAAATAATGAAGAGAGAAATGAGCAAAACCAAGAGAACACTGTATATAGTAACAGCAATATTATTTGAAGAACAACTGTGAATGACTAACTATTCTGAGTATCATAAATGCTCAAATCAACTGTATAGTTAATTTTTCATAGGTCCTTTATAGGACCTGTGAAGGAAGATGCTGTCTACCACCAAAGAAAGAACTGATATATAGAAGTATGCATAGTTTGGTTTTATACACACACACACACACACACACCCATATATATGTATATATACACAGACATACACACATGTGTGTATACATGATATATACACATTATGCATTTGTACATATACGTATGTGTATATTGCTCCGTGTGTGTATATGTGAAATTGTGGCCTTCTCGAGTAAAAGGTGTGGGTGGAGGGAGGGAGGGAGATAGTTCAGAACTTAAAATGTAACCAAAAAAACTTATAAATTTTTTAAAATTAAATTAACTAAGTTAATAATGAATTATTTATTGTCTATTAACAACAGACCACTTTTTAAAGTAATTAAGAAAAAGCACTAAGCATAAATTTGACAAAAATCAAGTTGAAATCTACCATACTTTGGCTAGATAAGCAAACATGCTTTTCTAATTCTAGACCTCAGAGCTTCTCAGGGAGCCAGGGAGCTCAGGGAGCTAATAATTCCAGGGAGCCAGAAGAGACTTCTTTTATCATGTGACATTTAAACTCATCTGCATCTCTTCCTTCAGTACTTTGTTTCTATAATGAATTGTTGATTAGAGAGAGGATAGAGAGGTAAAAAAGTATTTATATAATGCCTACTATGTGCCAGGCACTGGACTATGTACTTTTTACAAATATTATTTTGTTTGATTCTCACAACAACCCTGTGAGGAAATTGAGACAGAAGGTTAAGTGACTTTCCCAGGATCACACTGATAGTAAGTGCACAAAGCTGTATTTGAACTCAAGCATTCCTAACTCTAGGTTTTATCCACTGTGCCACTAGTTATCTATAATACACCTATAATAGGACATGTAAAAATATCACAGTAATTTGGACTTATGTGACTATAAGACCCATATTATAAAAATCACAATAATTTGAACCCAATTCATTTTTTATTTGTATGAATTCACATGGAGGGGAATGGGGAAGGAAAGAACTGAAATTTACCTTTATAACTTTCTCCATAAGCTTTTCTAAGGCTTTGCCAAGAAATTAATTATAGCGTGGGGCATTTCAAAGCCCAGGAGGCTTGTTGCCAACCAAACAAACATTTTTTAATTAAATTTCATTTTACTTTCAAAAATCAGTCTTCTCTCCCTCCCTCTTTCTTCCTCTTGTCCCACATTGAGAAAGCAATAAAAATAAAACCCTTGTTACAAACATGTATAGTCAAGCAAAATAGATTTTCACATTGACCATGTACTAAAAAATATTTTTCTCATTTTGCATTCTGAATCCTTCACCTCTCTATCAGGAATTGCCTAACATATTTCATCATTAGTCCTCTGGAATCTTGGTTGGTCATTACATTAGGAGTTCAGCAAATAGTATTCCATCACATTTATATACCATTCTTCAATTTATAAACACCCTCTCAGATTCCTATCATTTACCACCTGAAAAAGAGTTATAAGTATTTTTGTACATCCTTAGACTTTGTTTTACTTAGAACTAATTCCTCCTTTAATCTATCCTCTGTCCAATTCCTGTTTTTCTAATATAGTAGGCACTATAAAAACACATTTCTCTCTCTATCCTCTCCCTAATGAAATTCCTAATTTCTCCCTTTTTCCTCCTATTTCCCTGTTGAATGAAATGTACTTTGGTACCCAATGGTATACGTGTGTGTGTGTATCTGATCAGTTCAGAGGAGAGTGAGTTTCAAGTGTCAGCCCCTGTCCCCACTTCCTTCTCCTTGTCTGTATAGAGGTCTACTTATGCATCCTTATTATGAGATATCTTTCCTTAACTTTTTCCTTTCCTTTCCCAATCCCTCATCTCAATGTGTTGTTCTTCTCCTCTCTTTCTATTCTTTCTTAAAATCATCAAGACATAACAGAAATACTCTCAAGCCTTCTCTAATTGAACTTGCTCTATGAACCTTGATGATAATGGGGATCAGAAAGGGACACATGTATCATCTCCCCATATTTGAATGCAAGTAGTTTATGCTTGCTTCGTCCTTTGTCACTGTTCATTTGTGCTTACCTAAGAGGTTTCATTTGATTTTTATGTTTGAACTTCAAAGTTTTTCCACAGTTCTGGTCTTTTTATCAGGAATGCTTCGAAGTCCTTCATTTCATTAAAGATCCAGTTTTATGTCCCAGGTTGGGACATAGAGCAGCAGAGAAAATATCTAACATGCAGGTGCAAGCCCAGTGGAACCAATAAGAGAACATCATCAGAAAAGGTGGAAGTCCGGAAGCATTAGAGGTACACATGCCTTTGCCATTTGTCATATATGTCCCCCAATGGGTCAGAAACCTGTATGTTGACTGCACATGTTCTCTTTGTATGTTTAACTCTGGCTTCCCAAGCCCACAATACTTAAAGACTGTATGTTTCATTTCACCTTTTCCCTAGCACTCTCCAGTACTCTTAAGGGAGTTAGGGGATCCCTACTCTTTTCCAATAGCATAAGCTTTTTGTGTTCCCCCAATTTTAAGGGTCCCAAAAAACACAATTCTACTTAACCATTTAATAGTCAGATTAGCTTCTCCAAAGAGATATTTACTTCAAAAGTATAGCAAGAACAAATATATATTCTCCCAAAACCTGAGGGCATAATCTCCCTTTGGTCTCTGGGGTAGGGAAGGATATTAGATTCACAGCTTAAATCAATTCCTAAAAAACATTAATCCCACCAATTTGCAAATACAAAATCCATTTTGAGTTTGTGTCCCAGAATCCTGCTTCCTACTACTTCCTTGCTGAACTGGTTACATCTCCAACCTGGAATCCTGGGTTCCAAGGACTCAACAGCTAGAGGTAACAGATTCACTCTGCATCTAGACCTAAAAAGTACAGTGGAAACAAGGCCAAAATCCCAAGACTATTTCTTAGGGCCATTTTGCCTCTCCACTTCTTATAGCATGGCACCCATGCTATGGATGAACGAGATCTTCACTCCTTGATACCATTGGAAAAACAAAGAGTGTGCCTCAGTCAGATAGATTTAAAGATACAGGTAATTCCCACAATGCAGCTAATGGAAAGAGGCTATTCCCAACTACCTTGTTGACCAATGCAGAATGACAGTGCAAGTGCCAGGCTACCCAGAAGCAAGTTCTATGAGTGGCTCCATCTTAGATGATGTAATGCCATCTACAAGCAGCAGAGCTTGTGCATGGCGTTACAGATGATCTGTGCATGTATAGCATATATCAAACGTTAGGGGAAAAAATAGTACCTTTGGTATGAGGCCTTGCTGAGTTCTTTTCAGGGCTTCTCATCTGCCTTAAGGATCCACCAGTCACTAACCTCTCACCTGTGACTCTCAGAAACTGTAGTATGCACAGCAGCCACACTCCAAGAAAAACTATCTCAGCAGTCCAGTTAAACCAAGTTGAGGGTAGCTGACAGGCCTCAAACCTGTCTGTGAGTTAGGGGGATGTCTACCCCAAGCATATCTGCAAGGGGAAGACATCCCCTGGCAGAATAGGCAGATGAGAACAATTTGTTCCAACAGCCATGAAGGCAGCTGAAGCAGGAGCTGTGGAGTACTTAAAGCTCAGTTAGATATCGAAGATGCCAAGGTTGTCCACTGAATCCTGGTCCATCACCAGTCATCTTGACTTTTATCCTGTCATGGGACTTCAATAACTCAGGAAGAGAGAATGAAGCTGACAACTCTGCCTCACATAAATCCAAATCATTTGCAAATCAAGACATCATCCATCAACCACTATCTTACCCCAACATTATGATCGTATTGGTCTTCATCAAAAATCAGGGATGAACAACATATAACCAGGCCCTATTACATATATGTAAAACCTATGAGTATTCACTCTTCACAGGGATGTTGTATGTATTTGTAAGGTGTTTCCCAGGCTTATGGGAGAAACGTTCCTATTTCTACTTTTCTTCCTATGCCATTTCATTGAATACCTTTGTGTTTTCCTATTAAGTAGGATAATTAAACATATTGATAGGGAGCTGTGAGTTGTGTTTTAAGTGGATGCAAACCCCAGTGTACCTTGAGTCCCAAAGTAATTTTTCAAGGGAGCTCACACAAGTGGACAGGGTACTCCTAGGTACTGCAGTAGAAACTAGATTGCAAGTAGAATGTCTAAGTCACTGAAAAAAAACACTTTTCAAGATACTTTAGAAATACCATTTACATGTGGTTTTGAGTGACATAAGTATGCTTTTTGACATACAGAAGCAAAAGATGACTTGATCCAAATTGAATGACTCCAATTAGCAGCCAGAAATAAAGTTGACAATAAAACTGACCAGAAAGAGCCCGCTTAGAAAAGCCTTATGAGCAAGAAGTAACTTCTCTCCAAGCAGAGAAAATCAGCCTAGAGAGGGATCATTTTTTTTTTCCTAAGTGCAAAAGCAGTATCCAGGAAAGCGTTCTTAATACTTCAGAGATGGAAGGCTCAACTTGGAACTGATAAATATAAATGGTTCACAACAACAAAGTTTTTAGAAATTTTAGAAACAAGAAATGTTTCTAAAGGATCAGGGCTTAATAAAAAAAAAAAAGAAAATCTGGCTTGGGGTAAAACAGAGACAACTATAAAAAATGATGATTCTGTTAAATGTGTTAAGCTAGTTTAAACAGTGGCATCTACCTTTTTATCATCTGCACCCCAGTATTTCTTCATACTTCCTAGATGATTAAACTCATATTGTATTGAATGCACAATAAAGAAGGTTAACAAAGAGAAATAAAGAAGAAGGGCTATGGTGTCTAGGTTGGAATCTATGAAAGAGAAACCTCTTTTCATGAGTGTAATAACAGAAAATTACTAGCAATGAATGCCAAGAAGCCTCTGTTTGATGTTATCCTGGCCTCTTTGACCTGCAAATTCTATTATCTATTCCTTAAAGCAGATCCTCAAAGGACCTCTATTTGGCAACACCTCATTAGTTACTGGATGAGACTGAAAACCGTAAAATTTCTTGTCTTTATAAAAATATTCAGACTTTTCCAATAATCCTAACTGCCTTTTCTCTTATTCAGAAAAGACCAAGTTTTCATTTGTTTGGTTTTAGTGATAACAATAGAATTCAAGATGCTCGCTTCACATACACGTGTAGGTTTGTAGCAATTTTGCCTGTGGTGAAGAAATACTGACATGCTCTCCCTAGAGTCTATCATCAACAGTCTTTGCTCTTTAGAACATCACCAGTGTCTTCTTTTTTTCCTTTAACTCAATCTTTCCTAGCCAAGTGCCCTTTATAGACAAGTGCTTTAATAAACGTTTTGGGATTGACTGAAATTTATAGTAAATGCGATTGATTCCTTTCCCACGACACCTCCTGCCTCAAGCTTACTGAGAACTACTCTTAACACGCTGGGAAAGGGAATGATTAAGGTGGAACTTATCTGCTGAGTCTAGTATATAAAATAATAATCCAACTTTAGAAAAAAATGTTAATAGTTCTGAGTGGAGTCTTACTAAATCCATATGCACCTGGATATTAAATTAAATATAATCATACTTTTCCCAGAAGCACTTCATCTGCCTCAGTGGAACAGTTAGGAATCAAAAATTGGGTGAAGAATTAGTAAACACAATTTTTTAAAGGATCTAATGAAACATTTATAGATTGTTTCAAGCTTAAAGTAAAACATTATTACTCCTTTGTTGGTAACTGTGATCCCTAGGGAACAATAATGCTCCATCACATCTCAGAATTCTATAATGCTATCAATTAGCTCCTATAGGGAACAATCTTCTATTGACATGGAGAGATATAATGAATAGTCTAATAGCTGCTATGATTCTATGAATAAGTTTCTATTTTAAAACCCTTTAAAGTTTCTACTTTAAGCTTTATAGAGTCAGTTGTCCAAGTTGAGATATACATTCATATTTCAGTATCTACAGCTCTTTGCAAACTAAAATAAGATGCCACCAAGTTCTAGAACTATAGAAAAGAAAGGAGATCTTGGAAACTTCTCTCCAACACAGTAGAGAATATAGGAGCAAAGCAGTTTTTCTTTGCTAATAATGAAAATTGAGAGAACATTAAAGTCATGGAATTATAGTATATTTGATCTGGAACCGACCTTATCAGTTATCTGGTCCAAACTCATTGTACACGTGGGGAATCTAAAAACCAGAGTTTAAATTAATTTACTAAGGTCACATTAATGGTACAGCTTTTGCCACTATATATGCTATCCTCCTCTAAGAAATGTCTATAAGATGTATAAAACAAACAAGGACCAAATTAAACTTTACAAATTAATGTTTAAATTAATTATACATTTGATATGTTATTCCCCAGAATATGAAAACTTTTCTTCATATTTAATGAAAACTTTAAAAAAACATAATCTTTAATTTTGTGCATACAAAAGTACCACATAGTGGATAGAGGGTCTGCTTTGAAATCAAGAAGAATTAGGTTCAAATTTTGCCTTTGACAAATACTAGTTACATGACTATGGTACTTAATACTTGGGCTCCACTTAAATTTTAGATGTTACAGATAAGTAACCAATCTGCATCTGTGGAGGGCCTTTCTACACTGGGAGCCTCTGCTCTAATGAAATCTGAGGTCTGGATAACCCTCTCTGTCTCTCTCTCTCTCTCCCTCAAAAAATAAGTGCTATGGTGTTTCTTTTTGTCTTTTTCAATAAAAAGATTGCCTCAATGTCTTTAACACATGTCTTCAGAGAAGTCTAAATAAGGCAAACCATGCCATCTGCTGGATATTTTAAAGCCAAATTCTTTCTGATTCTTTGCTCTCGTAAGAAGAAAGTAATTTGGTCAACCCTCCTAATACATGTAAATACCCCAGTACAACCCCAACATTCAGGCATAGTTAACGTGAAAAGAGTTTGTTCATGTCAGGCTTAAATTCATGGTCTTGAGGGTTCATTAGGAAAGTTATAGAGGATTCACCAAGTTCAACAGGTAATTCTACCCAGTGATTCTGTGCCTTGTTAGTATATGGCTGTGGGATATCCCTCTCCAACACAACACAGCTAACATGTTCTAGAGAGCTGGTTGAGGTACGTAAAGATCTTGTGACTTGCCCAGGATCACTCAGCTAATAATTGTAAAAATCAAGATTTAAACCCAGATGGTCTTGTAAAGCACCCCAGTCCTCTACCCAATCCAACAAACAAACTGCCTCATCTTGAATAAAGTGAGGGTAGTATCATTGTTGTATCACAGCAACTCAGGTAGGAAGCACACTTCACCTGCCCTGAGACCGTAAAATCCCTCTGGCCGTTCAAACATGCCAAATGTCATAATCATGTTACAGCTTTCTAGCTGAAACTTAATACTGGGCACCGAGGTGGCACAGTGAGCTCATAGCTAGGTGGGCACTAGGCCGAGAGTCAGAAAGACTCCTCTTCCTGAGTTCAAATCTGACCCTAGACACTTACTAGTTGTGTGACCCTGAACAAGTCACTTAACCTTGTTTGCCTCAGTTTCCTCATCTATAAAATGAACTTAAAAAGGAAATTGCAAACCCCCAAAAGGGATCACGAAGAATCAGATATGACTGAACAATAAAATGTGTGTGTGTGTGTGTGTGTGTGTGTGTGTGTATTTATGGCTCAGTGGCTAAAGCACTGAGACTAGAGTTAAAGAGTTCAAATCTGACCTCAGACACTTCCTATCTGTGCAATTACTCCCCACCTGGGGAAGGTGAGGAGTCCCTACCATGGAATCAGGGTCACTGAAAACTGACAACACCGTTCACTGTTCCATAAGGGCCAAAGGTGAAATCCTTCTATGATCAGCAATGTCCAACCTCCTCTGAGAGGTACCTCTGAGGGGGACCACCCCATGGATGGCCCACAGGCCCATTTCCATCAAGGTGGTGGGCCACAACTATCTCCAGCCAGGCTTCTCCCTAGGAGTGTGGCTCAGGAGAGTCAGGGGTCAAAGGAGCCAAATCGTATTAGTTTCCCTTCTGGGAGTGGGCTGTACTATGGATCTTCCTGCCTTCTCATCTACACCCACCTCTCCAGGTCCCTACCTCTCACTTCCCCCTTCCCTTAGTGTTATAATCCCCCTCTTAACCCCCACTCCACCTCTTTTACTACATCCTGAGTTGAAAATGAACTGCTGTGTACTTTCCACAAATAGGAGCCAGATCTCTCCTCGCCCCACAGGCTCCTCCTTGTGCTGGCAGTGTCCTGCTTCACCTCATCTGTTAAGGTCACCCCCTTGATGCATTGTGGTGCAGTGTGAGCAAATTGCACATAAATAAATGCAAGATTCCTGTTATGCTCAAACTGTTTCCTGATGTATCAATCTCATAGAAAAAATTCATATTTGTAAAACAAGCATCATAGCAGAAATGGCTATATATCCCCAGCACTTAGCATAATGTCTCATACATAGTAAGAGCTTAATAAATGCTTGCTTCCTTCCTTCTGTGCTTCCTTCCCGTTTTTCTTCCTTCCTTCTTTCCTTCCAGCACCTCCAGTGTAAAATAAGAGGACTGGATGAAACAGTATCTAAGTTTCCCTAATACCTCTAGAGCTATGTTCCTATGATCCCTGCTAAAACTTGTTCTCTTTCAAAGGATGTTATATTCTAATGTATTGTTGTTCAGTTGTGTCTGATTCTTCATGGCCCCATGTGGAGTCTTCTTGGCAAAGATATTGGAGTGGTTTGCATTTTCCTTCTCCAACTCATTTTACCAATGAGGAGACAGGCAGTTAGGTGACTTGATCAAGCTTGCACAGCTAGTAAGTGGCTGAGGTCACATTTGAACTCAGAAAGATGAGTCTTCCTGACTCCAGGACCAATATGCTATCCACCATACTGCCATAGTCTAATGTACTATGTTGCTATTAATTTGAGGCTAAAGCCCTGTTTATTTCAAATATTCTGAAAACTGTACATTTTGACATCTATTCCCCTCCTTCTCTTTAGCAAGACTAATAATATACCTCACCTTTTCTGGTAGTTGTTGTGTTTGAAATTTTTTATCCTTTTTCCTTTTGCTATTTTAAATCACATCTGGGAAAATTCAATTACAAGTTCAAGCAAATGATTTGAACTTTGATTTTGTGGTTTATGATACCATGGAAGCTCATCAACTATTTTGTAGCACTCCATTGGGAATACACATTACTCATCACAAGGTAATAGCTTTTTGTAAAGCTTTGCCTTATCTGTGAGGTTATGGTTTATCTGTAAAAATCTTTTTTTCCTTTACGCAGCATTCTTTTCATCTTTAAAACTTGAATCATTTTTCTATTCTGTTATGAAGTACTAAAGTAACTTGTATCTTGTTGCAAAGAAGAAAATCAACTATCTTTCAAAAGATTCCAGCTTTTGTGTTAGCTCTAAAATATTGTAAGCAGTGTCTAACCAGAGATGACGATCTAGGACAAATGTTCTTGTCAAGGAATATTGCCAAACTGATTTAATCTCTCAAAAACCAAGCTATATTTAAAGTTTATTTTGATATCTAAAGGGCATTTTTTTCTTTATCTTACTGGAATGTTTTTTCTTTCTCTCAGAGATGGGATTTTCTCAGCTCTTTGTGTATGCCTTGGTTGTCTTCTGCTTAAGTATATAATTTGAAGTCAATAATTAGTCCATGCAATTCTATACCATCTTTCAAAACAAATAGATCATATTGTTCTTTCCATTGGTGTCCAGGAGGACTTGCTCAAAGGTTACACCCAGCTGTGGGAAATAGTAAAGAGTGGATTTTCTTTTAATTTGCTTGAGGAGGGTTTCTGAAAAAATCAGCAAACAGTGAAGTAGGGATAAAAGAAATAAATCTCATCTGACATCTGTCTTTTCCATATCTTCATATATTATATGTTCTAAATTAATTGGTATTTTTTCTGGAAGGTGACATCCAATATTTCTTTGTCTGTGAATATGCTGCTCTTTATTTCTGAGACACTCTCCCCCTTTACCTCCACCTTTGTTCAAAGCACAACTCAGTGTCACTTCATCCAGAAGACTTTCCTGCCCCCACACACTTGTTTATATTCCTTTCTCTTATCCTCATCAAAAATATTTTATGATTATTCTGTACTTTTCTTGAATTCACTAGTCTATATTCGTGTTGTTTTTCCCATAGAATGTAAGCTTCTTGAGGGCAGAATCCATTTTGCTTTTGTCTGTGGCACCCCAGAGTTTAAGGGCTTGATACACAGTAGGCATTCAATAAATGCTTGTTGAATAGAGTTTAGAAGCCTAAAAGAAAGAAAATTCTGAACTGGAGCATTAATTATAGTAACTTTTTTTTTTTTCATAAGAACACATGACCCCAGACAATGAAGAACTTTTTCTAGAATCTTTTTTTAAATAATAAGCCATCTATACTCTAAGCCAGCGGTTCTCAACCTGTGGGTTATGTTCAATTTGTAACCATGAAAATACATCCTGCATATCAGATATTTACATTACGATTCATAACAGTAGCAAAATTACAGTTATGAAGTAGCTACAAAAATAATTTTATGGTTGGGGGTCACCACAACATGAGGAACTGTATTAAAGGGTCACAGCACTGGGAAGGTTGAGAATCACTGTAAGTCTAAGCATTGCTTATTTCCACATAAAACAGAGAAAAGCTACAGAAGAAAGCCTTAATCTGCATACACTAAAACTCTGGAAATTTTCTATAGGGCCATCTTAACATTAGAATTTCTTTGTTGTAATAACTTGTCAGCTTAAGAGTTTTTGTGAGTACTTTACTATGATCATAGCATAGCTTTTAACATTTATGAAGCACTATCCTCACAAAACTCCTATGAGAGGGCTAGTGAAATATTCTAATCCCCATCTCATATATAAGGAAACTGAGGCACAGAGAGGGTAAGTGACTTTCCCCTGGTTACATAGCTACCCTTAGAGTGGGCAATCAAATGCCATTGGAGGATTCCTAATTACAGTCCAGCACTCTGTCTCCCTACTTTCTCTTCTATGGGAACTGCATCATCACAGATGTAAGTTCCCATATACAGAACTGATTCTTTAATAATTCAAAACACAAAACAGAATTCTTCTTAAACTGATTTTCAAAGAAAATCTTAACAATGTCACCACATTGCACCGAATCTCTCAAACTTCAAATACATAGTTTTGCAAACAAGCTAATAACTTAAAAATATTTAGTGACTGAGTACACTATGTAAAAATACGTATTATATGTAAATTATGTATTTATATTTTATACGTGTTTTCATATAGTTCCATGGTAACTTTTCAATATACGTGTTTAATACAAGTAAATGTCTGAATGACTAACAAGGTGTCCAGTCTGGTTTCCTCCACCGAACAATGTATTTGGTTTCATAAAACCTGGGTCCAAGTCCCAATCTCAACAGTTCGGTGGCTGTGTACAATTTATTCTAGAAGTCTCTGCTTCAAGTGAAATGAGAAGAACCAGAACATTGTATCTAATAACAGCAATATTGTACAATAATCAACTATGAATGACTTAGCTCTTCTCAGCAATACAACAATCCAAGACAATTCCGAAAGACTCATAATGAAAAATGCCATCCACTTCAGGAGAAAGAACTGATGGAGTCTGAATGCTGATCAAAGCATACCAGTTTTCACTTACTTTACTTTCTTTGTGGGGGGTGGGTTTTGGAGAGGGTCTGTGTTTTCTTTTGCAACATGACTAATATGGAAATATGTTTTGCATAATTTCACATGTGTAACCAGTCTCGGAGTGAAGAGGAAGAGAAGGAAAGGAGGGAAAGAATTTGGAACTCGATTTTTTTTTTAAATGAATGTTAAAAATTGTTTTTACATGCAACTGGAGAAAAATAAAATATTATTTTTTAAAAGAGGTGTCTGTTTCCTTATTTGTAAAATAGAAAGCATACTACTCATCAGAGTCATAACTTAGAATTCTTTCACCTTCCAGTTGGAGGGAGAGGGGAAGAGGAGGGAAAATGTGGTGGAGCACAGTATAATTCAGTGAGACATGGGAATAAGTGGGGTGTGATAATGGTGCCACAAAGGACAATCTGATCGGGTGAAGTAGAGATGCCCTGTGCCAGATGTCAGCACCCTGGAACAAAGCTCTATATGCCTTGTCCTGGTTACAGCTTAGGTTTCGGTGAGCAAAGTGTTCTGTATAAACTGTAAAGTGCTGTTATCTAGACAGTGAAAGATTCAGTGTGAAGCAGTTTCATCAGAGAACAAAGTAGAAGCAGTTTATTCTGGTTTTCTCTTTGGTTTATTGTAGATATAATCCATTGTCAAGTCAGAAAGGAGGCCACTAACCCTGCCACTGACTTCATTTCCTAAAAGAAAATTGCTAATTAGGTACATTACTGTCTTTATTAGAACAGCAGACACCTTTGGGAATCCTTCCCTTTATTTTCAAAGGAGGTCTGACTTGGTTTTCAGCTGGAGGCACCCTGTACTATTGCAGGAGAAATTTAATGATAAGGAAATGAGCCAAATCATAGGTTAAAATCTCCTGGAAATAAATGTGTGCACTATAGTGCCCTAGAGAAATTGGAAAGCTTGACAACTTAGGACATAAGAACCCAAAATTATACAGAGCGCCAAAGATTGGCAGTGTGCCAGGAGAAAGATGTCTGCATCTAATTTTCTGATTATTTCCTTTGTCAGCATGGCATAATGGAAAGTATACTGAGTTAGGAATCCAAAGATCTGGGTTCAAGTTCTGGCTCCGCTACTTACTAGATCAGTGACCATGGGTCCATCACCTCAAATGCCTCCATCTCCTAATCTGTAAAATGAGGCTAATAATCCTACCTCTACTTTCCTCACAAGGTCTTTAAAAGGAAAAGACAACGTTAACATTTATCAACTGGAGTTATAATTACCTTCATAGAAGTGGAGTTAGGAACATATTTCTAACCTAAGGACCAAAAAGTCTTTACATAAATTAAATAAAGAGTTCACATACTTTAT
>CM053588.1:229963743-229982692 GCA_028646515.1 Pseudochirops corinnae
ACAGACATATCATATGTGTGATGACCAACTTTGATAAACTGGACTCTTCTCAGCAACACATAGTTATAAGACAACTCTACAAGTCTCGGGATGGAAAGACATATCTACATTCAGAGAAAGATCTAGAAAGAATAGAGTTTAAATGGAGACTGAAGCAATCTACATGCTATTGTTCTTTTTCATGTTTGGTTCTCTTTCTTTTTTCCCATTGTTTACTCCATTGGTTACAACCCTTCTATACAACCAGACTAATGTCCAATTTGAAAATATTTGCAGATCCAATACTTGATTGCATGCCGCCATGTGGGGGGGAGGGAAAGAGGGGAAAAAATTTGAAACTCAAGAGATTATGGAACTGAATCTTGTAAACTAAAAGTAAATAAACAAATCAAATTTAACAAAAAAATAAAAATTGCCAGAAATCTAAAGCACACTTTACTTGTCTCTTGATAAATTAAAAGAAATTACTTCTTGGCCAAGATTCCAAAGAATGACAACTAAGTAGAACTGTGTACAGAGGTATAGGAGAGGAACAACAGACCTAAGCTTTGTCCAATGTGTACCATTAGCTTTTAAAAGTCACCCCTTACATATATTATATGTGAAGCCAGAAACTAACTACAGGACACTTTTTTAAAATTTCTATTGGGCTTTGAGCCATGCATTTTCACATGAAACAGCTCAGCACAGCCATTTGATGAATCCAGAACAGAAAAAAGATAATCAACAACTTGTCTTATTCCTCCCCACCAAAAAAAATTTTAAGTAACTTTAATTCTTACAGAATTAAAGGTTCTATAGCCAAAAATGGATCAGAAGTAGCATTAGACTGCAAATAAGGGGAAAAAGTCATTTTTCTCTGTGAATTGAGGTAGTGGGACTGGGAGGAATAAAACATGATAGCCTTTCGAGGCCATGGGTAGTGGATACGGGATTGGATCCGAGGAGACTGAGCTGCAGGAACCATCTGAGGAAAATTGTTGCCTAGTCATTTGTGTCTCAGAATAAGGGCTAGAAAATTAAATTCCAGGGGACGAGGAAGAGCCAATTTGACCACTCACCTTCATGGTCATCGAATTTGTACTATGCACAGAATAAGAAAAATTTAGAAGCTAAAAAAAGGAAAGACAAATACCCCATAACTAGTAGAAGTCCAACGTTAAAATAACTTTTGTAAACCATCGACCTTTTCCTTGGTTATTCCAGCCTTGCCTCTGCCATTGCATCTTTTTCTATAGTTCTCCATAGAGTAAATAGCCTCTAAATACCTGTTAGTGTGCTTTCATTAGAGATCAAGGAAAGGGGTAGAAAAAAGGAATCTCTATGGGCTTTTCCTCGCAGAAAAATCAAGAGGAAATGGCAGCAGCCTGAAATCCAAAACCGGCATAAGACAGCTTAGACCCGATCTAGCTAATGGGGAAAAAAAGAGGAGGAGGAGGAGGCAGAGGAGGCCTATTTTCTACCTCATGGTATCACAACCTCAGTCCCTTACTACCAGGGAGTAACTTTAATCCTGAGGACGATCTAGTTCATTATATAATGCTCTTCTATGCTACGCAAATGCCTTCCGTCATCGTTTTCTGCACCAGCAGAGAAGAGAAGAACGAGGTGGGGAGATGCAAAATAGGTCTTGCTCCCTAGTCTTGTACTCCATGACTCCTTGTCTTATATTCACTTGCTCTTTGGTTCTAAACCCCTGCTTTCAGGAAGATATGTTCCTAGCTCCTCAATACTGGCTGAGCTAAGCAGAAAAGCACATCCAAGGATCAACAGAGACTCCACACTTTAGCCTAGTCTTCAGCAAGAGATCAAATTACTTTTGCATAAAGGGAGTGAAGCCAAGATGGTGGAGTAAAAGCAGGGACTTGCTTGAGTTCTCCCCTAATCTCCTCCAAATACCTGTAAAAAATGACTCTAAATAAATTCTAGAGCAGCAAAACCCACAAAATGTCAGAGTGAAACATATTTCCAGTCCAAGACAACCTGGAAAGTCAACAAGAAATGTCTATTGCACCAGCCTGAGAAAAGAGTGCGGTCCACCTTGGGCTGCTCTGGCATAGACAAGCTGGAGCAGGTCTCAGGGGACTGAATCGTTGGCACCTGTGGTGGTTTCTAGACTTCTCATCCTACAAACTCCAAAGACAACTCAAAAGGTCAGTAGGAAAGGTCTGTCATACCTAGGTGCTAGAGGAGCCTGCCTGATCTGGCCTCAGTCTCAGGGCAAAGGCAGTAGCAGCAGCAATGGCTGCTTGCGGAGCTTTCGGCCCACAGATGGTGAGGGGATCAAATAGCTGATCAGAGGGGAATTGCAGGGATCTCTTTGCTGGTACTGAGGCAGGATTCTCTTGCATTGCCCATGCTTGGAATTAGGTCACAGTCCTGGGTGGTGGTCCTGCAGTAAGGAGGAGCTTTGGAATGATGGAGCTTGTGGCTGCAGTAAAAAGGGAATCTTCCTCACAGTTTCAAGGCAGAAAAGAGTGCTTGTGGTTACTCATAGACCCACACACCAGAAGAGGAGTAAACACCTCTCCTTTGATCATACCACCTTGGAAGAGCTGAAAACTTACAGGTCCCTAGAAATATCTCTGAAAACAGCTGCACAAAATCCATGAAGCTTGGGACAGTGTACTCTCTATACTGAAAGCAGAGTCCTTCCTTGACAAAGAGCTAAAAAAAGTCAAGTATTTGGCTTGGAAATGAGCAGTTGGAAAAACATCAGACTATAGAATCTTACTTTGGTAACAAGGAAAATCAAAACATACAACCAGAAGAAGACAACAAAGTCAAAGCTCCTACATCCAAAGCCTCCAAGAAAAATATGAATTGGTCACAGGCCATGGAAAAGTTCAAAAAGGATTTTGAAAATCAAGTAAGAAAAGTAGGGAAAAAATTGGGAAGAAAAATGCGAGTGATACAAGAAAATCATGAAAAACAAGTCAACAGCTTGCTAAAGGAGACCCAAAAAAATACTGAAGAAAATAACACCTTAAAAAATAGATTAACCAGGTATCTTGCCCTACAGGAGAGTAGGGAGGAAGGGGATGAGAGGGAGGATGATGGAGGGGAAGGAAGGTTGGAGGGGGAGGGTTTTTAGGAGCACATACACTTTTGTAAAGGGACAGGGACAAAGTAAAGAATAGAACAAGTGGGGGGGCAGGATAAGATGGAGGGAAATATAGTTAGCCTTTCATAATATGTCCATTGTGGAGATGTTTTACATAACTACACACACACAGCTTGTATTGAATTGCTTGTCTTTCCAGTGGGGATGGGTGATGAGGGAGGAAGGGAAAGAATCTAGAATTTAAAGTTTTAAAATCAAATGTTTAAATATATTATTATTATTATTATTTACATGCAACTGGGAAATAAGATATACAGGCATTTGGGTAGGGAGATCCATCTTGCCCTACTGGAAAGTCAGAGAAATGATGGAGGAGAATATAGGAGAGAGTAGATTGGAGGAGGGGGTATATAGTGGGATCACTGTTTTGGGTTGGTGGGTAGGGGATAGATGCAGAGAAAATTCATAACTCAAAATCTTGTGGAAATGAATGATGTAAACTAAAAATAAACAAAAGTTAATTTTAAAAAAATATAAATATTTTTAAAAATAGATTAACCCAAATGGCAAAAGAGATTCAAAAAGCCAATGGGGAGAAGAATGCCTTAAAAAGCAAAATTGAAGATCCAAATAGAAAAAGAGGTCCAAAAGCTCACTAAAGAAAATAATTCCTTCAAAATTAGAATGGAGAAAATGGAAACTAATGACTTTACAAGAAATCCAGAAATTATAAAACAAAACCAAAAGAATGAAAAAATAGAAGACAATGTGAAATATCTCATTGGAAAAACAACTGACCTGGAAAAGAGATCCAGGAGAGATAATTTTAAAATTATTGGACTTTCTGAAAGCCATGAACAAAAAAAGAGCCTAAAAATCATCTTTCAAGTAATTATCTAGAAAACCACCCTGATGTTCTAGAATGAGAGGGGAAAGTAGAAATTGAAAGAATCCACCAATCACCTCCTGGAAGATATCCCAAAAGGAAAATTCCTCAGAATATTGTAGTCAAATTCCACAGTTTCCAGATCAAGAGAAAATATTGCAAGTAGCAAGAACTAAACAATTGAAGTATTGTGGAAACACAATCAGAATAACACAAGACTTAGCAGCTTTTACATTAAGGGATCAGAAGGTTTGAAATATGACATTCCAGAGGTCAAAGGAGCTAGGATTAAAACCAAGAATCACTTACCCAGCAAAACTGAGTATAATACTTCAGGAGGGAAAGTGGATATTCAGTGAAATAGAGGACTTTCAAGCATTCTTGATGTAAAGGTAAAAGCTGAATAGAAAATTTGACTTTCAAATACAAGAATCAAGAGAATCATGAAAAGGTAAACAGGAAAGAGAAATCATAAGGAACTTATTAAAGTTGAACTGTTTATATTCCTACATGGAAAGATGATATTTGTAAAACTTTTGAGACTTTTCTCAGTATTAGGGTAGTTGGAGGAAATGTGTGTGTGTGTGTGTGTGTGTGTGTGTGTGTGTGTGTGTGTGTGTGTGTGTAGGGAAAGAGAGACAGAGACAAGGAGGGTGGGAGGACAGGGTGAGTTAAATATGAAGGGATGATATCTAAAAAATAAAATTAGAGTAAGACAGAAATGTACTAGAAGAAAGAGAAAGGGAGAGGTAGAATGGGATGAATTATCTCACATAAAAGACCTAAGAAACAGCTTTTACAATGGAGAGGAAAAGAGGGGAGGTGAAAAGGAATGAGTGGACCTTACTCTCATCAGATTTGGCTTAAAGAGGGAATAACATACAGATTCAATTGGATATGAAAATCTAGCTTACTTTAAAGGAAAGTAAGAGGGAAGGGGGTGGGGGAGAACAATAGAAGGGAAGGCAAATGGGAGGAGGTGTAATCAGATTAAGCAAACACTTTTGAGGAGGGACAGGGTCAAAGGAGAGAACAGAATAAATGAGGAGCAGAATAGTCTTGTACTACATAGTGAAATAGTTAGTCTTTCACAACATGACTATTATGGAAGGGTTTTTCATGACTACACATGTATAATCTATATTAAATTGCTTGCCTTCTCAATGAGGGTGGGTGGGCAGGGAGGAAGGGAGAGAATATGGAACTCAAAGTTTTAAAAACAAACATCAAAAACTGTTTTTATTTGGAACTATACCCAAAGGACTATAAAAATTGCATACCCTTTGACGCAGCAATACCGCTTCTAGGGCCATATCCCAAAGAGATCATACGAGTGGGAAAAGGATCCATACGTATAAAAATATTCATAGCATCTCTTTTTGTGGTGTCAGTGAATTGGAAATCAAGGGGATGCCCATCAGTTGGGGAATGGCTGAACAAGTTGTGGTATATGAACGAAATGGAATACTATTGTGCTGTAAGATATGAGGAGCAGATGGACTTCAGAATAATCTGGAAAGATTTATATGAACTGATGCTGAGTGAGGGGGACAGGACCATGATATCATTGTACACAATTACAGACACATTGTATCTGTGATGACTAACTATGATAGACTTGGCTCTTCTCAGCAACACAAGGTTCCAAGACAACTCCAAAAGATTCATGTTGGAAAAATATATCTCCATCCAGAGAAAGAATTACAGAGCGCAAATGCAGAAACTATTTGCTCTTTCTTTTCTATTTTGTTTTACTTCTTCTTTCTCGTGGTTCATTCCATTGGTTATAATTCTTTACAACATGACTAAAGTGAAAATATGGTTAATGTGAAGGTATATGTAGAACCTACCAGATTGTATGCCATCTTGGGGCGGGGAAGGGGATGAGAGGGAGAAGGAGAAAATTTGGAGCTCAAAAGCTTGTGGAACTGAATGTTGTAAACTAAAAATTTATTTATTTATTTATTTATTTGAGATTGTTTTTACATGCAACTAGGAAATAAGATATACAGGCAATGGGGTCTAGAAATCTGTCTTGCCCTATAGGAAAATAGAAGGGAAACAGATAAGAGAAGGGGGGGTATAAAAGGGAGGGCAGATTGGGGGATGGGGTAATCAGAATGTACTCCATCTTTGGGTAGAGGGAGGGGAGAGATGGGAAGAAAATTTGGAACTCAAAAATCTTGTGAAAGTGAATACTGAAAACTAAAAATTAATTAATTAATAAAGTTTTTTTAATGTTAAAAAAATCAATTTTGCCCGTTGGGGTCACAGTTCACTGATCCCACTTTGGCCATCCCCCTCAGGATGGATTTCCAGATCCTGTTTCCATAATCACAAGTAAGGATTCACAGACAAATCAAAAATATCAATATATTCTCATTGTTTTCTTTCCCTTGGTGGGACCATTTCACCAGATCAGTAGGAACCATATGATATATGAAAGTACACTTCCTAATTAATGTGTTGGGATATTTGGGTGCTATCTCCTGCTACTCAATAATCTCCTCTGACAATTTTTGGTCAGAAAATTGGTATAAACATAATCATAATAACAGCTGATGTATATTGGGCTTTATTATTTATCAAGTACTTAAAATACCTTGTCTCATTTGACCCTCACAATAGTCAAGTTAACAAGCATTTATTAAGTACCTGCTGTGTGCCACATCCTGTGTTAAGTGCTGAATATATAAAGAAAGTCAAAGAGAATATTATCACCAATGTATAAGTGGGGAGGCTGAGACATGGAGATGTTAAATGACTTGCTCGAGGTTGAGTAGATATTAAGCTTCAGATCTGGGATTCAAACACAGAGTTCTACTAATTCCAAGTCAAACACAATGTAGCTCATTAAGAAATGTGACAGGATGGCATGTGTTTGTGAGAATGGAGTTTCAAATTAAAAAAGTGTAGAGGAAGCAATGGCTATATTAGAGAATGGTTGGATATTAAAGAGCCTCCCCCCCTTTCCCTAGTATATCAAAGCAAATTCACAAATGTACTATCCTGAAAAGGTCTAGAAAATGAAAATTTGGTATATTAATCCCCCCTGATTATTAAATTCATCAATGTAAGAAAATCACTTTAATTTTTTTTCTAATTATAGTCAAAGTTATATTTAAAGTGTTTGGAAAGGGAGAAAAAAAGTATTGGATACTTTTTAAATAGTCATGTCTAAGAAATAGCTTTGAAAGAGCTATTGAAAAAATTATATTAAAGAGACCATTTGGGACATCTACTAAAACATGCTCATTAACTCTCTTGAATAGCATAAAGGCAAGAAGAGATCCCTGGGGGCCTCCCCTAAAGACTTCCCTGCAAGTTAATATCTACCACTTAATGGTCTTAATGTCTAACTGAGTCTAATCATTCAATCAATTTTGAGTCTGCATAACTGTGTTATCATCTAGCCCATATTTCTCCACCATTTCCACAAAGATAACATAGACTTTGCTAGACGCCTTTCTAAAATTCAGGTATATTATGTTTATTGAATCCCCAGATCTACCATTCTATTATCCCTCTTAGAGAGAGAGAGAGAGAGAGAGAGAGAAAGAGAGAGAGAAAGACAAAGAGATCATTCCACATGGCTATTCACATCTTATTCCCTACCCCATACTTTAAAATTCCTCCACATCTTTGGCCATCCTCTTCACCTACACTTCTATCTCTGACAGAATTGACTATAATCCTTTCCTGGGGCATCTAGCCCATTCTCAAGTTTTTCAGAGATCATAAATAGTGACTCAGCAACTATAGCCACCCATTCTTTCTGTACTTTATCATATAGTTAATCCAGGTACTTTAAAAAAACAAACAAACACAAATTTGATTTACCACCTAAAGACAAGCAGTTTTAAGCATCTGCTAAAGAACACTTTACTTGATGTTGGGGAATAGGATGAAATAGAATATAAAGACATTTATCAAGCTTTAGTTATGTACTAACAAGAATAACAATAATAGCAAAGGTATAGTTTAGATAAGACATATTATCTGTCTTCATAGAAATTGTAGTCTAAAAGGTAGATATAACACAGACACTGATACATAGAATACATTTGTGTGATTACTGAATGACAGAGGGGCAAAAAACAAAGTACTATGTGACATCTGACAGGGAAAGTTATTAGTAACCAGGGAAATTAGGGAAGCTTCCCTGGAGGAAATGTTGTTTGAGTTGATATTTATAGAATACACACAATGAAAGTAAAATAATATCATAAGCAAACATGGAGAAATGAGTGTGAAGTATGCATATTCCTCTTCCCTCATCTAGTACTAGGAGATAGAAGTAATCCAGTTTGGTTGGAGAATAAAATGCATAGAGTCCATTATAAATGGAGAATAAAATGCATATGAAGTCCATTGTAAGAAAATGAAGTAAAGTTGGAAAAGTGAGGTGGTACCAGATTTTAGAAGGCCTTAAATACTAGGCAAAAAGATTTGAACTTTACTTGGTAGGCAAAAGGGATCTACCAAAGTTTTTTTAGCTGACTGGTGACATAATGAGTTCCATGTAGAAGAAAATTATTCTAGCAGTGGTATGAAAGGAAGATTGGAAAGGGGAAAAATGTGAAAATAGAAAGACCCATCAGGAGGCTAATTTCAATAGTTCAGTCTTTGGTATGGAATTAGTGACAGAAAAAATAGATAGAAGAGATATTGCAAGAGTGGAACTGAAAGTACTGAAATAGAAAAACACAAGAGAGGAAGAATAAAAGATAATCCCAAGTTTATGAATGCAGGAAATGTTGAATGGTGGTACCACAGAGAGAGAAAAAAAGTGAACTCATAAGGAGGTTTAAGAAGAAAGATGATAGATGATGAGTTCAGTCTGGGAAATGCAGAATTTGAGGTATTTATAGAAATCCATACAGAGATGTCCTATAGACAGGTAGATATGAGTCTAGAGTTCAGAAGTTAGGTTAAGACGGGAAAGACAGATTGAGAAGTCAATTATATAGAGGTAGCAATTAAAGCCATGGAAGTAAAAGGGATTCCTAAGGCAGAAAGTATAAAAAAGAACAAGAACACTTGAAGAACACCTACAATAGCATCTAGAAGAGAATGAGGAGCTAGAAAATGAGAGCAGAGAAAAAATAGTTAGAGAAGTAGAAAAAAAATAAAGAGAGGTGATGCCCCATAAATAGTATACTCAGGTACCCAGGGCTCCCACAGTTCCTTCAGCATCCTTTGCCTCACAGTGTCTTATTTCCTTCTGAGGATATTTGTTTAGGCTCAAGAAGGATCATTTTAGTGATTTGCCAAAATGACTAACACAAAAGGAAAGAAAAGAGGGACATAATACATGTTCTCAAAGACCTTTAACAAACATGTGTAATATATGAATCTACAAGAAGGATGATATTGTTTATAGCAAGGGAACAGTCACAGTTCAGTAGGGAATCACCCATACATTTTACCATGGCAAGATGGGACAGGTTATAATGTTACTCAGCTTAATGCAGACATTGTTATAAAGTTAAAGGTAAGATTCTAGCCAAGAGAATTAATGAGTGAACATGTTGCGTACTCTAACATATAATTTTCTAAAATATATTAAAAAAATAATCAAAAGCACTCTTGAATTCAAATGATACATCTCCCTACTCCACCAAGAGAAGTACACTTTTTAAAGCACACCAAGCTTTAACCAGTCCTCTGTGAATTCATGACATATAATTATAAAATAATAAAGATTTTGGATGGAGGGGTGGGGAGAAGAATCAAGAGAGTGTACTATCTTTAAAGTCAAAGAAAAAGAGAAGATCCAGTAAGAAATGCATAACAATAGGTTCCTTAGAAACTTCAGTATTAAGAGGGATAAGTACTGAAAGTCTTTGGATTTCATGATCAGGAACTAGTTGGTGACTTCCCAAGAAGGTAGGTGCCATGGAATGTTAGAGGTAGAAGCCTGATTTTAAGGACTTGCAGAGAATGTGTGTGTGTGTGTGTGTGTGTGTGTGTGTGTGTGTGTGTGTGTGTGTGTGTGTGTGTGTGTATAAAGTGGAGGCATCAAGTCTAGATAACTTTTTCAAGTCTAGAAAGTAAAGAGATAAGAGAACTGAGACAGAATTATACTAAAAGGGCTAAGACTTCATATGATTAGGGAGGCTGAATATATTTTTAGAGTTGTAAGATAACAACCACCCACTAATTGGAGATCAGATTGCTCAAATTAGATAATAGCCTTGATGGGAGTCAACTTCTGCAAAACAGGATAAAGTGTTTCAGGTGCATGGATTCATAATTCAGACAAACATAGAAGGGAGGTAGAAATTGGGATGTATATGTCAAAACTTCTGAATATAGAAATTAAGACAGCTTGTGGTTGCTGAAGTAAGGAGGAATGAATAGGCAATTGCAAAGGCAAGCCAGGAATGTAAGGGTCACCTAAAAGTTATTTATGTTGAGCTGACTTAGTTAGATACACCTTCCTTGGCACAGCTTTAAAAATGAAACATCTTCTGGTTACAGAAGCAAAGGAGAAAAACTGCAATACATTCTCCCCTCTCATAAAGCCTAACCTTCCTTGGCTCAAAAAAAGTGGAACAGCTTGCAAGGGAAAGATATCAACCCCATGTTGGGAAAAAAACTTTATTCGTAAGATTAAATCATGAAGGGACCTCAAAGATCCAACTCTTCATTTTACAAATGAGGACCCTGGGATGGAGAGAGATCAAATGCCTTGACCAAAACAATATACTTATTAACTTTAGATCGTGTTCCCTCCCTTCAAGCCTAATAATAATAAAAGCTAATATTTATATAATGCTTTAGGTTTTACAAAACATTTTACATATATTATCTGATGCTCACCACAAAGCTGTGACAGAGGTGCTTTTATCATCCCCATTTTACAGATGAGGAAACTGACGCTGAGAAAATTAAGGGTCTTGTCTGGGATCACTCAGCTAATAAGTGTCTAAAGCAGAATTCAAACTCAGACCTTCCTGACTCCAAACCCAGGGGTCTATCTATCCACTACACCACCTAATTGCCAGTCTAACAGAGGTCCGTTTTCACAACGAAAGTATTTATCTATGGCAGGCACATGGAAAGACCCTAGTGGAGAGGAAGAGATTAAAGATACATGAGAGAAAAGGAACTTCTTCTGGAGCTAGATTCTAGAGGAAATTAGAGGGAATGAGATCAAGATCATAGATAGAAAGATCAGTCTTAGATCAGAAGGATCAGGAGTCGGGATACTTCTTTTTGTGACCAGAGGTAGCAATTGACACTAAGAGCTTTTGAGGAATGCAGAAGGTAACTGAGGGAGTTTATATTGTATGCCCTCAACCCACATAATGGAAGAGGCTAGGTCTAGTATCTTGAACAAAATAAAAACTAAATAAATTCTTATTGAACTGAGGCAGTCATGGTGGGATAGAAAGAAGGCTAGATATGGAGCCAGATTACTTGAGTTCAAAAACTCATCTGCTACTTACTACCTATGGAACTTAGAGCAAGACTTGGTTTCCCCATCTTTAAAGTTAGGGATTAGACCTCTTGGATCCCTTTTAGTTCTAAAACTATGTTACAAATTGAATTGAATTGTATCATGTTAAGCTTCCAGAGTACCAATATTTCAATAAATGTGCACCCTCATTAATTTTTTTCTTAGGGGAATGTATCCCTCTGGTAAACAAAAGATCATGAAATGCTTCCAGGAGTTACAGCTTACATTGAAAAATACCAATCCCATGTTTTAAAAAAAATCTTTATTCATAAGATTAAATCACAGGGGTGGCTAGGTGGTGCAGTGAATAAAGCACCTGCCCTGGAGTCAGGAGGAGGACCTGAGTTCAAATCTGGCCTGAGACACTTGACACAAAAACTAGCTATGTGACCTTGGACAAGTCACTGAACCCCAGTTGCCCTCCAAAAAGGAAAAAAAAAAAGATTAAATCACAAAGGGACCTCAAAGATTCAACTCTTCATTTTACAAATGAGGACCCTGGGATGGAGAGAGATCAAATAGCTTGCCCAAGACTACATAGTAAAGTAGCAGAGTGAATAACTCACTCTAAATCTGGAGCTTTTTCCACCCACTTTATTGGCCTTCTAGTTTTTTCTTGGGTTGGCACAGTAATCTATTTTGGAGCTAAATTACTTTTGGGACCTACTATGGCTTTAAATTATGTCAGAGTGTCGAAAAACTTTGACTCAATGAGAACTCAAAAGTCTCAAAATACTTTGCCTAAGTGTTGATTTAGACCAGACACGAGGTGTTTCAAAGCTCTTTCCCCGTGTGACTCATCATAATGTCAACGCTAATGATAAACAAAGACAATCTTCTGCTGAGATGCAAAGAAGAAACACCAGCTCCATTTAACATCACTTATGCATTCATCACTCATCATATAATATATCTGAATTAAGTCAAATGAGAGGTTCAGTACTGGCTTACAGTGAAGAGCCTATCCATTGGTTTAACTGTGGATGACAATAGCACCAATAAAAAGATGACATTGATAGATGGCACCTCTCTGTTTGCTCACTTTGGGATTTGCTTGCCACTCAAAGTTGATTATCACACTCATTCATTGAAGGTTAGAAAAATTCATGTTCACTTTAAGTGTTTTGACATAGCTCCCTTATAATGGGCTTCAACAAAACAGAGGAAATAAGCTTCTATACAACCAGGATGTTGCCCTTGAAGAGAAATACTGCTTTTTATTAGCACTAAATGTTATCAGAGTGAAAAAAAAGAAAAGCTATAAAGCCATATACTGCTGCTGGGCCTCATGTCAGCCTCATCATATTTCTTATGTCCTTGTAAGTGTATCATGACAAACAGAAATTCAAATATAGATAAACGTAATGGAGGGAAATGCAGATATTTCAAATGCAACCACAGGAAAAAAAATAAGTCACAAATTTCAGATGTACTTTCATTATGACTTCAGAAAACACTTCTTGATCAAACTAAAAACCAAGAAAATAGTATGTCCCACCTCTCTAAGCTCTGTGCCATTGATGGAATACTAATAAAGCTGCCCCCAGCTCCAATATTCTAACTTCCTTATGGGCCCCACTGAAAATCAGGCTCACTGCCCCTACCTAGTCACTCCCCCCACCCCCACCATTCATCCTAACTTCTTCATATATGCCTCACTACTCACTAGAACAACAGGTACGTCCACGAACTCATTTTTCTCACAAAAACAGCAGACGGGTCCATGTGATGTGATCCCAGTCACTGCCTCTAGCTAGCCACTGCCCCCAGACCCATTCTTCATATTTCCCACAGAAACAGTAGGTGTGTCCATGCATTCAACCACAACGACATTCTTCTAGTCTCAGACAGGATCACAATACTTAGCCAATTAGAAAGCAGTACCATCATGATGCCCAAATAGGATGTGAACCCCAAAACAACAGAAAGGACTTTCCCTAAGTAAGTACCTGCGCAATAATAGCAAAAGCTATCCTCTAGATGAACATATGATGTAGAGAGGCTTATTATAATACCATTATCATACATACATAACCCCCCAAATGGGTTTTATGTATGCATTGTGGGTAATCACATGCACAGCTCCACTGTGGCTGGAACCCCTCCCTATTACCTTAGCCCTCAACAAACCCCTCCTGCCTTTTTAATATTCATAATTTTATGTTCTGTAATTGCATCTTTACCCTATAAAAATCCATCTTGCTTTTTCTGAAGTTGCTGATTCCTCTCAGAACTCAGCCCACTTCATGAGAGGCATCAATCTCAATAAATGCCCATACTTAGATTGGAGGTGGTCTGATTCTGAATTTTTGAGATGGTTCCACCACAACACATCATGAAACTGCAACGCCATTACCCATCTCTAGTGCAAACTCCCTACCTACTCTACTTCAACAACTCTATTGCAGTCCCTTCTCTTCCTTGGAGGCCCAACTGGGGTGCCTTTTCCTGAAGCCCTGTTCTCTTTAGTGAAAGTGCTCTTCCTCTTGAAATTTATGGCATTTTTTTTCTGGACTCCTTCTTCATACTTTCTCACTATGGTTACTTTTATACCTGTGTTACTCCCCACACTGGACTGCTAATCCTTTGAAGAAAAAGACCTATGCTGTATCTCTGGTGCTTAGCACAGCACCTTCTACATAAGAAGCATTTAATAAATGTTGAAAATCAAGCTATACACAAAGATGTGTTTTGATGATTAGAGGCAATTATGTCATAGAGAAGCTTTGGTGGTTAGACCATGATACTACCAAGGAGTATACTGTTTACTTCTACATACTTTTCTTTGATTTCCTTTCCAGGCATAGAAGTACAAACACAAAAGTCTTATTCTGGAAGGAGTCCTCCTCATCCCCATACTCAAGGTCTCTCATTCAATACTCCTTGTGGTCAAGAAAATTCTGTTCAGTTTTAGTCTATTTTGACACTTCATAGAGATCTCAGCACTGTATATCTTCTACCAGGTACCTCTGAGACAGGGACCCTAAAGATGATGAAGTCATGATGGCAAAGTTAAGGGAGGATTCCGCACACACAACATGGTGTCTCCTACCCCTCTATTCTTGGAATGGACTCCTCTCTTTCCCTCTATTTCTTAGAACTCTTAGCTACCTACAAAATTCAGCTCATGCTACATAATACATGAGGCTTTTCCTCATCTCCTCAGATGCTAATGTTCCCCACAAAATCACCATGTATTTACATTGTATATATTTTGCATACACTTGTGAGTGTGCATTGTCTCCTGAAATATAAATTCCTTAAGAGAATGAACATTCAGAGCCTGGAGCCTATTCCTTCAGCTGGAGCTGGACTTGGGGCTGGACTGTTAGGGGAAGCCTATCTTGGACTTTTGAAAGCCTGGCAAAATACTCTGAAACAACAGTATTTCTATTAAAAATATGTGAACCAGGAAAACACCAGTGTGGGATGGAGGGATGGAAGGAGGGAGTTCATCAGTCAGTCAACAAACATTTATTAAGGATTTAGTTACAAAGAAAGATGAAAACATGATGCTTGCCCTCAAGGAACTCACTTTCTGATGAGGAAGACAATATAAAAAAAAATTGAACATGTAAGACATATACAGTGTAGATGGTATTCTCAGAAAAAAGGCACCAATAGAGATGAGGAGGCGAGGAACAGGAAATGTCTCTTGCAAAAAGAGCTAAGCAGAGTTCTGAAGAAAGATGAGGAAGCCAATAGGTGGAAATGAGGAGGGAGCATACTCCAGGAATGGAAGATGATCACGGAAAGTCAGAGAGTTGGAAGACAGAACATCATGTTCAAGGAAGGCCAATATCATTAGGCCAGAGAGTACATGTAGCTGTTCAGTCATTTTTCAGTCACATCTGACTCTTCATGATCCCATTTTGGAGTTATTGTTGTTGTTTTTGGTGGTTTGCCATTTCTTTCTCCAGCTCATTTTACAGAAGAGGAAACTGAAGCAAACATGGGTAAGTGATTTGCCCAGGGTCACACAGCCAGGAAGTATCTGAGGTCACATTTCAACTCAGGTCCTCCTGACTCCAGGGCTGGCACGCTATCCACTATATCAGCTAGCTTTAATATGTAGAGGGAAATAAAGTGTAAGAAGACTAGAAGGTAGGAAGGGGTCAGATCATGAAGGTCTTTAAGAGCCAAATTTTATGCTTGATCCTAAAGATAAGGAACCATTGGAGCTCTTTCAGTAAGGTAGTGACATGGTCAGATGTGAGCTTCAAGAAAATCACTTTGGCAGCAGTGTGGAGAATGGTCTAGACTCAGGGGTGGGAAGCCTGCAGCCTTGAGGCCACATGTGGCCCTCTAGGTCCTCAAGAATGGCCCTTTGATTGAATCCAAACTTAACAGAGCAAATCCCATTAATATAAGGATTTGTTCTGTAAAACTTGGACTCAGTCAAAAGGTTGCACCCAAGGACCTAGAAGGCCACATGTGACCTAAAGGCTTCAGGTTCCCCACAGTAAGGTAGCATAAGGTGAATCTTCAGGCAGAGAGACTGACCAGAAGGCTATTGCAATAGTCCAGATATGAGATAATGAGATAATGACACCAGTGAGGTATTATATGAGTAGAGAGAAGGAGAGATATATAATATTATGAAGGTAGGAAAGACAAAACTTAACCGATAAGATATGTTAAGTAAATGCAAGTAGGGAGTAAAGGATGTACCAGGTTTGCAATCCTGGGTGACTGAGAGGATAGTGGTCCCTGTAACAGTAATAGAAAAGATTAGAAGGGGAAGGCAATGAGTTCTGTCTTGGATGTGGTGAGGAGTTGGGAAAGGATTTACAGATATTGTAACCTTACACAAAGTCTTAATAGTTGAACCCATGTGAACAGATGGGTTAAGTTACTTGGTAATGAAATCACCAACCAAAATATCCTGCAGAGAAAAGAGAAGGTCTAGGACAGATCCTTGGGAGTCACCCACAGTTAGTGGACACGACCCAGAGAAAGATCAAGAAGAATTGTTTGGACAAGGAAGAGGAGGACCAGAAGAGAATTGTGTCAAAAACTAGAACTAAACTAGATAGTTCCTAGGAAATGGTAACAACAATTTTAAGGCTACAAAAAAATGAATACAGTTAAGAATTGAGAAAAGGCTATTAAATTTGGCAATTATGAGATCTTTGGAAATTTTGAAGAGAACAGTTTCAGTCCAATATTGATAGAAATGATAGCTAGCATTTATATAGCACTTTAAGATTTGTAAATTGCTTACTATCCTCAGTTGAAAAATGAGGAATCTGAGGCTTTGAAGTTAAATGATTTGACCAGGCCCACACAAACTGATAAATGCTTGAGAGAGAATTTGAACTCAAATCTTTCTGATTCTAAGTCCAATACTCTATTCACTGCATCAACTGGCTCATGACGTTAGAAAACACATTGCAGAGGGTTTAGAATTGAATGAGAGGTCTGGTAAAGGAGTCGCTAATTGTAGACAGCTTTCTCAAGAAGTCTGACCCCAAAGGGGAGGAGAACAATATGGTATCTAATCAGTGAGGATTTTTTAAAGGTTGAGGAGACATGAGTGTGCTTGTAGGCAGCATGGAAGAAATCAGTAGGTAGGGAGACATTGAATATTAGAGAGAGATTAGGGATGTTTGAAGGGACAATCTGCTAGAAAAAAATGGATGGGATAGGATCAAGGGTGCCTGTAGAGATTCCTATGACAAAGAAAATGGTCACCTCTTCAAGTATGATAGGAGTGAAGGAGAAGATAGGGGAGAAGATATCTACATTATATTAGATAAAGAAAAGGGTCAAAGAGGGAATACTTTGAAAATGGCATCCGTAGGCTTTCATGAAATAGAAATTAATTGCTGTATATTTTTAATCCTCTCATATTCTGCCATGTAAATGGCAATGCTTTTATTTTCTTATTTTGTATTTAAGTTTATGATATGTTTCTGTATCTTTTCTTGTGTATTTAAGTTTTAGTATATAAGTTTAAAATGAATTAATCAAAAAAAGAAATTTTGTTGTTGTTCAATTGTTTTTCAGTCGTGTCTGACTCTTCGTGACTCCTTTTGGGGCTTTCATGGCAGAGATACTGTAATGGTTTGCTATTTCCTTCTCCAGATCATTTTACAGATGAGGAAACTGAGGTAAAAAGTGACTTGCCCAGGGTAATACATAGTAAGTATCTGAGGTCAGATCTGAACTCAGTGCTCCACCTAGCTTCACCTATAAGAAATGGTAATATGGAGTAGTTAGAGAAATTTTGGGAAAATCTTATAAACTGATGCAAAGTGAAATTAGCAGATCCAGGATAACAATTTACACAACGACCAAAATAATGTAAAGTAAAACAGTATTAAATATATTAGAACTCCAATCACCACTGTGCCCAATATTGACTCCAGAGGAAAGATGGTGCTATAAAGGACCCTCCTTTCAACATAGAGATGGTAGATTATAGGTATGGAATGAGGCATGTATGGTCAGACATAGCCAATGTATTGCTTTGTTTGCTGTAACAATATTTTTTTACGGAAAGGACCTGTGAAGAGTAGAAGTCATTATCAAGTAACAGAAATGTTAAAAGGTATCAATAATAGATTTATTGTAAATGTTTTAAAAGCACTCCTACAACTATGTCAGCTTTTCTCTTTAAATAATTTTTACTTTAAACAATAACAACCTCTACAAATTCCAATAATAAACAAGCAAAATGAGGAATAAAATCCCAAATAAAAACCTCAAACTACAAACTGTTTATATTTTAGCTTTAAAAAAAATATACAATTATATGACAAAAAAAACACTCTGCGCATCTCTCATTCTCTTTTTTCACCCATATACTTAAAAATTTTACTGCTACCATTCTTTTTAGACAGATACTTTGCATGGTTCCATATACAACTTTCCATATTTCTTTATATTCCTTATTTTTGTCCTTTTACAACATAATTATAGTCTGTTTCATTAATATATCATAATTTATTCAGTCATTCCCCAATCTGCACATATAGGTTGTTTGAAGTTTTGTTTTGTTTTTTATTATTACAGATAGAGACACTAGGAATATTTTTGTAAAGATAAGTTTTATTTCCCTTTTTAATAAGATCCTTAGATGTAGCCCTAATGGAGAAATCAATGGGTCAAAATTTATGATTAGTTTTATAATTCTCATTTCACATACTAAGTTTCCCTCCAAAATGATTGCATCAATTTGCAATTCCAGACTCACTGCCGAGGTGAGGACCCACGGAACTGGGTAGGAGGGAACACAGGGCGCGTGGCAGGGCCAGCGGTTTTTCCTGGGGCTAGCAACCCACGGCCTGGATTCTTGAAGCTACATGCCCAGACTTTCAGAAGTTGGGATGGAGGAATGAAATCTAGGGGCTCTCATCCCCCTCCCTGACAAACAAAAAAATCAAGAGGTAAAAGCCCCACCTAGAGTACATTCTTGCATTAGTGGAAACAGCCCCAGGCTTGGAAATCACTGAGGAAGGGGGAAGGGAGATTGTACTGCACGGAGCCTAAACCCAGGTGGGTGGAGCCAGCAAACGCTAACAACAAAAGC
>CM053588.1:229983192-230023565 GCA_028646515.1 Pseudochirops corinnae
GGGGTTAATCATCTCATATAAAAGAGGCAAGGGATAACTGTTACAATGGAAGGGAAGAACAGGAAGGCAAAAGGGAATGGGTCAATCTTACTCTCAGTGAATTTGGCTTAGGGAAGGAATGACATAAACTCTAAACTGGGTATCTTACCACACAGGAGAGTAGGAAGGATGGGGATGAGAGGGGATAACCGAGGGGAGGGCAGGGTGGGGGGGAGGGTTGGTAGAAGTACACACTTCTGGAAAGGGACAGGGACAGGGACAGGGTAGAGAACAGAACAAGGTGGGGCAGGATAGGAAGGAGGGACATACAATCAGTCTCTCACAATATGCCCTCTGTAGAGATGTTCTGCATAATTACACATGTACAGCCTGTATTTAATTGCTTGTCCTTCCTGTGTGCGTGGGAGATGAGGGAGGAAGGAAAAGAATCTAGAATTTAAAGTTCTATAATCAAATGTTAAAAATATATGTGTGTGTGTATGTATGTGTGTGTATATATATATATATACATATGTAATTATTATTATTACTAAATACATCCAACTGGGAATTAAGACATATAGGCACTGTGTAGGGAGATCCATCCTGACCTACCGGAAAGTCAGAGGGGCAAGGGGGAGGACATAGGAGAGAGCAGATTGGGGGATGGGATCATACAGTGGGATAACTGTTTTGAGGTGTTGTGTAGGGGAAAGATGGGGAAAAAAATTGTAACTCAAAATCTCATGGAAATTAATGATGTAAACAAAAAAATAAATTCATTTATTTTTAAAAAAAAAAGAAAATACATCTGCTGCCTGAAAACATATGATGGTTGTCTCAAGGAAAAGCTCTTGTACTATTGTTTGAGTGGTGGACTGAACCAGTCATTTTTTTAATGGGATTGTAATGGCAAGCACAGAAATAGTTCACACCTTGTTTCAGCTATTGAATTAACACCTTGTTTCAGTTCAAGTTTCTTTTGAGCCTTGTATCAAGTCTGTTAAGAAACAGAACATGTGAACCCCATAACTTGTGAACCCTAGAACTCCTGGGGAGGAGCTAATGACCATATATTAGGAGAACCCCAGGCTACAGAAAGTAGAACTAAAAAGAGGACTCTTGTACTGGCAGAGTCAAGAAGGAGAAAACTTCTGGTATCCCAGTACTCTGTTTATCTTCTCTGTCTGTGTTGATGTTTGTTTGCGATACTTTGTACAGAAGCCCTGGGACCTTACTGGAAGTCCTGAAAAAGTATTTTCTGGTTGTATGTTCACAGAAGTCCTAGAGGAGGGTTTTGGAGGTCCTGGGACTTTACTGACTATCTGTGCTGATCTCTTGGACCTTGTTTGTGGGTCTGTGTTGATTTCTATATTGATGATTTGTATTGGGTTCTCAGACCTTGTTGGTAGGTCTGAGTTGATTTCACAGGCAGATAGTGAATTGATGATGGTGCCAGCAATGTGTATGAATTATTATTGTGGCTCTCTCAAGTTTTGTCTTCCCAGAAACAGGAACTGAGAGGGACTTAAGGTGGACTGGACACTGTGAGCTTCAATATGGAATGGGAACTGGACAAAGAACTGGACAAGGAGCTGGACAAGGAACTGGGAGCCGCCTGTCTTTGAACCAAGGTGACAGTTGGAGCTGTGACTATGGAAGAGGAACCATGGAAGTTGAGAGACAGCCTTGTGTCAAGCTGAAAGAAGACTTTACTTGGATACTGTATACTGAATGAAACAATTATGATTTACCTAGGGGTGGAGAACTTTGACTTTTGTACTTTGTGATTGAATTAAGGATTTTGTGATTGACTAAATGAATGTACTTTGTTTAAAACTATGTGACCACTTTGGTGAAAACTATGTAGCCATTTTAGTGATAAGTTGTTGTGAATGCTGTATTTTTATTTTCTGTGATAAGTTGTAACATTGTGAATACTGTGCCTTGATTTTCTGTGAATGTTTTGTTCTGATTTGTTATTGAATAAATAGAGAGTTCACTGTACTGTGTAATCAGAACCTTGAAAGTTGTTTACAGCAGCTGTCCTCTGGAAAGCTGCTTATGCTTGGCTTTACAGGAGCACCACTTGTAAGAATGACTGATAGACAAACCATGGTTATTTAGTCTTGAGTATTTGTCAGACATTTTCTCAAAACTGAATGAAATGAGTGTCTTCAAGAAAAGCAAAAGTTTTCAGGTGAAAGCTGGAATTTTGAAAAACGTGTATCTGCCACTATGAGGCTGACAGCTTCTCATCTGGGAATGGGTACTGTTGTTTTGTCTTGTCTCCTCAGTGCTCAGCATTATACCTGAAATATAGGTAGGTGTTTATCAAATCCTTATCAAATAAATGAATGATTATCTGCTTGGAATGCTTTGAAGAAGTCAAGGATCACAAAGAATATGTAACTAGATTTGTAACTAGATCTGTAACTAGATCAATCAATGTAACTAGATTTGTTGATAAAGAAGCCATTGACAGAGCACTTTAAGTATTGTTTACTATATATTAAAGAGTACATATATTTAAATTCTTTTCCAAACAAGCAAATGAATGAAAATTAGAAAATTATAGAACCAAGTTATATTTGAATTAGTCCTTAGTTGTTGGTATTAAAAGTACAGGAAAATACAGAGAAATTGTCACAGTGGTAATTCCCAATTGACAATGAATTTACGGTCAAAGGATGTGAAGACAATTTTCAAAGAAGGAAACAGAAATTGTTGATAAGTAGTGAAAATGTTCAACTTCATTAATAATCAAAGAGATACAAATTAAAACAACTCTGATATACTACTTCATACCAATTAAGTGGGTAAAAGTAATTAAAAGCAATAAAACTCAATGCTGGTGAGAATGTGAGGGAACAGGTGCAATTATCCTTTGTTGGTAGAATTGTAAACTTGTAGAATCTTTTTTGGAGAGAAATCTGACACAACCCCAGTCTGTCAAACTTACAAACTTACAAAAATAGTTAGGTCCTCAATCCAATAATCCAGTCATAGTTTTCTCATATGTCAAGTCATCTTTTAATTTAACTCAACAAAAATTTTATTAAGTACTTACTATGTGCAGGGTATTGTGTTGAAAGTTAGGATTATAGAAAGAGTAGAGGATGGATAGTAGTGAGCTCCTCCTAGTCTCCACCTTAGAAGGCTACCTTACCCAGCTAAACTGATTCAGTCAGTCAATCAATAAGTTTTTATTAAGCACCTACTATATGGTGGCTCATGGAGAGTGCCAGCCCTGGAATCAGGAAAACCTGAGTTCAAATCTGGCCTCAGATACTTAGTAGCTGTGTGATTCTGGACAAGTCACTTAACCCTGTTTGCCTCAGTTCCTCATCTGTAAAATGAGCTGGAAAAGGAAATGGCAAACCAGTCCAGCATTTTTGCCAAGAAAACCCCAAATGAGGTAATGAAGAGTAGGACATGATCAAAACGACTGGACAACAACATTTCCTGGAATACAGTAGGCATTTAATAAATGTTTGTTAATTAATTGCTTGCTGACAATTCTTTAAACACTCACCTCATATGGCTGCAGCAAGAATCAAAGGAGATATATACCAAGCTACTCATAAATCTGAAAATTATTCTCACCATTTTAGGCAACTTCTTTCTCCTTGGAACTCTCATTTATGTGTATCTCTCTAATGGCATATAATATAGTCTATATTAGTTATTTGTGTGCATGTCTAAACCTTTTGTTTGGCATTCAAAGCCTTTTATAACCTGACCTCTATCTACTTTTCTAATCCTTTTATACCTTAATCCTTCTCCTCTCATGCAGTCTGCAATCCAGTAACACTGGAGTCCTTGTTATTCCTCAGAACAAGATAATGCTATCTCAAGCCCAGGTATTTTCACATTGTCCTCACCCCCACGCCCATCCCCCCACCCTGCCCAACCCTGTGCTTGGAATGTTCTCCCTCCCCACTTCTGCCACCAGGCTTCCTTCAAGACCCAAATAAAATCCCACCTTCTACCAGAAGCCTTTCTTCATTCTCCGTAATTCTAGCATCGTCCCTCTATTGATTATCCCCATATATCTTCTTTATCTCTAATTTGTACATAATTTTTTTCCTGTCATCTCCCCCATTTGACTATAAGCTCTTTAAGAAGAGAGACTATCTTTTGACTTTCTTTGTATCCCCAGCACTTAGCCCGGTGCCTAGCACATAATAAGCACATGATAAATGCTTATTAATTGACTGCCTGACTAATAGTATTTAACCTCTTTAAGATTAAATGCTGGTTTTATTCCTCTTTTGTACCAGCACTTTCCCCTCCCCTCCTCAACCTTACACAAAACCTTGAGTTGAAGAGGCAGTCTATGTTTGTTAAATGACTAGCAAAGTTATGACGTTTCGTTTTGTGAACGGATTCACAGTTCCTTACCATCTGTTTTCCTCTAGTCACTTGCTGTGACTCCCATTATCATATTCACCATATTGCTAAATAAGTCTATTTCGCTTTAGCCATCACTCTTTGGCTCATATATAGCAATACAACAAGCCCTTGAAAATTTGGCCCTTAGCACACATTGCTGATATTTCTTTTAATGGATCTTGGCATACATTGGAAAACCCGAGCCTAAGGCATTACAGAAAGAGACTGCTTTTCCACATTGACGTTGAAGTATTAATAACTCTTGGACAATCTGTTTCTTACAAAGATCAAGTTGGTTCTTTATATCCTTGAAAATTTTGGATTTATCATGAAGGCACTTAGTATTTCTGAACTTGTGAACATTCTAATGAGACCAGATTATCACAAATGAAACACAGGAAAAAGAAGGGAATTATTTGATTAATTCAGGAAAAGCTCAAGTCAGCTCTACCTCCCCCATGAAGTTTTCCCTCACCCCTTCAGTCAGAGTTGTCTCCCCATGCCAGGAATGCAGTCAATTTTCTCCTCCACCTTTTTTGGTCATTCAAGACTTAGCTCAGATGAAACCTTCTGCGTGAAGCTTTTCCTGGTCTCCCACTGTCTGTGCCTTCTCCCCTAAGGTTACCTTATTTCTGTTTTGTATGTGTTTTGTACATTTATTATCCGGCAGCTAGGTGGCAACATGGATAGAATGCTGGACCTGAGTTCAGATGCAACCTCAGACACTTACTAGCTTTGTGACCCAGGGCAAGTAATTTACGTTATGTTTGCCTCAGGTTTTCTCCTATGTAAAATGTGGATAATAATACCACCTAGCTCACAGGGCTGTGATGAGGATTAAGTGAGATAATGTAAAGCACTTAGCGCAGTGCCTGGCACAGTAAGTACAATATGAATGGTAGTTTATCATCATCATCATCATCATCATCATCCACATATGTGCATGCTGTCTCTGTTAAATATATAGGAAATTTTAAGAGGACTCTATAAAAGAGAGAAAAGGACTTCTAGTAACCAGGGGCTGTGAATTATTGTATCTTTCTGGGCCTCTTTTTCCTCTCATGTAAACTCTTAGTTAATATTACTTAACCTGATCAACACACAAGATTGTTATAAAGCATAAATGAGGTAATATAGGTGAAAAAATGTTTTATAGTCATCAATTAAGGAAGACTTTTTTTTAATTATAGGGGAAGGAGTAGGGAGTGGTTAATTGATAAATGTATTTTGTGGTGGTAATGACTTAATATGCAAAGGAAAATTTTTATGGGTCTAGAGATTTTTATGTGTTCTTTTGGTATCTTTGTAATGCTAGAACTAGTAGAACTTCCCTACGATATTGGCTGGACCCTCTGTAGTGGACTTTTTGTAAGATATGGACAAGTATATCAGGGGATTACTTAAAATGGAAGCTTATTAAGGATAGGAACTATTTTCCTTCTGTCTGGTCTTACTGGAAATTAACAGTGTCTGATGTAATTTTTAATTGATTATTTGAACTTATAGAACTTTGTACATCTTGCTCTTACATTCTAGTTACAGATTTTTGCATACATGTTGTCCCCCTACAAGATTATAATAGTATTTAGATAGTACTTTAAAGTTTTATTTTATAAATGGGAATATACAGGCTGAAAGAATTTAAGCACTTTACCCATGTTCACATAGGTAAAATGAAAGGTCAGAAGCAAGATTAAAACCCTGAATTCCTGACTCAACATTCAGTGTCCTTTCCATTATACAACCCTGCAGGAATTGTGGCATTTTCATCTTTCTATTCCCTAACATCTAGTACTCAGCACATCATAAAGTTTTGTTGAATGTGTAATATCCCCTTTAGAATATTTCCCCAATTCCTATTTACATAGGCAGACCAGAGCCTCAGAGGGTAAATACCTACTACTAATCAGGGTTCTAAGAGTAACCCCAGGGACTTCGTTTCTAGTATTGTCACTCAAGAACCCCCACAAACATGCTTTCCAGCTACCAGCCAGACTTCATTAGCTTTTATCAAAGGTATTTACTAAGATGGTCTAATAAAAACAGTAGTGACCAATACATTCCCCTCAAAAGTCTGGGATATACTCTTCCACAAATATACAAAGGATCCATGGGGAAACTTGGCACAAATTTAAAGTATAGTTAGCAAGGCATGTGTGTTTACAACATGTGGCAAGGGAGGAATTCACAGCTCCTGGTTACTGGAAGTCCTTTTCTCTCTTCACAGAGTTCTCTTAAAATTCCCTATATATAGCTCTCTGAACAACTGAGGTCAATGCCTTTGTAGAGTACTTAGCTAGACACTCTGTCCACCATAAGGATTATACTCCCTGAACTTGCCTTTCCTTGGGTGCTTATCACTCCCAGCTAGATGTTTCTCTTACTGGTTCAGTCTTTGCTATCCCAGGTGGATTCACTATCTGTATTGTTCCAGTCTATACAAAGACATGACCAGTGAGAGGAGAGAGGAGGAAAGAGACTCTTTTCTCACACCAGAAGTGATTGCCTCTAAGGAGAGTGGCTCATACTGTAATACCCTGATATAGAGCTCTTACTACATTGATTCAATACCTGAATAACTCACTTCTGAACTTTCTGTTATTTTTATACCCAGGCCTACTAGATGTGAGGATCCTCACATGCAATGACCTTGATTTCTTTCTTGGCCCAACCAAAGAAGCATACACATCATAAAGTGATCATAGAAGATAAATCATCCTGTTTACACATTTAAAACTTCTTCCTGTTGATTGATTGATTCAGTTGAGAGGTCTGACTTTCTATAATTACATTAATTAGGGTGGAGGTGGAACCCTACCTTTACGCTAATGAATAAATGGATGAAAATTGCTAAGACTGATAAACAGTTAAAAATACTGCTGTGAGTTACAGTTGACCTAATCAGTTCATTTTTAATAATGAAAAAATAAGCAAGTAAAATATACTTTCAGTTTAAAGACTCAACAAAATGTTATTTTGTGACAAGTATGAAAAATGATTTGGTAATAATAAGATTATTGGAGGCAGCTAGGTGGTACAGGGGAGAGAACACTGGACTTGCAATCAGGAAGACTCATCTTCCTAAGTTCAAATCTACCATGAGACACTTATTATCTGTGTCACTACTGCTTCAGGCTATCAATTCAGACTTGCACACTCCAAAAAGCCAATGGATCTGTGATCTCATCAAGGTGGGCACTCACACCAACAATATACATTGCAGCCTTGCACCCTAATCCCCTGATATACTTGTCCATATCTTACAAAAAGTCAGCTACAGAGGGTCCAGCCAACATCATAGGGAAATTCTACTAGCTCTAGTATTACAAAGATACCAAAAGAGCACATCAAAATCTCTAGGCCCATAAAAATGTCCCTTTACATACTAAGTCATTATCACCTCAATACACATTTATCAATTAACCACTCCCTACTCCTTCTTCTATAATTAAAAAAAGTCTTCCTTAATTGATGACTATAAAACATTTTTTCACCTATCTTACCTCATTTACATTTTATAACAACTTTGTGAGGTAATCAGGATAAGTAATACTAATTAACAGTTTACACGAAAGGAAAGTGAGGCCCAAATTTGCCTGACACAAATAAGTGGCACAATAGGGACCAGAACCCGGGCCTTCTAAACCCTAAATCCAATGTTTATTCCACTATACTACAATGCCTTTATAATAAGATGAGAAAGGACATTTCTCATGTGCTCTCAAAATATATATGTATGTGCATAATATATATGCATATATACATGTCTAATATGTAGACATATGTAATATGTATAAATGCATGTATGCATGTATTTGGGACAGCTAGGTGACTCAATGGAGAGAGTACATACAAGGCGTAGAGTCAGAAAGAACTGAGTTCAAATCTGCCCTCACACACTTTTTAGTTACATGACTCTGGGCAAGTCACTTAATCTTGTTTGCCTGTTTCCTCATCTGTAAAATAAGTTGGAGAAGGAAATGGAAAACCATTCCAATATCTTTATCAAGAAAAACAAAAATGGGGTAAAAGAGAGTCAGATACTACTAAAAAATGACTAACCACTAACAAAGCATATATTCAGTTATCCAGTAAATTAACCATCTATATTTCTAACAAAAAGGGAATTGAATGGAGAAGCAATCTTAGTTAAGTTTGCTCCTGAAATTATTGTAAACAGTTGTAAAGGTTTTATCTGATGAGGGTTTTTTTTTTAACTAATTCTGTTGGTTAATAGGGTACAGCTATAATTTTTTTTAAATATCTAGAGCTATACAGAATTATGAATTGAACTGAAGGAATCTCAAACATAACTAGAATTAGCATTACCTTGTCTTCTTGACACAGATATCAAGTCCACAAGTCAAAAAAGCATTTATTAACTGCTTACTCTGTACCAAGCACTATACTCAGCACTAGAGATTACAAATTCAATTTTAAAAAAAGGTCCTTGCCCTCAAGGATGCTACATTCTAACAGAGGCAAACACACAAAAAGAACCAGAGTAGGGCTACAGGGAATTTCCAGGGTGAGCAGGCAGCTGAGGCATGGTGAAGTCCAGAGTCTCCAAAGTGTGGCCAGGGAAATCTACACATTCTCCTGGTATTAATAGTGGAACACTTCAGCCATGTATCCAACCACTGACTTTTAGACTCTCTCAGTGAATGAGCAACCAACTGCTTATAATATCACCATGACTGCTTTGGGATATTCTAATTGAGAAAGTAAAAGTCATTTTAACAGAAACTAGTGAATTTCAACAACCCTTGCCTTTACTCTTTTACTAAATCATAGGTAAAGATGTCCATGATAACAGAATACTTCATGGAAGTAAAGCATGACTAAAACCATCAAAATGTAATCTGATACATTAAAAACAATTTAAGAAATAAATGCAAGAGGAAAGGTGGTTTGAAGAAACAAGAAAAGTGAAACCCAACCTTCTAGATTATACTGACCTTTTTTGTATCCCAAATTATTCTCTGACCTTTTTCAACTCCCTCACAGAATGCTCATGAAGATTATTGCTTCGTATTTTAAAGAAACATAAGAGACTTCTTAGTGGAGCTCCTTCTTCACAAGAGCTTCATAAATGATGCCTGCCACTTCTCTAATAGGTAATTGTTGACAAGAGCCATTTAAGCTGTCATGTAGTCTAATAAATAGGCATGCACTCTGCAGGCTCTCAGAAAAGCAAAAAAATAACCAAGATGAACAAAAGCTTTTCAGCTAGAGAAGTAGAAGCAGGGAACTGTGAACAACATATTTCAAAAAAGCATATTTTTAAAAAGCAGGTCACTCCTCAAAACAAGAGTGATTCCAAGCACAAGCACAGTGGGGCAATTATACATCACAGCAAAATAGAGGTAAGTTCAAAGTTTATAACAAGCAAGCAAGGACAAGTAAAACTCTGCTGATGCCACTTTCTTACCTTTATTCTACCCACCTGACCTACAAGAGTTATCTGAATAGCTTCCATAACTTGGGGAGGTGGGGCTCTATCCACCTTTATTAGCTGCGGCTGCCAAAGAGCACATCAACTTAAAATAAAAATGTCACATGGTATGTCCTTCAGCATAAAATCACCTAACTGTTCACTGTTATTAGCAACAAGCAGCTTTATTATGCATTGGGAGCTTCATCTCAGTGCCTGTGAATGGAAGGTAGTTAACTGACTGAACAATGTCCTCAGTTTACAGCAGAACTTTTTTTTTTTTAATATTGAAGCCCTGGACATTTCCAGCTGACAAATACAGGAGCCATTTTCATTTTCAGCAACAACATTAGTTTGCTGCACCATTGGGTAAAATCCAAGCATTTAATCAGGCTTGTTTCCCTTGCTGCCCGGCTTAGCACATGTAATGAACATTATGTCTTCCCCTTCCATGCCAGCTCTAATACATTAGGTGCAAGAATAACAGAGTCAGCACTCAATCAAGATAGACAGCACTGCAGAAGAGATCTACATTCTTGCCCAGGTACCATTCAATTTCTAAATGTGATAACTAATGAACCATAAAGAGCTAATGATAGACTACAGTTTATTTTTAGCGTCACAAAACATGTCTGGTTTAAATTATTATCCAACATTTTCTTCTTTAAAAATCTGTTAGAGACTGACCAATGATATATTTGTAATTTTTACAATAACATTATTTGCTTTCTTCTTTTTTGTTTAGATTATAACAAAGATTAAAAATTAAGTACTAAGCTATGAAGCCTAGATTCAAATGTTTTTTCTGCTTAGGAAAGAAATCTTCAAAAATGAGGGTTGTATTTGCAGTTTTAGAACATAACATGGAAAAAATGCAGGGGCTCAGTTCATCCTCTAAATTTATTTTTAGAAGTAGAAATGCAAACACCCTTAGTACCTTGAACCACAAGGCAACAACAGCCCTCAAAATAAGGCACTGGTTGAGGTGGCACAGTGAATGGAGCACAGGCCCTGGAGTCAGGAGGATCTGAGTTCAAATCTGACCTCAGACAGTTAACACAAAAACTAGCCATGTGACCTTGGGCAAGTCACTTAACTTCAATTGCCCTACCTTCCCCCCTCCAAAAAGCAAAATGAAAAATACGACACTGGCTAATAAAAAGGCCACCCAGGACAGTCTGGAAGACTAGAAAAACTCCAAATAGGGATGTACACTAACTTCAACAATACAGAATCAAACTCCTAAGGCCCCACTCTCAAGATTAGAAGCTATATTATCTTAGGATATTTCCTTCACAAACAAGGGACCAATGATAAATGCTGGAGAAGATGTGAGAAAATTGGAACACTAATGCATTGTTGATGGAGTTGTGAACTGATCCAACCATTCTGGAGAGCAATTTGGAGCTATACCCAAAAAGCTGTGACCAGGGAACTATACCCAAAGTGTGGCCAGGGAAATCTACGCATTCTCCTGGTATTAGTAGTGGAACGCCTCAGCCATATATCCAACCACTGACTTTTAGACCCTCTCAGTGAATGAGCAACCAACTCCTTATAATATCACCATGACTGCTTTAGGATATTCTAAGTCAGAGAGTAAAAGTCACTTTTTTCTTTAACAGAAACTAATGAATTTCAACAACCCTTGCCTTTACTCTTTTACTAAATCATAGGTAAAGATGTCCATGATAACAGAATACTTCATGGAAGTAAAGCATGACTAAAACCATCAAAATGTAATCTGACACATTAAAAACAATTTAAGAAATGAATGCAAGGGGAAAGGTGACCCAGCCATACCACTTCTAGATCTGTATCCCAAAGAGATCATAAAAATAGGAAAATGACCCACATGTACAAAAATATTTATAGCAACTCTTTTTATGGTGGCCAAGAATTGGAAGTTGAGGGAATACCATGAATGAGCAATGGTTGAACAAGTTATGGTATACGAATGTGATGGAATACTATTGTTCCAAAGGAAATAATGAAGAGACAGACATCAGAAAAACCTGGAAAGACTTATATGAACTGATGTTGAGTGAAATGAGCAGGACTAGGATAACATTGTACGCAGTATCAGAAACATCATGCAATGACTAACTTTGATAGACTTAGCTCTTCTCAGCAATGGAAGGGTCTAAAACAACTCCAAAAAACTCATGATGCAAAATGCTATCCACCTCCAGAAAAAGAACTATGGAGATCGTAGCATCATAGCAAATCAAAGCATACTATTTACTCTCTTTTTTTCTTTCTTGTGGTTTCTCTCATTGGTTCTAATTCTTCTTTATGACTTAACTGATGTGAAAATATGATTAATATGAATGTATGTGTATTGAATGCCATCTGGGGGAGGAGGACTTGGAGGAAGAGGGAGAAATTTAGAACCTATAATCTTATGAAAGTGAATGTTAAAAACTAAAAATTAATTAAGCTAAAAAAAAAAAAAAGGGACCAAGGGGAGGGGAGCTTATTTACCTAAAAGGTAATATCAAGGGAATGATGTCACATGAGTATATAGGGCTATAAAGTCTGAGAAAATGTCTATTCCTCTTGTGTCTAGTTTGTCTGTCCTAAATGAAGTTAACCTACCTTGTGGTTCCCTGGAACAGAGGCCACTTATGATAAATCTGTCTTCAAACTTTACTTCTAGTAGTCTGGACTCAACTCTAAGGCTAAAAGCTATCACAATTAGCAAAGTGGAACTACAAAGAAAAACCATAGATGATGATAGTGAATAGAATGCATCTGTAGCAATGCTGTGCCTATATGGCAACATAGATGAAATACTTTCCAGGATGATATACAGTATTGCCCCCACCCTCCCTACACTTACATTGTCCATCCCACTACATATTATCAATCTGGAAAATGGACACTTTTCATCAATTTGGTTTTTCCTAGTTCACAGATTTAGAATAGTAAGGGATCTTACACATCATCTAGTCTAATCCCCTCATTTTACAAGTAAGGCCAAGAAAGGACAAGGGACTTGACTAAGATGCCAAAGTTAGTAAGCAACAGAGCCAAAACTTGATTCCAGGTCTCATGACCCCAAATCCAATGTAAAAGATCTTGGACTATAAATTTTTGAGTGATTGTGAATCTTACTTTAAAAGTGCTGCAAAGTCCTGTGACTTAACATAAGCACAATATCATCTGCAAACAAGCTTGTCTGGAGCACTTAACTATCTATAGGGAATTTATCTTCCATTTGGGCTTTGTATAGGACATCCTCCTTGGGCATGGCAAAGACATGCGAAAGCAGAAACCCTCCTTTTTTAAGCCCTCTTGGTATTTATAATCAGAGGTTTATACGTATATACATATATGTGTGTGAACATATATAATACATAGAAATACGATTTTAGTATCATGGGACACACTTTGCTTGATAAGAACCTTTCAGATTGCATTTTCCTGTACCTGATTGATTGTAGTCAACAAAAAATAAAAAGAGTGCCATATTGCACTCTCTAAACCTTTTGGTCAGTTGTGTGACTATAAAGTTATCATCTCATCTAGGTCATATAAAGAAAACAATCTTGTTTTTGACCAGGGACAGTGTCAAAGGAGAAAATAGAATAAGTGGGGGGTGGGATAGGATGAAGGGAAATATAGTTAGTATTTCACAACATGACTATTATGGAAGTGTCTAGCATAACTAGACATGTATAACCTATATTGAATTGCTTGCCTTCAAAATGAGGGTGGGTGGGAAGGAAAGAAGGGAGAGAATTTGGAACTCACAGTTTTAAAAACAAATGTTAAAAATTGTTTTTACATGCAACTGGGAAATAAGACATGCAGGCAATGAGGTATAGAAATCTATCTTGCCCTACAAGAAAGTAAGAGGGAAGGGAATGGCGGTGGGGGGGAATAGAAGGGAGGGCAGACTCTGGGAAAGGGTAATCAGAATGCATGCCACCTTGAGGTGGGGTGGAGGAAGGGAGAGATAGGGAGAAAAATTTTAACTCAAAATCTTGTGGAAATGAATGCTGAAAACGAAAAACAAATAAATTAGTTAAGTAAAAAAAGCTTGTTCTTCTCTCATGTTTTCATCAATGATGCCCTCAATACATATTTAAATTATTTTTACAAGAAAGTTGTGAAAATGAAAAAGGAGCCAAAAAACATATTGGGTGACATTTTTATTGATCTTAAATATTTCCTGTGACTCACCTGAAAATTTGAAGTGTGCCTGATATATAAATTGATACCTGAATAGATAAGTAAAGTGTTATCAGGTCTCTATTTGGAATTAAATCCATTTAGTACTTTATTATACACTGAAACAACCAGTACAAGTCAATTTCAGTAAATTTCCATCCTCAAGAAAAATTTTATTAAGTATAGTATCTTATAACCCTTTGTTTACCTGCTAGGAGGCAATAGTTTGTTCAAACTTTTTAAAGTATATTGTGACCTCTTAGTTTGCCTATTAAAAATTCAACAGTTTTTTTCCTACTAAATTAACTAATGAGTTAATTTCTCATTAAAATCCTTACTACATAGAGAGACTTTGTCCCTCCCCACAAGCTAACAGCCACCAGTGTCTGAGGCTGCTGAGAGTATGCGATGTGTGCCAAAGACAAGTTTTCCAAAAGCCCGACCTTGAGTTCAGGAAGATTGTCCATGAGTTGTCAGTCATCTGTAGCCTCGAAAACGCTCCCAAAATCTTTAAAGAGATAGAGATAGGCACCAAAGCTATAATTTCTTAGGTATAGGAAACACCTAGGTGAAGAAATTCCTCCTAACAACAAAAGTCAGCACCTACTCTGCCTGGGGGCAATAAGAGGTCAGGTTATTTGCCTGTGGGTACACAACTAGAATGTGTCAGAGACTGAATTTGAACCCAGCTCTTTCTTGCTTCACAACCAGCTCTTTATATACTATAAACCACTGCCTTCAAAGCTAAATTAAAAAGTAACTGTTTACTGATAAACTGCATTACAAATTAGGGTTTTTAGTCACTGTACTCAATAGATAAGTGTTCAAAGAATTCTCAAAAGAATTCCAATCTATAAACAACCACGCAGAAGAATACTTGAAACTAAAGAGAAATGCACATCAAAACAACCCTGAGGTTTCATCTCATGCTCAACACATTGCAAAAGATGACAAAAGAAGGGCATAGTCAATGTTGGAAAGGTTGTTTGAAGATAGACCCATTAGTGTATTGTTGGGGGAGCTATGAATCAGTCTAATCATTTAGGAAAGCAATTTAGAATTATGCAAATAAAGTGGCTAACATGTCTAAACCATTTGAATCAGAGATTCAACTACTAGACATATACCCCAAAGAGATCATTGGTAAAAAAAAAAAAAAAGACTGCCAGGTACACACCAAAATATGTATAGCGGCATGTTCTGGCAAAGAATTGGAAACAAAAATTATTCCCATCAATTGAAGAATGGCTAAACAAATTGTGGTACACAAATAGAATGAAATATTACTATGCTATAAGAAATGATGAATATGAGTACAGAGAAACAAGGAAAGATTTACATGAATTGATGCACAGTAAAGGAAGCAGAGTCAAAAAAATAATACGTACAATGACTAGTAACAATACAAATAGAAAGATCAACAACTAACAATTACATTAGAGACTGCAAAATTAAATAAAACAAGTATGATCCCAAAGAAGAGATATGGGAAAATACTCCAATTCCACTCCTTTGCAGCAAATGTGAGAGGTTCACAGGTATAGAACATGATATATCTTTTCAGGTATTTCAGTGTATTGATTAGTTTTGCTGTTGGTTTTTTTTCTCTTCCTTTTTTCTTTAAAATACTGTTTGCTCTATGGGATATATCTTTAGAGGGAATGTGGATACCAGGAAAAATTTTGAGTATCTAAAAACAAAATTATAAATAAAATTTAATTTTTTTTAATTTTAAATTCTTTCCCTCTATAGAAATAAGAACAATTCAGCCTCAGGAAAGGAGGGAGGAAAAGATGGAGAAAGGGAAAGAGGGAGAGGGAGAGAGAGAAAGAGAGAGAGAGAGAGAGAGAGAGTGATTCATTGCAGTCCTGCTCACTACACCCATGAAAGTGACTTTGGTTAAAAAGGAAACCAATCAGAGATTGCAAGAGGCAGATGTAGGAAGGGAGAGCTTTCCAGACATGGGGAATAGACAGTGTAGTTGTCCACTTCACTGAAGCCACATGGTTTGCACATAAACAAAAGGATGAGTTTTTGCTCTACTGGTATCCTTCTTAGGATTTTTCATGCAAGTGCATGGACTTACCCCATTTTTGGAAATTTGAGCATGCACATATCCTCTGCTTGCTTCCAACTATGTATGACTATAATAGTAATGGGAATTTGAAGATCTTCCCTGCCCCTTAATAGGCTGAATGAAATCACAGGGATCCTGTGGTGGGAGGAGTTTGCTGAAGGGGTGGAGCAGGAAGGATAGAGCAAAGATGAGAGGAAACCAGGAGTTAGAGCAGTTGGAACAGAGAGGACGCAGGCAAGGAGACAACTAGACTTGTGAGTGTTTGTTTGTGGGAAGGCTTTTGGATAGCGTTGCTCTCTGCAATATTATTGTATATAGTTTTCTTTGCTGCCATGATGAATTCAGTTTTCTGGTGTTGAGATTTGGCTTTCTGGCATCTGAATAAATGTTTTGCTTATTTCTTCTATATGGATAGTCTGTTATGTTTTGCAAATTAAAACTATACTGGCATATTCATAGTCGCTGTAGAGACTGTGAATATTGCATTGGTGCTACAATGACTCACTGCTGAGTACCTGAATGGTGGCTGAACTTGAAAAACTGATGGCATAGAGTGTTACAATGAATAGAAGAGGTGGTTTTTAGCTAGTGGTTCTCTCGGCTTCTGCCTTCCTGGCAATAACATGTGCTTTTAGCCAGGGGTAGAGAATTCTCTATACCAATTTAACGGCTATAGGCACTTTCACTAAACATGTTCAGCCTGGACTCCACTATCCAGGCTCATATGGGAGGATCCTGACTGCCTTGCCTGTCCATTTGACTTTCCTCTCCCCTTGCATTGACCTTATGAACATTGAAAGGTTCCAAAAGGATGACAAATGTAAACAATAAATGCAGCATCTACCAGAGTAATTGGAGTGGCAGCAGTAGTCACATTACTGGGCTTGCTACCAGAAAAAGCATTAATATTGAAAAGGAAGGCCTGGAAAGACAATCTTGCTTCAAGTTTGTACTGTGCCCAGCAGAGATAAAATGTAAAATGGTTAATTAGCAGCCTTGCAAAGAAACCATGCACAAATTAAGCTTACATATTAGCCTTCCTACCAGTTGTACTAGTAGTGATAAGTTATTACATTGTGTTCTAGTCATTTTATGATTCTTTAGTTGCTGAGCATTCCTTTTTTAATGTGAGTATAAACATCTATCCCATACCTGAGTCATATTGTATATTGCATATTTCCTTTACTTCCCCTTTCAAGATGGAAATGCTTGACTAGAGTCAAAGATGAATTTGTTCCTTGGGCACTGAAGGTTGGAGTAGAATAAAATACTAGGGAACCTATTCCTCCAATTGAGAAGACAGGCAACTCCAGAGCAATGAACTCAAGACAAACTGCAAAGACAAAGAAAGAAGAAAAATACCAGCCTCTGCAGCCTCAGCCTAGTAGTGCCTAACTAGCTACTGCTGATAGACTAGGAAAATTTTTAAGTGCTCTCACATTGTCTCTTCACTTTGGATCCTATCCCTATCAGTCAATAAACATTTATTATGCACCTACTATAATCTTTTCCTATATATGCATGTTGTACAAAGGGAACAAGGCAAAACTGTGTCCTGCTCCTTGTCAAGGGAAAAATATAATGAGTACAAAAAGGTTAGACCGCTCTTCTAGGTAATGAGGTTTCCAAATGCTGCCAGGCTTGGCCCCTAGTATGGTTTTGCTTCCTTGGGATTAGTCCCCAATTAAGTATTCTCTGGGTCTGTGCTGCCCCGTTGCTAATGCCTACTTTCTCCTCCAAGTCTGTCTCTGTCACAGTGACTCCTGGCTCCTGATTCCCAGTTCCCTGATCTCTGCCTGGTTGGCCGAAAGTTTCTCTCAAGAACCATGCATGTACTTTTTCAGGTCTCAGCAGAAACTATAAAGAGTGGCTGCTGATGTCAGCATATCCAGGAGCAAAAAATGAAAGGGGACAAGGGAAAAAGCAAGCTTGTGTGCTTCTGGACAAAGTCTTGCCACGTTCTCTCTTCTCTCCTGTGACTTCCTGCTAGTTGTAAGAATGCGAGGTACAACACACTTACTTTCACAGCTCCCTCTCTCCCCCTGATTTATCATCATAATCCTTCTGGTCCCAGGAGGGGAAACTCATGATAACTCAAATAGTTTTATATGTGTTTGGTATGTACTTATCAACGTATATGCGAGTTATTTCCACTGTTCAATGTAAATTCTTTGAGAGCAGAGATAGTTTCACTTCTCAATGTCTAGCACCTAGCACAGTGCCTGCACATAGTAGGAACTTAATAAATGCTTGATTGATTGACTGAATTGGTCCACAGAGATCATTGATTAGGAAGGGAAGTTTCAGATAGGGGAGTAGGGGCAGGGAGCAGAGTCAAGGTTTTTCCTCTAATTTCCTAATTAATTCTGAGCCACATTTTATCATCCCCTAGTCTAAATTCAAAACCAGTCAACATGGATTTTAACTTGCTCCTTCAGCACCTGCAGTTTTATGGTTTGTTGGGATGGGAGACAGTACATTTGAACTAAAGAGGAGCCTTATGCATAGGTAACAGTCTCTGAGGAAGCCACTTTACTAATGGCATTAGTAGGGCACCTCCTGATGAACAAGTCAAATATTATATTGTCCCTTGCCAGACAATTATTAAAGTGACACCCGACTTCACAGCATCTTAAAGAAGACAGCACTTGACTTGATGTGGCCTGAGCTGCAGCTGCTACACCCCTTGTCCCATGATGAACCCACTAAACCTGTGTACATCCTTTGTATGTGTTACACTAGCTACTGGGATAATACCCCAAACAAAAAATTTACATGAATAAACCCTGGTAAGTAGAAAGCAAAAATAGTTGTAAGCTCAAGTGATCGACAGAAGTATTATTCAGAACACTAGACAACTTCAGCAAATTAGCAGAACACAAGACAAGTTATTGACAGAAAAAGAAAAATCTATCTATAAAAAAGTATTCCCAACAGCACAACTTACAATAATAACTGGAAAAAGCTAGGCTCCCCATGAAGAAAAAAACTCAGCAAACTATTGTATATTGTACCTACATACATATGGAAACTTCCTTTACAGATTTTCACTTGAACAGGAAATATGCCTTTAAACATTTTCAGTATATAGATTATTTTTTTACCATTACAGATTCTCCCATATAGCAAGTACAAGATGCACATTTATCCAGAGGAGTACTATGTATGGAAGGTACAGCTAGGGAGTGCAGTGGATAGAGCTCCAGGTCTAGAGTCAGGAAGACTTGAGTTCGTATCCAGCCTCAGATACTTCCTAGCTCTATGATCCTGGGAAAGTCACTTAACCCTGCTTGCCTCAGTTTCCTCATCTATAAAATGAGCTGGAGAAGGAAATGGCAAACTGCTTCAATATTTTTTGCCTAATGGGGTCACAGAGTCCAGCCCAACTGAAACAGCTGAATAATACTATATATAAAATAAATAGAAAATACACTTTATTTACCAAGTATTGCTGCTGCCCAATCTAATTCTAACAAGTCCATTTGATACTTAGTGATAAGAAGCCAATCAAGCACTATTATTCACTTGGTTTTCACTTTATTTTTGTGCATATGTTAAGATGTCATAATGAAGCCTAAGAGTGATAAAGTTAAATTATTGTCTGGTGCAGGGATGGGCAAACTGCAGCCTTTTAGGTCATGTGTCCCTCTAGGTCCTCAAGTACATCCCTTTGACTGAATCCAAACTTTCAGAACAAATCCCCTTAATAAAAGGATTTTATTCAGTAAAACTTGGACTCAGTCAAAAGGTTGCACCCAAGGACCTAGAAGTCCATATGTGGCCTCAAGGTTGCAGTTTCCCCGATCTGGTCACTCTTAGTCCCCATTTTGTCAAGCTAACAGGATTAAGTGACTTGCCCAGGGTCACACAGCTAGGAAGTGCCTGAGGCTGGATATGAACTCAAGTCTTCCTGACTAATAGAAAAGCAGAAATATTAAATGCATATTTCTCAACCATACTCCAATAAGATAATACGAGAAATGTAATAATATAACCAAATGAGGTAATAAAAATTAAGTGGAAACAAAATAACAATTCTAAAGAATGGGTGGGTCAAAGAACAAATCATAAAAATAGTTTCATTAAAAATAAATGACAACCTGGTTTTGCTTTTTTTCCCAGTGTTCACTCATTGGTTACAACCCTTCTATACAACCAAACTATTGTACAATGTGAAAGTATTTGCAGATCCTATACATGATAGCACGCCACTATGGGGGAGGGGGGGAAGGGAGTGGAGAAAATCTGAAACTCAAGTGATTGTGGAACTGAATCTTGTAAACTAAAAGTAAATAAACAAGTCATTCAAAAAATTAAATTAAATTTAAAAAAATAAATGACAACAGTGAAACAACATACAAAACTTGTAGGATTGAGGTGAGACAAAGCAGTTCTTGGGGGAAAATATAAATCTCTAAACACTTATATCAGCAGTTCTCAACCTGTGGGTCATGACCCCTTTGGGGGTCGAACAACCCTTTCACAGTGGTCACCTAAGACCATGGGAAAACACTTATTTCCGATGGTCTTAGGAACCAAGACACTGCTCCTCTTTCCGTCTCCAGGCGAGTCCACCCACATGCAGATACGCTCACATCCGAGTATCAAAGGGTCATGGCATTAGGAAGGTTGAGAACCACTGACTTATATCAATAAAAGAAAAAAAAGCAAATCAACAAATTGGGCATAGAACTAAAAACCTAAAAAAGCAAAAAATTAAAAACTTTTCACTAAATAGCAAAATAGAAATCCTGAAAATCAAAAAGATCAGCAAAATTGAAAGTAAAAGTTCCCTCCTCTCCAAGTTATATTTCTTCTCTAAGCAAAATATCTCCTAGACTCTTCACATTTGTCTCCTATAGCATGTCTGCCAGTCTGGTCAAGGATTTCAAGGAACACTGAGTTGATCTAATTATGGAGCTTACCAATGGTATATGTAACCAATCCACCTCACTTTCACCTTGGGTTTCAGTCTTGGTTCTAGGTCTAAGAGATGAAGTGGTACATGCAATAATCCCAAGAAATTAGCCTTGTGTAGAACAGTAAACTGATTTTCTTGGACCAAGATCTTTAAGTTTAACCCTATTTTATACCCTGAAGGACAAAAGGACTGGGAGGCCTTCACAGATGTACCAGTCTAGGATAAGTGGAACCTAGGAGCTTTTTAAGATGCTAATCATTAAGAAGTTAGATAAGGATGAATTGAAGAATTGGGTTTTGTTTTTTTTAATTCCACTGGTGTTTAAGATCTGCATTTAATGGACTCAGTAATTCTAGCAATTTTTATGTATGTCTCCACCTCCCCTCTCATACACACTTTTTTGGGAGGAAGGGGTCTAATCTAACCAGATAGTATCAACATGCTCTCAGATCCCTTCACCCTTCCAAACACCTTCCTGTAAGCATACTAAAGTTTCTTGGTGTCCCCTTCCAAGAGAGGCATCCAGAACTAAACATAGGTCTCCAGATGTAGACTTAGCCATACTCAAGTACAACAGAACTGCATTCTCCCTTGTTTTGGACAATACACTTAGTTTATGAAGTCTAATATTTCATTAGCTCTTTTTTAGTGGAGGGTTTTTGTTTGTTTCGCCAATCACACATTACATTGTAATCTCATTGAAATTGAGATCAAACAAAATCTCCAAGACCTTCAAAGTTAAAGTACTCTAAATGCTACATCTGCAGTGGTATGTTCAGTTATGAATGGCCTGTTTTAGGGAGAACCTTCAGGCATAAATCTTGTAGTCATCACATTTGTAGATGACACAAAGTTGGGAAAAATAATACATGATGTCAGCCAGGCTTCAAAGAAGTCTTAGGTTAGGACATTTGACTGAATCCAATATAATGAAATTTAACAGATATCTAGATAAATACTTACTATTGGGTTCAAAGTTTCATCTTCAACAGAACAAGATAACAGAGGCATGGTTAAATAGCAGTTCATTTGAAAAAGATCTGTAGATTACAGCAGACTAAAATTAGCAAATCAAGCTAATTTAATTTTGGTCTGCAGAAAAAAAGACATTTCAAGGACCTGAGAGGTGAGGATCCAATTAAGTTTTACACTGTTCAGGATATTTCAAAAATGATATGTTCAGTCCTAGGCATCACTTTTCAGGGAGGACATTCAAAACCAGAAGAGTATCCAGAAAAGGGAGACCAAATTTGCAAAATACTATTTGAACATCTGTTCAAGGATGATGACTCAGTTGAATCTATAGGTGTGATTCTACCTGTAGCCAGATGATAATGGTAATGTTTATTCACACAATGTGTGCCTTGCACGGAATTACTTACATTTATTGATGTATATGTTAATTACTGAATGTTTAATATGCTGTTGTTTTATTATTTTTCTTTTCTATTATTATATTTCCTTTCTGTTAACAACACATATTTATTGTAGCAACATTCATTAACTATGCTTGGTTTTACTTCAGCTATATGCACATAATTTTGCTATTCCACATATTTGTTATTTTTGTAGACCTACTGATTTTATTATAACTGGTTTCCTTTACTATTGTATATATTTACTTGTGTTATATGGATATGTATGTCATACTAAGATATGCTACATATATATCCTGCATGTAACTTAGACCTTTAATGACTAGAGTCTAAGTGATGTTCTGCTTTATGCTACATTTACTGCTTGTATTATTGATCTGTATTTTCTGTAAGTAGCACTCTAAGGTAACTACGTGGGCTTCTGAGTTAATCATTGTTATTCTGCTACTTCCTGATATATTTTGATACTGGGCTGTTTAAGTCCAGATATTAAGTATACCACAGCAGATTTTGTAAGGGAATGAAAAATTTCAAGCTTCATGGAGGAATATAATAGAGATCTGAGAAATGACTAGCATCCTGGGATTTGTGGTTCATAGGGACAAGCATTTCAACTATATTGGTCTTTTAATTACGTCTCCAAGTTTTGGAGGGCAACTAAGTGGCTCAGTGGATAGAGTGCTGGGAATGGAGTCAGAAAGGCTTATCTTTGTGAATTCAAATCTTGTCTCAGACACTTATTGTGTGACCCAGGACAATTCACTTAACCTTGTTTGCCTCAGTTTCCTCATCTGTAAAATAAGCTGGAAAAGGAAATGGCAAACTACTCCAATATTTTTGTCAAGAAAACCCTAAATGGGGTCATGGAGAATCCAGAATGACTGGAATGACTGAACAACAATCAAGTTTTGAAAAAAGTGTACTGTACACAGTCTTCAAGAAAACATATGGAGGAAAAGGATGTGTATCTACATGAGTTAAGCAACCAATTTTACAGTATCCTCAATCCCATCCTGGACTTAAGAAGATGAGCTGGAGAGAAGTGACATTGGTGAAATGAACAGAAATAGAAATGGAAAGAGAGAGATAAAGCAAGAGCTGAACATAAGCAGAGAAAGGAAAGATCAAAATAAGTCAACTATTATGTGCCTACAGACACCTTCAGAACAAAAACCTCAGATTGAAGTTACTGGTGGTAATTGGCACTTCAAGAATAAAGGAAGTCCCAAAAGGTCTACTCTTTCCCTGATCTCTCGGTCTTCCCTTCCCCCACCTCATACCTACTCAGTAATAAACAATATTCTATACTCTTCTCATTTCCCTTTTCTAAGCATTTTCTGTATCCCTGTTTTGCTGAATACATAAATAAATACAAAGTCAGTTAAAAATAAAAGATTAGTTGAAGTCACTGAGGATGTTCTTCAATTATTTGAACGACTGGCTCATGAAAAACAGACTTGCTTTGTTCTGCTTAGTCCAAGGGGCAAACTAGGAGCATGAGTAGAAAAGTAAAAGGCTTTAATGTCAGGAAAAACTTCCCAAACAGGTTACCCAGAAGTACCATAGACTACCTTGTGAAGTAGTGGGTTATACCTCACTTAAAGTCTTCGACAAAAGTTTGGGTGTGTTTTATAAGGAAGTCATCTTCAGCTATAGCTTAGACTTGATGGCCACTGAGGTACCTTCCAACTCGGAAATTCTATTATTCTGTGAAATTAGAGAGGCATCTGGGAGTTTTAGTTTCAGTGGCTAAGTAGTTATTCTATACGTTTACATAAATGTTAAGGGATGTACCAAAGCAGGCTGAAGAAAGCCTGTGAGAATAAAAACACTTGGGGCAGCTAGGCAGCACAGTGAATAGAGCACCGGCCCTGAAGTCAGGAGGATCTGAGTTCAAATTCGACCTCAGACACTTGACACACTTACTAGCTGTGTGACCTTGGACAAATCACTTAAATCCAATTGCCTTGCCTTCCCCCCTCAAAAAAAAAAAAAAGAATAAAAACACTAGTCTACTGGCTGTTCTATGAAGAAAACACTCAATCTCTCAGCTCCAGGAATTTTCTCTGGTTGTCCTTCATGTCCTTCGATGTTCCACTCTCCATCGTAATGACCTCTCTAGTTTCCTTTAACTCTGAACAAAAATCCCTTCTTTTACTTGAAACCTTCCTGAGTCCCTCTAAATTCTAGTGCCTTCCCTCTGTTAATTACTTTCTATTTGTCCTATAAATTGCTTTGTATATATTTGTTTGCATGTTGATTCATCTATTAGATTGTCAGATCTTTGAGAGAAGAGGACCTGTCTTTTGCCTCTTGTTGTAACCCCAGAGCTTATTTAGTACAATTCCTGGCACATAGTAGGCCTTTAATATTGATTGATTGATTGATTGACTGATGCTCATGGCAATAATATGTGCTTACAGAAATTTTCTGCATTCTTGCATCAAAACTAAGGAAGCTATAGATACCTGTTGCCCTCTATAGCTCTTAACAACTAGTAATTATGAGTGTGTCTGCGATAGTGTGTATGCATAAGAGTGTGTAACCACCTATGAGTCAAAGTAAATGTAATTTTGCTTAATAATTTTTTTTGAGTGGGGGAAGGAGTGTCAACTGGTAATTTGTCCCAATTTTTTTCCCTCTTGGTCATCCATCATAAACTAGATAACATCACATGCTTTAAAATACTGGTAAACACATCTTCCTAGTACTTTCTTCCTAGAAAATGATCTTTAAATAAAAATACTGACTTGGCTTTCCAAGCTTCTCCCTGGGGAAAGGTACAAACCAGTCATACATTAAGTTTGCCTAGATCATTACTTTGCATCATTTGAAGTATAATGCCATCCATCTCCTGCATGGAGTGAGAAGCAGGAATGAGTTGAAAAGGAAGATTAAAAAACAAATCATTAAACTTCTTTCTAAGTCATATCTCCCCAATATTTGTATGTTCATTTACGTGTTGAGAAGTACTTGATTAAAAGGACCTAATGTTCTAATATAAGCATTAAAGAGTATTCTAAATGCAGATATAACTGATGTGAGGAATCTTTAACCTTCTATTTGCATGGATATTGGTTACAGGATAATTGCCTAGTTACTTCAAATAATTTCACACTAGTTTACAATTTTTTGTTAATTTATACTGCTATATGGCTGTGTGGATAGAGCACTGGACATGGAATCAAAAAGATAGGAGTTTGAATCCCGTCTCAGACACTAGCTGTGTGGCCCTGGCTGCTTGCCTCAATTTCCTCATCTGTAAAATGGAGATAATAATAGCACCTATCTGATAGAGTTGCTGTGAGCACATGAGATATTTGTAAAGTGCTTTGTAAGTCCTAAAGTGCTATATAAAAATGAGTGATTATTTATTCACTTACGATTTAGAACCTGGTTACTTCCAAAAAGAATTAAAAGTAGAAATTTGTATATGTAAGCAAATTGGCACATGCATTTTTTAAATAGCTGACCAAGGCTACTTTTTTTATAATTTCTAAGGTGAAGGAAAATAATATAAAATGTCTCACTGATATGAGATGAGAAATAACAGGCTTTTCCATTTCAAACAAAAACAAAAAAGTTTCTCATATGATGCAAAAGTCAAGGTGACACCTGGTAATAGTACATTTGTCTTTTGAGAAGCAACGCAATGGTATCAAAACAGCTCCCTAAAATGCCAGACATTGTTTCACACCAAATGACAGATAAACAATTGTGGATTTTCTGTTTGAGTAACAATCTGCTGTATACTTCAAGCTATAAAAATAGAACAAAATGTTTTCTTCAAACAAAATATTTTACTTAGCTTAGAGCTATACTAAAGCTAATTATATATTAGTTTCTTATATTAGTATTATATAAACTTAAAATTTGCAAAACAGAGACTGAAAAGTACAGTTAATATAGAAAAATGAGTCACTGTGGCCATACATTTTTAAAATACCAAGAACATCTTAAATTACCCATTAACTACTCAGTTGTACCAGGGTAATGGACTTAATTTTCCAAGTATACCAGAAACTGTGAAATAGAAACCTGAGATAAAATTAGATACTTTAGATACTAAATATGATCAAATAATCAGATCAAAACACTCTTTTTCCTCAGTAGTAGCCGTTATTTGTTCTGAAGCTGTCCAGATGTTTGTCTTAATATATCAGCCCTTAATTTTACTTGCCTTCTGTTGTTCACTTGTACTTCAAATATATTTGTGGGCTTATGTGTGTGGTAATTCTCTCCATCAGTGCAACTCACACCTTATCTAATAAGGTGTGTTATTTCCCAATCCTGTGCAATTCTTGTTCATGTTGTTCCACAGTTCCCATCAAGAAGACCTATCCAACATGCTGTGTAGATTGTTAGACCAGACTTTTGAGTGGTATTCCTCCTCATTGAAGAGACCCCATAATATTTCAGACTTGACACATTGAGCACAATGTTACATAAAAACTGGAGCATGTGAATGACCTAACTCTAATGAGAATTCGTCTCCCATTTTGACTCCACATAGGACTTTCTCTGTGACAGTGATATATACCTTTAACAAGCTATGTCTCCTTGTTTTGTGCTCCATTTTATTTTAATAATCATAGTGTTTTTAAAATGTTTTTTCTGTATTTGTATACACAAGGGACTCCTTGTTGAGGCTGTATACTATTCAAATATTATTGCCTTATTTTTTAATCAGCAAACAAATAAACACATTAAGAGCTTATATTCTTTGTCCCTTTCAGTTGTATAACTCTAAAGATGTGATCTACTCTAGAAAATTACATGTGAGTACATTTGACAGTTTCCTTCCCATTGTTTCACCACTGATGCTCTGTAAGCACACTACAGATCCATAACTATCTAACATTCTTATTGCAAACAATCCAAGCAGTCTATTAAAAGACAGTAAAAACAGACCAAAAAAATGAAAATATCTGCAGCTTTTTTAACAATCTAAATAATAACAATTATAGTACTTATTGATGTATAATGTAGTAATTTTTAGAAATCAATATGACAATGTAGCTAAAGCCATCGGTGGATTTCTTGGTTGGCTGGTTGTTGCCCTTTGTTCTCAAAGAGGACCAAAATGACATCACTATGTTGGGGTCAAAGCACAGTGTGTCTGACTGTGGCTGATCAGACTAATGTGAGCTCAGAAGGCTCTACCACAGGTTGGACACAAATAGTTTATATGGACATTTGGAGTGGAGATGTTTCTAAATTCACACATCTCGTGTTTCCTTTGAGCTACTGAAATTATGCTTTGATCGTAGAGCACAGTCCCTTCTTTGATTTCGGCCCATTATGCTAGACAGTCCTTTGCCAATGTCTCCCACCTCAAAAAATCAATCCCAAAACCCTTCAGAGAAACTTTGAGAGTGTCCTTGTATCACTTCTTGTGACCTCCATGTGAACACTTGCCTTCTGTGAGTTCTCCATAAAACTGTCTTTTAGGTAAACCTATATTTGGCATTTGAACAACGTAGCCAAACCATCAGAGTTGTGCTCTCTGCAGTAGAGTTTGAATGCTTGGAAGTTTAGCTCAATAAAGGACCTCCATGTCTGGTACCTTATTTTGCCAAGCAATCTTTAGAATCTTCCTAAGACAATTCACATGGAAGCAATTCCATTCCCTGGCGTGGCGCTGGTATCCTGTCCAGGTTTCACAGGCATATGACAGTGAGGTCATCACAATGGTTCTGTAGACCTTCAGTTTGTTAGGCAAACTAATACCTCTTCTCTCCCACACTTTCCTTTAGAGCCTCCCAAACACTGAGCTACCTCTGGAAATGAATATGTCAGCTTCGTCATCTATGTGTACATCCCTGGAAAGTACACTGCAAAGATAAGTGAACTTAACCACGGCATCCAATATCGCTCTATTTGCTGTTAACTGGTGGTTCCACATTTGGATAGTACAGTGCTGACTGGTGAAAAACCTATGTTATCTTGGTGTTAATTTTTAGGCCAAAATTAGCACAAGCCGCAGAGAATCAAAAACTAAAAAGAAAACTAACGTCACTACATCAGTGGTTCTCAACCTTACTAATGGCACGACCCATTAATACTCAGATGTGGGTGTATCTGCATGTGGGCGGACCTGCCAGGAGACAGGTAGAGGAGCTGTGTCTCAGTTCCTAAGACCATCAGAAATATGTGTTTTCCGATGGTCTTAGGTGACCCCTGTGACCCCTGTGAAGGGGTCACGACCCACAGGTTGAGAACCGCTGCACTACATCAAAGTCAAAGGAGAATAGCAACTCTCACTTTTTAGTCCCATGGAACAGAGACCTATGTGATAAAAGTAATACTTTAATACATCTCACCTTCCATAAGCAGACTAGGCTAGTTTTACCTAAAACTGAGACTTTCCTTGAGACTTTGTTAGTTCACACTAAGTACTCAGACTTGTGATGTCACCTCCTCATTTCCACCTCAGTAAAAGCAGCCACAAGGATCTTAAGGAAGCAGGCTCTCAGAGGTTTGGTTGGTGGATAAAAATGGGTAATTCAGTCAATGGAGCATTGTTCAACTGAGTCATCCTCAATATCTACTCTTGGGAAATATCCTTCTCCTGCTATAAATCTCCATTTCTTTAAACTGTTGGACAACTGTAATGGTAATGGGAATTTGAAGATCTTCCCTGCCCCTTAATAAGCATAGGGGAATTTGAAGACCTTCCCTGAACTGAAAATAAATTTTGCCTCCTATTAGGCTGAATGTAGTCACATGGGGCCTGTAGTGGGAAGAATTTGCTAAAGGTTGAAATAGAGCCCACAGGAAGCTGGGAATCAGAGCCAGAGAGACGGTGGGAGAGAGGAGACACTCAGGCAAGGAGCTAGTGAGGTTTGTGAGTAAATATTGATCTCGTATTGGTTTGTGGGAAGGCTAAAGGATGGCATGGCTCTCTGCTACATTGTAGTAGATTAACTTCTATGTTGCTATGATGGATTGGGTTTCCTGGTGTTGGATTTGGTTTTCTGGTGTCTGAATAAATGATTTGCTTCTGTCCCCTAAATGGAGAGTTTGTTATATTTTGCTATCAAGCACCATACAGGAATATTTATAGCCATGGTGGGTATATTTATAGTGACCATAGGTGCCATAAATATTGCATTGGCACTACAATGACCTGTCTCATTTTATTTCTGTACATTGCTATATATACTTCAAATAATTATTACTTTATTATCTAAAGTAGACTACACAAATTCTTTATGATTCTCATGAATTTCAACTTTCCTCCCCAACCAAACAGTTGAACCAGCTAATCTGAATTTCACCATCTTCCCATAATCTAACCCATCACATGTAGAAGTGTGATAGAAAGAGTAAAATGGCCAAGACCCAAATTACAGCTACATTTGTAAATTGAGCCCTTTAATTAGGTAGCTAGATATCATGGTAACTAGAGCATTATACCTAGAATCAGTAAGATCTGATTTCAAATCCAGCTTTAGAAACTTATTAGCGGTGTGACCTGGGCAAGTTGTTTAACCTTTCTACCTCACTTTCCTCATCTGAAAAAGGGGATAATAATGGCATCTATCTCACAGAACTGGTATGAGATGATATTTGTCAAATACTTAGTAAACCTCAAAGTATAATATAAATGCAAGCTAGAAATAATAACTATTATTTCTAAATTCAAGGGGAAAAGTAATGGCATAAGAGTAATACAAAAAAAATCAGATTCATTTCCAGGCATACTCCAAAAATCTGTCCTCAAAGGTCAAAATCTTTTTCTTAGATCTAGGTTCACAGCAATGGGTACTTCCAAATCAAAAGTTTCAAAGTTACTGAAATGTGGGAAGTAATATGTAAATAATTTGACTTAAAAATTTTTAGAGAAAATTAATGAAAGCATCAGTATCTTATTTCCATGACCTTTAACTTACCAGAGTTCCTTGACTTCTGACACAGGCATGCCCAAGAGAATACAGAAGAGCTCAGAAGATGTTGTCAAGGATCTAACTGTTGTTGATCTCATGATGCAGCATCATCCCTGCTCAACCTTTCAGTGTCTGTTGTGCCTTAAGACCAGTAGTAGCTTATAGTACAGCCTTGTAGAGGACCACAGACCAGTGGGACTCTGACCCTGATGGCTGAAGAAGCCCTCTCAGGTAAAGAACCTACTGATGGGCCTGGACTGGTTCTCCATACCCCAGGAAAGCACTCAAACACACAGGTGTGAGGATTATCTCCTTGAGATAAGCATGGCAAATACACCCACAGCCTGGGAACAAAGAAGTGGGCAATGTCCACAGGGGAAAACAATTAGGAAAGAGATTTTTGGCTCTATAATAGCTTATGTGTGGAAGAATAAATATTGGCTCTATATTTTCACCATTCTGAGAGTCCCATCTCTTTTTTATGCACCCACTTGCAATCTGTGGGTATGTGATTCTTTCTCAGCCCTGCTTGGGGACAGCAGGGCTCCCATACTTTCTCAGTCCTGCAGCAGGATGGCAGGGCTCCCCATAACTGACTCCCCACACAGCCTACTGCATAAAACTTGTGGACCTACACAACACAGGGGAACACAAATACATAAGGAAAGCCATTCAGGTAACCAGATTCCCCAGGGTTACACCAATACGTCATAAAAAGGTCTCATCTGGATCTCTTGTTCTCACTTTCTCTCTTCTGTCAACACAGTCTGCTCTACTATAAAAAGGCCAGTTTAGAAAATGCTGCCTTAAAAGTCTGTGCTATCTCTGCTTTAATAAGCTGCCTGCACCTATCTTAAAGGCAAAAGAGAAATGCCCTTCATTAGGGCTATTGGCAGCAGCTGCTACCTTCCTGTCCTAAAGATCAATACCATAACCTTCCCAATAGTTATAGCAAATGCAATCATTTATTAAATTTTTTATTAAAATTTAAATTAAATTTTTATTAAATTATTTATTTATTAAATATTATTCAATAATAAGATTGCCACAATATCTGAAGAAGAAAATAATCATCTTTTATTTGAGGGATGAGATCCTAGATAAAAGTGAGTTGAGGAATAGTACAAGATTATTCAAAAAACTTTTGGTACAGACTCTCATTAAACTTTACTAGGAAAGCTAAATTACTTCAGGGAAAAACTTGGTACTGATTAAAAACTTTTACTGATTAAGAACTTGTTCAGCAATAAAAAAACAAGGCACTGTCTTGAATAATTTAAAATGGAAAAGATAACAGAAGGATGACATCCATGTGTTTTATTTAATAAATGTTAGTGAGTCAGGCAAGGAAATAATATTAAGTTGGCCAAGTTTGCTGAGGTTGCTAACTTATCTTTTTTGTTGTTGAAAGCTATGAGAAGTGGCAGATGGAAAAGCATATTGGGAGATATGACAGCCTGATGGCAAACGAATTCCCCTTCCGTAAGTGTTAGGTAAGGCACAATGACAAAATTGTCAAGGTGTCTCACTTAGAGTGCTCTCAAATTACAGGATTTCCTACAGGATACTTAGTGACTTGGTGGTCATTATGTGTGACCAACAGTCAAAATGTCTCTTTTGCATTTATTCTACAGTTACAAAAGAAAATATGACATCATTCTACCAATATATAATTAGCACCTCTATGAACTCTCCACTTGTCATATTCTATTGGCTCAGCAGGGCATGAAGGGGATCCTAAATTCTCAAAGTCTGTACCAGTTGAACCTCAGTTCTGGAATGTCCTACTAGTCTGGAAAAACTTTGGGTTCACATCTAGCAGCAGATCATATCTATGTTGTCCAAGGACAAGCCTAGAAAAGTTCAAAGAGGTCCATAAGCAATAAGTTGACTGCCAGGTGATGACTATTTTGAGGTATAACAATTTGCAATAGAACTAATGTTTACCAGTGTTTCCCTGATGCAGCTTCTTTCTCCCAACTCATGATATGGGGAGATCTAGGACTATCTTTCTTCCCTAATCCTTAAGCATTAGCTTTCTCTAAAAAGAGACCAACATATTCCCCAGTCATGGTTAACCAAAGCTCCCTCTATATACCTTACTGGTCACCTAAAGACATGAAAAGTCCAAGCTGTGGGTAGTTAGGAGCCTTCAGACTTGGTAGATTTTGGAAGTCCACATAAGTCACCTTACTCTGCTCAGTTAACCAGATGCTTTTCCATATGGAGATAAGGGGGAAGAGGGAGAAGTTATATGCCATTGTATCCTTATCACATATCTTTGTTACGTTAGGGCAAAGCAAATCTCCTTTTATTAAATGTTCAGTGACTTGTGAGTGCCTCAATTCAATCCAACATCAAACCTGAATTATAATAGTGCTGGCACCTGAGCCACACCTCCTACACAATTCATAAAGTTTATTTATTAAGACACTGAGGGGGTGTGATTTGCATCAGTGGAGAGAGGACACATCCAGAGAAATCATGGACCTTTGAAATATTACTTATACAAATAACTTGAAAAGATCACATCTATGTCAGTCATTTCTTCCCTCTCCAGGTGTAAAGAAGATTGGGAAAGATTTTACAATTCCTTATTAGCTAATAGTACTGACCTTTCCCAGGACACCTGTATCAGCAAGCAACCTAGCATACCCAGGATAGCTGCTAGCACAGGCTTTTAGATCTGCTTTTCTAAAGGAAAGCAACTCAAAATGGGTTAACAGTCTCACTTTAATCAAACACATATCATCTACCTAGTTCAGGGGAGAAAGTCAGCACCCTGAACTTCAGAGAATACAACCAGAAGTTACAAGCAGACAAAGAAACAGATCAGCAGATGGGCTTCCAATTGTCTGACCATTACATCCATACCTAGTTAGTTACCAGAGAAGGAAGTATCAACATCTAGGTTTTCACAGCAGGGGCAGGAGACTCAATGGCTCCCCAGAGTCTCCTCTGGCCAAATCATACAACTCTTTCCAAAGTGAGCCCCCAGGCCAAAACCTCACATCAGGGTTTATATAGCCTTCTCCTGGATCAGAGAATGTCACAACTCTCTTGACCAACTGCCCAATCACAAAGCAATAAGGTGTGGGAGTTCCTGAAGAACAAGCTTCCCACCACAGGCTCCATGTGACTACATTCAGCCTATTAGGGGGCAGAATATATTTTCAAATCAGGGAAGGTTCTCAGAGTCACTTAATCCTATCAAAGAGCCTAGGGGCAGGGAAGATCTTCAGATTCCCTAGAAAAAGAATGTTTGGATGCCAAAGAAAAAGAAAACTGTGAAATTGTCCTTGGAGCAACAAATGATTCAGGCACAAAGATTCTAAGTGAAGTTACTCCTCCTAAGGGTGAACAGCAATAAAGACTTAAAAGGAACTAAGAAAGACAATCAGATCTGCTTGCTTCAGCAGAAAAAGTAGTTGAGTTTTGGCTCAGAGCATCTGTCAAAGATGGCAAGGGCTCAACAATAACAAATGAATTACCCCTGTATCTTCCCCTTGTCCCAGATACAGGGCTCCCAGAGTGGTGAGCCCAGATGTAAGGTACTCTGTAACCACTCAAACTATAGCTTCACAAGTCCCTAACAATGTGTTCATTGTAGAAGTCAGTCAGAGGACAGAGGCACTTAATGAAGTCACATAACAAGAACAGTAAGCATGTAACACAGTAAGTAAGGTAAGTTGCATTAGGATAGAATGTGATGCCATGTAAAGTGCTTTTCAAATCTTAAAGCACTTCATAGATGATTGATAGTAAGTAGTATCAGAGGAGGAGGAGGAGGAGGAGGAGAAGGAGGAGAGTGAAGAGGAGGAAGAGGAGGAGGAGGAGAAGCAGAAAGAGAAGAAGAAAGTAATCTAGATAACTGACATTTGGAAAAAGACCTGAAGTACTATGAATTGCTGGCTATTATAAACAGAAGATTTAATTCAAGCATTAATAAAGCACCGACTACATGCTAAATACTGTGCTAAGTATTAGGTATACATATGCAAAAGCAAAGACAGGCCCCGATATGAAGGAGCTTACGTTCCAGAAGGCGAGATGACTCAAGCAAGGGAGTGATCACCAGAGAGAAGTTTCAGGGAAGAGGAGTGGGAAGTAAATTGAAAAAAAATGAAAGTCTCCTTTCTCAAGGAGCTTTTTTGTCTTGCATTTGTTTTCAAAAGCATTGTCTTTATGAATAATATTGCTAATACTACTGAGCTTTGTATTTACTGAGTATGGAAAAATATCACTTCTAAAGAAAAAGGGAAGACATCACTTAATCTAAACCATTGACTCTGGGCAAAGCTGTACATAAGTCAACTCAAAATTATAATGTCTAGCAATTTTCTTTATAACCTCCAGGGTAGATGCGATATGCTTTGGGGATTTTTTTTGGAGGGGAGAAGGGAGGGAAGTAAAGGAGGATGCTCTAGATAAATATATTAACAGCCTTATCCTTTCTAGTTCCTCTATTTTCATAGTCCAGTTTTCCCTTACCTAATATCTATTTCTCTCTGTTTTAACCTCATTTCCCCCAATTCTGTCCTGAGTGAAAACAAAGAACCCTCTTACCCAGACTCCAACCCTCCTCTCCCTATTGAATCTTCTCACCTCTGGGTCTAACAGTTCCAGTGTCTTCATGTTCTGTTAAGCAAGGTAAATTTTCCTCATTTTCATTCTTCTAAGTACAAAATTGGTAGGTGTGGTTGCTAAAGAGCTAGCTCATTACTAGTGATTGCAAATTTCATCCTGTTGCCTAGACTAAAAAAGGAGAGTAATTGCCAGACCCAGAGCCCTGAGTTTGTACTTCTGCTCAAATTCTACATTCAAGTTCTTTAGGGACCATCTCAGGACCTCTGTTGCATGATAAATACCAAGCTTTAGAGAATGGGAGGAATCTGTGACAGTGGGTGCTTCTCCAGCATGCCATAGAAAGTAGACTCAGGAGCATCATGGTACAACAGAGAGTCCTCCAGATCATGGTTACCAGATGAGAGGCAGCTCAAGTGATTGACAAGCTCCTATCCACCTTACCAAAGCAGCTACCCAGGGCTATTGTTCTCATTGATTCATCACACAGGAAGCCATTTTGAGTTGTTTAGAAAAATTATTCTAAAATTATAAATCTACCGTTTAAGGTGCTACCAACCATAATAGATTAAATTTAATTTGATTCAAGAAGCACTAATTAAGTCTCTAATATGTGCCATGTACTGTGCTAGATATTAGGGATACACAGACAAAAAAGAAAATGAATGAAATTACCCCTTCCTTGAACGAGTTTAGACTCTAGTGGAGGGAGGATGGTGGAGTGAAGGAATGTGAAGAGAGATGTATATACAGATTAATAAATACATATACACATATACATACATGCATATACATAAAAACACATATAAAAAAATACAAAGTAATTTCAGGGGCAGAAAGAGTATTAACAACTATATGAACATACTTCCTATTCCCTAAAAAATGGAATGATTAAACATCAGATATTGGGACTTTAGTTCCCTACCTTCATACCACTGGCCTCAGGCCTATATTATTCCATGGCTTGGCTTATTTATGAAAAGGAAATAATTCTCCATGTTGTTTCGTTTACACTGGTGCCAGTTATACAGGCTCATCTTTGGACAACGAATCAATTCCCTCTTGTTATTTTAGATGAAAAGTAAATATCTTTACCCAAAAGCAGTATTTTTTTCGTTTCCTCTGGAGATTTCATCCTTTTCCTTTTGTTCTCTAGCCAAGAAAATTTCTATAGAAACATAAGGCATCAGAAATAGAAAGTACAATCTCCCTGGGAGAAAAAAAAACCCTTGCCCCCAACTATTTCTGAGTACCTCTGTTCCTCACTCCAAATCACCTCCAGCTTGATCTCTCACTGTTTCTTAGCAGACCATTTCCCCTCCACTTACTTTGAAACACTGTAAGCTCCAGGCATCAAAGACTGTGTCTGACTATGCTTATAAATTACTATATATAGCTCAACATTCCTACGGCAGCCTATAAATACACTAGCATAGGCTTTTAAGGTATGCCAGAATTAAGCCAATGGGTGAACTTAGTGTAAGAAATTCCTTTTAAAAAGAGAAACTTATATGTATTTAAACAGAGCATTTTCCCATTATTTTAATCATCCATTATATCTTTACCTAACTTCCTACCACCAACCTCAGGCATACATAATATTTTGGCTTATTTATTAACAAGTAGTAATAATAATGGTTCCTTTGACCAGAGTCTTCCAGGCAACCTATAGTTAATATCTGGCTGTCCTTCTGTTCTTGAAGAGGCCAAAAAATGACATCACTATTAGAGTCAAGTTATAGTGCGTCTCACTGTGGTTGATCAGACCAATATAGGCTTGGAATGCTCTACCACAAATTGGGCACAAATAGTCCATGTGAATATTTGAGGTGGATTCTCTAAATTTGCGCATCTCGCGTTTCTTTTGAGCTACTCCAATTCTGCTTTGCTCATACAGCACAGCACCTTCTTTGTTGTGGACACACCATTCTGGGCAGTCCTGAGCCCGTATCTCCCATGTCACATAATCAATTCCAAGGTTCTTAAGAGAGACCTTGAGAGTGTCCTTATGTCACTTCTTCTGACCACCAAGTGAGCAATTGCCCTGTGTGAGTTCTCCATATCAAGTGTACATTTAGTCATTGCTGTCAAGATTTCTGCCACAGTCCTCCTTAATAAGCTGATCCTTCACCTAAAAGATGGTCATCTCCATGAGAGCCAGTGTGACTTCAGAAAGGGCCAAGAACAGTTGATATGATGTTTGCTGCCTGACAACTCCAGGAGAAATGCCAAGAGCAGAACAGAGGTCTGCATATGATGTTTGTAGATCTGACTAAAACCTTTGATATTGTCAGTCATGAGTGCTTATGGAAAATTATGTCAAAATTTGATTGCTTGGAGAAGTTCATCAGTATTATAAGTCAAATTCATGATGGCATGCTTGCCCAGGCTTTAGATAATGGACAATACTCTTGTGCCTTCCCAGTCACCAATGGAATGAAACAAGGTTGTGTGCTTGCTCCCATGCTTTTGAGCATGATGTTTTCAGTCATGTTGTCAAAAGCCTTCAATAAGAATGAACTCTGCATCAAGGTCAGCTACCACACTGATGACAAATTCTTCAACTTGAAAAGGCTACAAGCCAAGACCAAAGTGGAGGGAGTGTTGGTGCATGCTTTCTTTTGTTTGTAGATGATTGCACACTCAATGCAGCCTCTGAAACTGAAATGCAGCAAAATATAGATCAATGCTCTGCTGCTTGTACTAATTTTGGCTTAAAAATTAAAACCAAGAAAACACAGGTTCTCCACCAGCCAGCACTGCATCATTCATATGTGGAACCACCAGTTACAGCAAATGGAGAAGTTTTGAATACTGTGGGTAAGTTCACTTACCTTGGCAGTGTACTTTCTAGGGATTGATAATGAGATTGAAACACACATTGCCAGAACCAGCTCAGTGTTTGGGAGGCTCCAAAGGAAAGTATGGGAGAGAAGAGGTATTAGACTGACTACCAAACTGAAGGTCTACAGAGCCATTATGCTGACCTCGTTGTTGTATGCCTGTGACACCTGGACAGCATACCAGAGTCATGCCAAGAAACTGAATCATTTCCACTTGAATTGTCTTAGGAAGATTATGAAAATCATCTGGTAGGATAAGATACCAAGCACTGAGGTCCTTTCTCGAACTAAACTGCCAAGCATTCAAACTCTACTACAGATCGTGCAATTCCAATGGGCTGGCCATGTTGTTTGAAGTTAATATTTAAATTCTTGAGGATACATTAGATGTAAGGTATTCTTGCTGTGGCTTCTATCGTTTAGGCATCCAGTAAGTCCTTCTGTGATAGATGAAAGAGAGTCATCATGAGTTGTGGCAGAAAAATTTCTCACTCTATGGGCCAGCTGGTGATGACCTCACAACACTCAGATTGAGATATCCAATCCACGGTTGGATCCATACTTGTAGCCTTTTCAGCTTGATGGGATTTTTTTTTTAAGAGTTTAGCATCATAGGATTATAAGATTAGAGCTGAGAAGGATCTTAGACCCCATTGAATAGAACTCCCTCCATTTACAAAAAGGCAAACAGAGGCTCAGAGAGGTTACATGAGTTTCTCACTGTCACACAGATAGTAAGTATCTGAGACAAGATACAAACTCAGGTCTTCATGACTCCAAGTCCACTGCTATAGCCACTGAATCTTGACACAATTATAGAGAATCCAGTCATTTCTGTGCCATGCTGAGGGTTAGGATGTGGGTGAAGGATCTATATAAGTAAACACTTAATAAAGAGCTGATGAATGGAAAGTCTTATTTTCACTTGTAATCACTGTATCCTACATGTACTGCTCAGATCAACTAACATGGAGGCATTCTGTTTCTCTGTGTTCCCCTCCCCCATAGGTAGGATTAGCCTCCTTCCATTGACTATGTAGCCAGAACAGGTTGAGGCTTTAAAACTGCCGGACTAGGATAGTCTCAGTCTCTTCCCAGGCAATCTTTCTTACTATATTCAGAGGTTAAAAATCCATTTACCAACAGTATGGGCTCCATAAACTGATGCAGTGAAGTAAGATTTCCTTTCCCTTTTACCACGACTCAGAAAAACAGGTCTCATATTCCTATCTCTGTTTTCTGTTATTTCCCCTCAGTTTCAGGTTCTGGTAGCAATCCCACCAGATCTGAGAGGTTGAACCATTGTGTCCTTGGAGCCAGGATTCCAGGTGGGATGTTGCAGGCAGTCAGGTGGCAGGGAAGTCCTTAGAAGCCAGGGTACCTGAGAGGCAAGCATGAGGGAGCATGAGGGTGGATTGGATTTGGAATTTTGGACTATGCTATAAAGGAACTGAGTTAAACTGTGAACCAAACTCCCTTCCTTCACCCAAAAGATTAAGGTGTATGGGAAGAGAGCGAAGATAAGCCTCCCAAGTATTGTAGAGTATGTATATATATTTGTCAACATACTTTTGAAGTAATATTCCTTTGTAAAAGTTTATCTGACTGTTAAATGCTTAAATGGAAGTGGGGCACAAGGAACCAGAGTCTCAAGGAATGCCCACAATTGAAGTAACAGCAATAGTGGGTGCTGGAGCCACTAGTAGAGAGTCTAAATAGTTCCTCTCTCTTAAGGGTGCTGGAGAACCTGAAGGAAGGGGTAAAATATAACATACCTGGCCTTCAGGCAGTGAGGGTCGGGGTAGTCAATGTTACACAACAAGAGGTATTGTTATGAAGGAATCTATTGCCTATACAATCTTTTACAGAGGATCCTATAATTTGGGAACACATTAATGAAAAGTCTAGACAATTTTGTCATTATGCCTTGCCTTGAAAGTCATGTTATCATTTGGATGCTATAACCTTATCATTTATTATATAAATATTCTAGGCAACCAATCAACAACTATTTAAGTGACAAGCACTATGTTAGGTTCTGGGGATATGAGTACAAAGAATCAAACAATCTTACTTGCAAAGACTTGCACTCTAATTAGGGAGACAAGTATGTGTAAAAATGAGTGCACATAAATATAAAATTAGTGAATATAATTTATGTAAAGTAGTTAAATACAAAGAAGGAGAGAGCTCTAGAAGCTGGTTAGATCAGGAAAGGTCTCATTTAAAAGACAGTAATTGAACTGTATTTTGAGTTCCTTTCCCCTGCTGGCCTTCTTCCTGGCTTCCAGACTTCAAAACCATGCCTCTGCAGTTGTTTCATCCTGAAACTTCACTCAGCTCCAAGGGCCTCCTTGCCCTGGAACTACCCCTGAAGCCTACTCAATCGATGAAAATTCTCCTCCCTTCTCCTTTCTTCGAGAGGCCTCCATTTTTTGACTGACCCAAGCCAGTCTTTATTCCATTCCTGGACCTGTCCCAGACTTCCAGACTTCAAAAGCATGTTCCTGGGCAAATTTCTGCATCTCCTCTTTCCCCTCCTGTATCAGCAATGTAGTATTCACAATGCCTACAGTAACTATAAATATGCTGATATGGTTATTAATCATGAAATGTAACAGGCTCTCTACATAAGAAATATAGCTAGAGCACTCATTTAAATACCAGAAAACGGAGTCCCAAAACCAGAAAGTCAAAGC
>CM053588.1:230024065-230045532 GCA_028646515.1 Pseudochirops corinnae
ATCAAGATACTATTAAACAGATCCAAACAAACGGAAAAATAGAAGGCAATGTGACATTATCTCATTGGAAAAACCACTGACCTGGAAAATAGATCCAGGAGAGATAATTTAAAAATTATTGTACTACCTGAAAGCCATAATCAAAAAAAGAACCTAGAAATCATCCTTCAAGAAATTCTCAAGGAAAATTGCCCTGATATTTTAGATCCAGAGGGCAAAATAGAATTTAAAGAATTCACTGATCGCCTCTTGAAAAAGATCCCAAAAAGAAAACTAGGAATATTATAGCCATGTTCCAGAGCTCCCAGATCAAGGAGAAAATATTACAAACAGCCAAGAATAAACTATTTGAATATTGTGGAAACACAATCAGGATAACACAGGATCTAGCAGCTTCTACATTAAGGGATTGAAGGGCTTAGAATCTGATATTCCAGAGGTCAAAGAAGCTAGGATTAAAACCAAGAATCACCTACCCAGCAAAATTGAGTATAATGTTTCAGGAGAAAATATGGTCATTCAATGAAATAGGACTTTCAAGCATTCTTGATGAAAAAACCAGAGTTGAATAGAAAATTTGACACTCAAATACAAGAAGCAAGAAAAGTATGAGAAGGTAAGCAGGGAAAAGATATCATAAGGAACTTAATCAGAGTTGAACTATTTACATGCCTACATGGAAAAACGATAATTGTAACTTATGAAACTTTTTCTCATATATATGTATGTATGTGTATGCATGTATATGTATACATACAAATATATGTATACATATATATGTCTATATAGGAGGGTATATGTATGTATGAATACGTATGTGAGTGTGTATATATGTGTACTTCTTCTAAAAAGAAGTCAAACTGAGTAATTGTAAAAAGCATTTTGTCTTGAATACCAGAAATACACCTTCCTCCTCTTAGCCTAGAAAGGGATAATATGGATAGAAAGCTATACATATAATCACACATGATTAAGATCTTGTTTTTGCTTAACTGTTTCTCTTATGAGGGAGTCAGGAGGTAAAGTGACTAGAACTGGGCTGGGCCTGGAGTCAGGAAGACCCAAGTTCAAATCCAGCCTCAGATACTCTTACTGTTATCATCCTGGGCAACTCACTTAAACTATTTGCTTTAGTTTTCTCATCTGTAACATGGGAATAATTACAGCACCTACCTTTCAGAGTTATTCTAAAGATCAAATGAGGTAATAATTTCAAAGAGCTTAGAACATAATAAGAAATATATATATGTATATATATACACACACACACATATATAATTAGCTATTATTTTTTTTGTTACAAGAAATAGTTCATTCTCAGACGTGTAGAAAATATATTCAAAAATGACTATGATATATACAAAAAGCATCCAATAAAACATGACAGTCAAACAAGTTGGACTAGATGATCTTTTTTAAAGGTCCACATCCATAATTCTATATTTCCCTAAATGAACATCCCATAGCCACATCAGCCTCAATATGTTCAAATTTAAGTTCATTATCTTTCCCTAGAAATCTGCTTCTCCTACCTTCTTTATTGTCACACGTGAGCTTGACTCTTCCCTTTCAGATGTTATTAGTTATCAAATGCCAGTAATTCTTCCTATGAAACAAGTCTCAAATTCATCACTTAACACAGTAGTAAATTTCCTTGTACTAGAATGGACTACTGTAGCAGCATTCTTAAAGACTCCCTAACTCCTCTGCCCCATGCAATCCTTCATATCGTTGCCAGAATAATCTTCCTTATGCACAAATAAGTTCATCATATCCCAGCTCATTTTTTTCCTGTGGCTTCCATTTTTCTATATAACAAAACTGAAATTACTCTATTCAAGACGCTCCATTCATTTATTTAGCATTTTCTATATACAAGCCACTGTGGAGGTAGAAGTTGCAGAGACAGCACGTGGCACAGCAGATAGATCACTAGGCCTGGTGTCAGGAAGACCTAAATTCAAATCCCACCTCAGGTACTTATTAGCTGCATGACCCTCAGCCTTCTCCAGGATAAAGTGGGGATAATAATAGCTCCTACCTCATATTTTTGTTATAATAATACCCACCTCACCAGATAGTTGTTAGGATCAAATTGTAAAAAGCATTTAGCACAGTGCTTACCAGAGTAGGCACTATATAAATACTTATTCCTTTCCCTTCTCTTCCCCTTCCTTGAGAATATAAAGACAAAAAAAAAAATTAGTCCTGAGCCTCAAAGGGCTTACATTCTTTTGAGGATGGGAAAGGTGGTGGAGATAATATATGCACGAGCAATATAAAGTAATTTAACTAGTATTAGATGTGAGATATAATCCCTGGCCTTCATGGTTCCATAATCTGATTTTCCCCCTAACTATACTTTTAGGAAAGCAAATCCCTTTACATGTATAAAATGTCTAATTATATGGGTATATGTGTATGTATATACTATACATACAGTATATAAATCTCATTTGATCCTAACCATAACCCTGAAACTGAGGCAGGTTCACAAAACTAGTGTCTGAGGCAGAAACTGAAGTGGCCTCCAAAGCCAGTAGATAAGCAGACACCAGTGAGGTGTCACCTAGCTACCTATATACTCTGTACTGCATGGAACAAATGTTCTTCCTTGTGGCTTCTACCTATTCTTTTCTAGGGCTGTTCCCAATGAAAAGAATACCTTTCCATTCCCTTTTCATTTGCAGAATTCCTATCAATTACTTCTCTCATGAAGGTTCCCCTAGTACTGTTATTAACATACTCCTTCTATCAAGTAATATGTATTTGTTATCTCTATAGATGTCGTACTCCCTTACTAGGCACCTAAATGGTAAAACAGAACTTGCACTGGGCCAAGAGTCAAGAAGACCTGAGTTCAAATCATACTAGCTGTGTGACCCTGAGTAAGTCACTTAACTTCTATTTGCCTCAGTTTCCTCATCTGTAAAATAAGGATAACTTAGCAGTGTCTGGCACATAGTAAGTACTATATGAAAGTTATTATTATTACTAGATAAAAATTTGCACTGTTTACAAAGACAAGATAGTCTTTGCCCTCAAGGGGTATATGTTCCAATAAGAAAAGGTAACACATAGGAGTAATAATGGGTGTTTTGATTTGAGAAGTCATGGGAACTATGAATGGGGGTGGCCTTACAGGAACTGGTTAACACATGCTTTCCAGGACCAAGGATAGTACTGATTTGATTACAGTTCAGAGCTAGAAGAGAGGACTGGAGGAGGGAAACAGAAATAAGATGGCCAGGGTAGAAGATGAAACATTGCTGTGGCCTATTAGATATCTGGGCCAAGTGATAGCATTTACCAATCAAGATTGTGGTCCCCAGGAAAGGGGGCTTCCAGAGCTCAAAGGGTTAAGTCAGGTACAGTATTTCATCTAAACTTTGTTTCACTCTCCCTAGCAGTCCTGTGCATACAGCGGTGTTCTTTTTTATTACTGAATGAAAGCATCTTGATGAAATTTGAAATGGCATGGAGCTGAAGGAATAGCTATATCACACTGAATCACAGAATTAGAACAAAAAAAAAATCCCAACAGGCTGGAATGTTGCAAAGAATCTTAAGAAGGGACTTCAGTGAAAGCACTGGAGTTGACTAAATGACCTCTAGAGTCCTTTCTAATTTTCAGGTACTGTTAAGCACTAAGTCAAAATCAATCAACAAGCATTTAAGGCCTATTACATGCCCAGCACTGTGCTAGGAACTGAGGCTACAAAACCAAGTCTTCACTGTAAAGTACCTTATACTCTATTAGGAAAATATTGTCCATAGACGATTATATACAGAATAATCACAAAACAAGTATAAACTAATATGAAGAGTGAAAACACTAGAAGCTGGGGATGGAAATTACGAAAGGCTAAAAGTGGAACTTAAGTTTAATCTTCAAGTCAAAGGATTCTATGAAATGGAGAGACGCAATAATTAAAGGTTTTTTTTTTTAATGGGGTTGTAAATCTCTCCCCCACCCCCAACCAAGTTTTATCTTACAACTTTTTAAATTATTTCTAATTTTGAGAGATTGAGGGGTGCGGGGGGAAGGTCAGCAAGCAAAGATAAGATTTGTCAAAGTAAATCCACAGCAAATAATTTGCAAATTTCATGAATTTAGTTTTAGTAGATTCTACATTAATTAGGTTTCTTAAATGTTAAAAACAAAAGTAATAAATCAGTCAACAAGTATTATTAAGTACCTACTATGTGCTAGGCACTGTGCTGAGTAAGGAGGAAAGGCAAAAGAAATCCCTGCTCTGAAGCTCTTATATAATTTATTGTCATGGGTATATGTGATGTTTGAAACAGTTTCTGGGTAATCATTTTATTAATAATGCTAGTATTTTATTAATAAAAGGGTCAGTGACATTCTTGAATGTCAAAGACCCCTCATGGCGATAAGGTTAGGATTCGGGGTGCTCGAGACCCCAAAATAACAACAGGCCAGGTACTGCCAAATGAATTCAACTCAATCCTTCTCTCAGCCAAAATAAAAAAAAAATCAAAGTTTATTAAAAGCTCGCTTGTATTAGACAAAGGGCAAGTCTGTGCGAGAAAATTCTATGGTGCTCTCACACACATGGAGGGAAGATGGGGTCTTATATACAGAAAGGTTGTGGGAGGAATCTAGGGGTGGTTTAGAGAAGTTTGGGGAGGGTCTTCAGGAGGAGTTAATGAGGTCAGACTCCAGTAAATGAGTGAAGTTGCTGGAGGCTACCTGCAGTCCACTGACAACGGTGGGCTAGGATGGTTCAAGGGTGTTAACAGTTGATTTGGGTATAGATATTTTGATAGGCTCAAGGGTGGGAAGCAGACAGATAATGGAGAGCCAAGCTAGTAACAAAGGTTTAGGCAGAGCCACAATGAAAGCCTTATGGCCTCATGCAAATACCTCATTAAATGGGATGATTCAATCTAGTTCAAGGGGGTTCCCAGAGCCTGTACCTCATCAATGGCAGTGGGCTCACAGTTTATGTCCTTGGAAAAATGGGCATTCTGTGGGTGGCAATGAACTCTGATTGGTTAACAAGTAATGAGACATCATTTGAGTACAGACCTAGCTCAGGGTGAAAGGGCTCCATACCAAAAGACCGATCACCAAGGGATCTTCTTGTTGTTATTCACAACTCGTGAAACAATCTCCTCAGTGGAGGGGTTGTACTTTGCTACAGCTGAAGAAAGTGTCACAAGATGAAATTATCTTTTAAAGTATTTGTTGAGAACCCAATAGAAAGGCATGTCAGGCTAAGGCACTGAAAAAAATGCATTGGTTTCAACATTTTTTTTGAGACTGGGTCAGTGTGATGCATAAATTCATTAGGACATTCTGACCTCGATCAAGATGCCTTCAATCTAACTAATCTTATTCCTACCCAGACTTTGAAGGACTGTTTAAGATGTCTGCTACTGAGGAGGCCTGGCCACCCTTCCCTGAATCAGACATTCCTAAACAGACATGCTCTCAAGGATGTTTTGAGAACAGTTCCTTTCCCATCAATCATGCATTTCATTAGCAAAATGCCTACTTGGTCATAAAGAACGACAAAAGGTAGGTAAACCTGAGTCACCTTTGGGAGCGCCCCACCAAACCCACCTGCCTGGGACCTTCCTGTCTGCTCCCCAGCCATGTGATCCAAATGTCGATAATTCCCCAACTGGTGCAGAACAGTCATCATAATATTAGATAACTATTGAGACTTACTGATTGTGACATAACTATTAGGACTTACTGAGATCATTATTATTAAAATAAATACTAGTATTATACATATATATATATATATATATATACATAAAGTAATGAGAATGAATATTATAATTAGAAGTGGACCTATTCTAATGAGGGGTTAGGGGATAAAACTTTAATCATATAGTTTACTTCTAAGTTACCCCCCTCTCAGAAATCTCTACAAAGAATCTACATCCCCCACCCAAGCCTAAGAAAAAGACAATGGGCATTTAGATTAAAGTCTTTGTAAGGTTGGGTGGGGTAGCAACAATTAGATTAACAGCAGCAATGGTATCTGTTATCATGGGTCCTGTCCTTCAGGGGCAAAGTTTAGAAATGAGGACTTTAGAAGAGGAAGCTTTGGATCTCCCCAAATCATTGGCTATTAGTAATCATTTTTCTCATATAGTAGGACCCTGAATTAAATTCTTACTGGTTCTCATTGACTCCCTTTATTGTCTTACTTAGGTGAGTGGGGTACACTCTCTGCACTCTCTGTGAAGACTCCTCAGAATGAGAAGGTAGAGAAACTATCTGGAAACCAGAGAGACTTTTCTAAGACCGGATAGACCACAACCTAGGACCCTTCCCCCCTTCCCTTGCTGTCATCAGCATCAGGCTCTTTTTCAGGAGTTTTTGACCTCCACTCTTGCTTGTGACCTTTTCCCCTCCCTTGCTTTGGCATTTACCAAGTAAGAACATGGATAATACCTTGGCTTCCTGTCCCACCTCCCAGCCAATAGGAGATAGTGGAGGGCTTCTTTGTAATCCACCACAGGGTTAGAATTTAAGCCAAGACTGAGAGCCCACCTCCCAGCCAATAGGAGAAGGGGTGGGGGAAGGGGGTTTGACTGCTTAGGGTATAAATTCTTGTTGTCTTTTGTAACATGCCTCCTCAACTTGATCCCAGAGGACCTCCTTCTTCCTTCGGGGGAAGAGAATAAAACTTCCTGTTCTTTCCTCAAGATACCTCTAACTTGATTTTTCTCGGATAGGGGATTTTTGGGGTCCCCATACCCCAAACATAGGGAAACCACATACTCACTAGTTTCAATTTCACAATTTATAAAAGTGAAAGCTTTTTTATTGTCCAAGAAAATCACAAAATAAATGAATTTGCATAAATGTCATGAGTATTTTTGAGAACCACAGTAAAGGCATCTTCCAGCATTTCTAGCTTTAGAAGAACAAGCAGATTGTCAGAACTCTGAACTAGACACTTCTTAAAAACCATCACAAGATGGAGATGAATCTACAGTTTGAGCAGAGAATTGTAGTGAAAGTCATGCAAACAAACGTTTTTAACAATAGTTATTAACATTCTGTCTGAAACTGTAGCAAAGACAATTATTCTGATATACAGACATTTTTAAGCAGTCAGATAACTGTAAATTAAATATTTCAGTTACTTAACCAAATGATTTAGAAAATTGTAGTCTACAGAGGTACATTTCATTACCTGTCTCTTGAATCCTTGGTCTGCCCTTACAGTTGTTTCAAGGTTCCCTCAACCACCACCCTCAGTATAACTAGACATTTTCTTAATGGCTTCTCCTAGTATTAATCTATAGGAATCTGGATGAAAGACACACAAATGTATTTCTTTATATTAACGGAACAGATTTAGCTTTGTCCCGCTTAGGTAAGACAACTACTGACTCCAAAGAGATTAAAATCCATCTTTCCTTATCCAGGCCATATTACCATAGATAGAACCACAAATTAGATTCTTCCTTATTCTCACTGATTCCTTCTATTGCCTTTCTTATTAATGAACTTTTTTGGGAACTGCAGAGGCGGGGGAGAGCAACTGAGAGTTAAGTGACTTGCCCAGGGTCACACAGCTCCTGAGATTCTGAGGTCAAATTTGAATTCAGGTCCTTCTGACTAAAGGGCTGGTACCACCTAGCTTCCCCAACAATCAGCTTTTTAAAAGCCTACTATGTACATTGTTAAAAGCCCAGAAGATTCAAGTACAAAGAACAGAGGTAGTTACTAACTACACACACAGCCCAACAGTGAAGTATCCATATTTTTATCTAGCAACTAAATGATTACATATCTAAACAGCTTAAGTGAATCTAATCCCTAGGTCACAAATCACTAGCTATGTCTTGGCTCAGGAAAATTCCCTAAAGGGAACTAACAATCTCACTGGCCAGAAATCTTATCCTCAGCTCTCTACCTCCACTAGGTATCTTTCAAAATTATTTCTTGTGCCTTTATGCCATCTACCTACTACTTCATATGGCTCAGGTACGAGCACTAATTTTTTTCATCTGTAAATAGGCAATAATAATATTTTTACTCCTTACCCTCAGAGAATTGTCAGAAAGAAAACTATAAAAATTGTTAACACTGTAAAAACTACAAAGATGGACCAGGAGTTACAAATTTAAGGTTGATGTGATCCAAAAAATATATTTTACATACATTTTATACACTAAATCAATGATGTTCAAACTTTTTTTGAACATGCAAGTTTATCAATAAAGAATTTTTAAGAATGTATCTCCAATATACGTAAATTTGTTATACAGATGTACTACTGTACTCACCTAACACAGAAAACAGATATTTTTAAAAATTACATGTTTAAAACCGTTCATTTATGAAAAGTACAAAAAAAGTCTTGCTCCAATGAAAATTATTATTATCTAAGGTTTTGTACCATTAATAAAACAAAAAATTTCAAATACTGTTCACCTTTATTGCATAATTTTGATGTATATGTTAAAATTTTATATACATACATTTTACCATATCAAACTAACATTTTAAAAGATGACAGATTATTAAAAATATTTTGCATCTGGCTAATAAAGTTTTTTAGCTCTAATGAAAATTTGTATTTAAGGTTTTTGCACCATTAATAAAAATCAAATATTGTTCATCTTCAGTGAATCCTTTTGAAATCTATATTGAAATGTCATTTCAATTAATGACATTTAAATGAGAAAAGTTACTGAAAATGCTTCACTTTTTTTTGAAAATCATAGTTTAACCTTTTTGTGACACATTAACTGAAAGGCCTGATTCTAAGTTATTTATTTCACTTTCTGGTTTTAATGGCTGCCACAACTTAATCCTTCACAAAGATTCATAGATCAAAATGGAACAAGTTCATCATTGGATATGCTTACTGAACAATGCTCTTTTTTTCAATCCCAAACTCCCATCACCCATGATGTCAATGGGTTGTACTTGCAAATTAAGAGGAAAGAGTGGCAGTTTTATACATATTTTTAACAAATAGGTTCAAAATTTATTGATACTTCACTTGGAACATTTTTAAACAGATCAGAAAATTCTATTTCCAAATATGTAGGTTGTATAGTAGAGTTTTTGGAGGAGGCACATTTATATCATTTTGGCAAAAAAAAAGCTTAGTTTGTAAATGTCTCACTAAACCATGAAGATTTTATACTATCTATCATTAGCAAACATTTCAACGGAAAATACATATCTTTAAGGTGAGTCATAATTAATGATTAGTAATAATTTCTGGGTTTTGTCTGATTTATCCATTTCTAATTAGATCATCATTTTTGCCTCATGACATGGTTAACAAAGAGCTCATATTAGAAGTACAAGTGTCATTTCTGCCACTTTTGGTTGCTTGTGCTTGCATTATTATCTTTAATCTGTAGATTCTTTTCAGGATTATTTTTAAGCCACTAGTCTTTGTGCTTCAGGTTATTTTAAAGTAGATGATGTAATCAGGAAATTCACCTAACTGTGCACACATAAACTGCAACTATTGCAATACACTAAAGTGAGCAAATGACTGAGACTCACATTATCCATCCCTTTATGTTGTAGAACTTCAACTTCTTCCCTCAGAATACCTCACTTAACATATGAGGGTACCAGCATAAACTAGTAATAACTGGTAAAGTTGAACAGCTTATTTTTATGGAAAAAAATTTAAATAGAAGTTCTATTTTCTTCCCACACCCAAATGGATCATCTTGTGCACTTTGGAAACTGTTAAGGAAAATTAAAACTTATTCAATTGAATTTACCAATAAATTCACAGAAAAAGGAAAGATATACCACTTCCTACCCCATCTCAAAAGAATAAGATGGAATCTCTCAGTGCTCTAAAAACGTGACCTCCAGCACTAACCACCTTTGTGTGAACTTCATTCCAGCTCCTCCTCCCATCTTTTTTCTAGTACCAATTCACCCTCTTCCTGTAGTACATCTGGTACTATTCTGTCCAGCAGTGGAGACTATTTTGTACTCGGCAGATTTTTTTCCATTTTACATCTATCTGTTATCTTCCTTCCATTTTTACCCTTAGCTGTACTTGGGATGACTATGGTTAGTTGGAGTTTAAGTTGAGCCTTCATGCTTGTTCTTCCCAAAACTGCTTTCCACTATTTTATGGGACAAAAATTTTCATATAGAGCTACCACCCTTCACAAAATCTTACAAAGAAGTTTATACTACCCTAGGTCGCCATGTTAGCAAAATCAAGTGTTTTCTAGCCAACTTGGATTTTGGGTGCTTTTAAGGTCTTTGAAGAAAATGATTCATGGATTACACCTCTGTATAAAACTGTTACTGATTTCATTATCCTTTCTTCCATCCATTTCACGTATTTCAGCAAAAACAACTTGTCTAAATAAACAACTTGTCTAAATAAAACTGACACTGTTTATTGGCAGATCATAGTTTTATCTTGTTTATCCTTTCCTCTAGTTTATTAATTTTTATACTTGCTCTGAAAAACCTTTACAATTTAGGATAACTCTCATATCAGTTAAAAACCAACCATGTCTTGTTTGTTAAAAAAAAAAAATTAACTTCACTTTGCAATTTCATTTGATTTTTATCATGCAGGACACAATTCAGAACCAGGTGCTGCCCAGATATAGTTCCTTGACCACCTGAATCCTGATTGTCTAGAACTACCTTGGTGCTTTGACAAGTGTAGGTAAACTCTAGGGCAAAATCACTGAGAAGACTGTTACGGGGAAACAGTAAGAGAGCAAATATACAGAGCTTGCTGACTCTTTGTCAAATTAAGTAATCATAATGTAAGGACAGTAGGTAACAGCTTATAGGTTACACAGATCTCGACTACGATAATTCAATTAATTGCTTATTCTTTTAATTTTTAAAATACTGGTCACTTTTTAGGAATATATGAAATATATATATTCTTTAGGAATATATGAAATAGAATTATTATGGTATGTATTTATATATTCTAATTTATATGGTCTATATAATCAAACAATTGATGAAATTAGCATTTAAATAACACAAAAGAAAAACAATAGATTCATACCTTTTAATGTTTCCTATAACAATCTCTTCTCAATGATTTTACCTTCTCAGTTTACCTGTACTTGTTAAACATGTACATAGTTCTAGACAATCAGGAATCAGCTGGTGAAGAAACTAAAACTGAGCAATTCTTAGTACTAAATTGTTCTCTGTATTGATCTGCACTGTTCTAGATAACTGAGACACCAGTTCTATGTGAATATTGAAGCTACAGTCAGAACTTCAAAAAACAATACTCAATAAGATTAACTTTTCTTACAATGATGCAGCAGCACTATAGTAGGGCACTAGTTTTAGACTCTGAAAGACATGTATTCAAACCAGCTAGCCAGGTCTAAATCATATTTTTTTCCTTTCAACTCCAAAGATTCTCCTGGTAACTATAATAAGTTTCAGAAACAGATGACAAGGATTTTATACAACCCCATTCTGGTGAGATTTCACATGAGCTTTGTCATCACTTTTTCCTTGTTCCCTTTATAAGCTAAAGCAAAAAATATTAGTTCACAACAGATATAATACAAGCAAATAATTTCAGTCAGTTAAAACAGTCCATCAGTGTATTAAATTATCACAAAATCTTATGTATAGACACAGCTTCTGATTAAAGATCACAGGTTTTGAGGCAGCAAGGTGGCACAGTGAACAGAGCATCAGCTCTGGAGTCAGGAGGACCTGAGTTCAAATCCGGCCTCAGACGCTTGACACACTTAGTAGCTGTGTGACTTTGGGCAAGTCACTTAACCACAATTGCCCTCCAAAAAGGAGAAAAAAAAAGATCACAGGTTTTAAAAAAAAGACTATAGGTAGATTTTCTATACAGGAAATTCTGATTCCAGATAAGCACATTGAACCAACACATATTCTCTTCATTTGAACCCAGGTCCTTTGAGAGCAACAATCTAGAACTCTTCTCATTATGCTATGCTGTCTCCTCTAATATTTTTCTTTAGGGAACAACTGTGCCTGAAAACAAGCATTACAGAAGGCAGCACAGCAAAGAGGAGAATCAGAAGACCTCATCAAAATCTGGTTCAGTCACTTACTTAACCTGGGTTATCCTAGGCAAATCACAAACTCTTTGGGCCTCAGCTTCTTCATCTATAAAACGAAGGGTCAAAGTTGAACTTAAAGGTGCCTAGTTCTCTTCTAAGTCTATTATTTATTACCTAACACTACTTACATATGATCAACACATACAGAAAAAGATCCAACCTACATAATTTATAAAGTTTATTATTAGGAAACATGAATACAAGATTTTAAAAGGGCTGTTTCTTGTCTGAAACACAATGAATGATAATTCATGACAGGGCATATGTAGGCAATGATGAAGTATTAAATAGTATCCAAATTAAGAGGCCATAATTCAAACTGTTCAATTATAATCCACGTATCCTGGCAGAAGTACAGTTTTCCTTCTTTATGAAATCTACTGCCTTCAGAGAAAACGATTAAAAAGCCTCACCACAAACTTAGTTATATAACTTACAGTAAACAATGCCTTTTTTGTGACTAAGCATGCACCTATCACACCAAGCATTTTAACTTTCTATTTACAAATGTCTAAAGTTTCTTAAAACCATGTCACATCCATCATTTAAAGTGCAAGCTACAAATATGCTGTACTCCTAAAGAAAAAAAAAAGGCATTAAAAAGTCTGATGTAGAGTCCAAATTCTGTCAAAAGTGGTTATACAACTAACCAAAAGGAAACAGAGCATTCCTAGCTCCAACCAGGTTTTAGTGTAACACCTTCGAGGGGATTCTTTTCTATAATACTACCAACCAAACATATATTCCATTGCTTTAGATACAAGACTTTCATCTTTTCTTGGAGTTTGTCTGTCAGAAACAACCTAAAAGACACAGAGAAAAAGAGAGAAAGACCCACTATTTTAGTAAGCAATTTCTTCAAAACAGTTGCATAGTAAATAATTAAACTGAAAATATTGAGTGATTTGTTTGCTCATTCAACAAGTATGTACTGAATGCCTATTATCTGACAAGGCACCATAGGGAACACTGTTCCCTAACTTTACAGAACTTGATATCTGGGCTATCATATTTTAAAAGGACTAAAATCTGGATTAGTAAAACAGAATTCCAATGGTTTTATATCTATTTATTATTTTTCCTACTCCACAAGTTAAAATTAATAAACGTTTTGAAACAATGAAACATATTCAGAATGAAAAGATCTCTTAGATTTTAATAAAAGTTAAAGGAAACTCCAGCAATCACTACCATTTGTTTATCTTTGTTGCAGGCCTTTTATCCGCTATTATGACAACAAAAATAGCGTTCAACAAACTAAAATAATGGCTAATTCCCTAAGGAAGAAGTAAAAAATATAGAGGGTAAAGAAGGAAAGGAAGAGGGTCTTTTCATTAATCCAAATCTCATTTTCAAAAATTAACATTTAAGAACATCCAGTTGCTTAAATTATCTCCAACAGAAAGGAGAAAGGCACGCCAAAACCATTCATTTAATCATTTTTTTTTTGAAAACACAGAAAAATAAACATACAGAGCTTTCAAAAAGGTTTTACTTGAGTGATTTCAAATAAAAAATTCTCATAAATATAAGCTAAGAAAAACTGTTATATGTATGTACAGATTAAAAAATATCTTTTCATCCAACTCACAAAATACCTGATAGTCACTAGTAGAAGCTTTATAAGCTGTAGCAAGAGGTCTCATGGTAGAAATTCTAGGAGTACTTGAAAGCTGGACAGGTATGCCTAAGGTTTTGATTGGTGGCGTAAAGGCTGATCCTGGAGAAGTTACGGTGTTTCTATCACTGCTTTCCATAACACTCTAGAGGAAACAAATGCAAAGCTTGACTTAGTTAATAAAGCTGAAAGGGACTTCAAGGAGTATCTAGTCCAAATTCTTTACTTTAAAGGTGAGAAATTGAGACCCTAAAACCATACAGGCAATAAGTAGCAAATCTGGAGTTAATCCTAATTCCCTGGATTTCTAACCCAATGCTCTTTGTACTTTATCCCTTCTTTGGTAGAAACATAAAGGTAAACACAGCAATATAAAATTTTAGAGCACGTTTTTTAATGAAATCGTTAAGATGTCAGGAATATCTTACCTGGTTCAAATAAACCTTTTGAATAATTTCTGCGCTGAAGTAAGCTAAGGCAGTATGGCAAAGAGCCTGAGAATCAGGAAGTCAAGGTTTCAGTAAGATTCTGCCAATAATTAGTTAACCAACTATGGTAAAAGATTATCATTTTTAATAGGTTTCCACTTCTACAATTATAAAAATAAAGAGGTTCCCTTTCCTTGGCTTCACAGACAATGAGGTGGAAGCAATTTTAGAGGCCATCTAGTCCAATACCAGTCTTACAGATGTAAAATTAGCTGATCATACTTGATGATCTCTAAAGTTTCTTCTTGGATCTATGAATCACTATATGAATTCAATCTAACAAGATTATAGCATTTGCTAGTCAAGTAAAGATAGTAACGCCCTACCTTCAATTAAAATAGGATTTCAAACAACCTGAACAAACCTATAATATAGTCATAAAACCAAAATTAAGCAACAGAAGCAGCTGAAAGGCAAACTTTGCCACAAAAAATCCACAAACTTTGATCATTAGGAAAGATGTGGACTACATAGAAATACCTTTTTCCATATACCTTTGAGGTTTTCTAATACAGATCATAAGTAGTTTAAAATGCAGCGACAACAGAAGCAAGTTAAAGAGAAGAAGCTATGAAGATACTTAATGTAGAAACAAATAGTCACCCAGCATAATTATAGTATGGCACAGGACAATAATAAATGTTCCTGATTTAATGAGTCATTAAGAAAACTTTAAATTATATTCAATATTCTCTACTCTAGGCAGATGTGTAATACATTTAGAAATATTTCCATCAAAAGTGGCTAAAATTTTTTTTAAAAAGGCAAGTTTCATGTGAATGTAAAACACCTGATTTCCCAACATGCTAATATTACTAATAATATCATTGTTATCTTAATTCAACTTCACTATAATTCATTTTACAGTGAAAGAGACACAAGGGCATAAATAGCCTACCAAAAGATAACAAAGCTATTTAAGGGCAAAAGCAGACACAGAAATCAAAAGAATCTCAACTCTCAGTTCAATGGCCTTCCTATGGGCTAGGTTACATACCTGCTTAAAAACTTACTTTATCTATACAAGGTTTTACTCCAATCATGATGGACTCTCCAAAAATCCTTCCATCTTTGCTTAAGGCTTTCCGGGCCTGAAGTTTGGACTGATAACGAATATGCATCCAATTCCCTGTGTTAGACATCTGTACAAATTTTAGTCACATAAAACATGAGAGGGAGTCAAATAAAGCACAGATGAGACTGCACATAAGTAAAATTGCCCAATAAAAATAACAAATCAATATCACTATTCTATAATGCTTTCTTATGTCTATGTTAAAAGTAGGGAAATGGAGATTAAAGAATTAAATGGCTTGCCCAGAACCACAGAGCTTCTTCTGACTCTTTGTCCAGCAGTTTCCACTACACTATGCTGTCCCAACAGAGAACAAATATTTTTTAAAAGAATTGTGGATAATAATAAAAAAATGTTCCTATTACAATTAGTGGTACTACATTGCTAACCTAAAAACAAAACTCTATTTCAAATAATACCATGCAAACAAATGCCTTTTAAACCTAAATTCTATTTATGTAATATTCTCTTCAAAGAAATTACTAGTAAATATTTTAGGTAGTGATACTTAAATCTAAGATTATGCTCAGAATAAGTATTTCCATAATTTTGGTAGATGGACCACTATCTACAAATCCTGTGAAACAACAAAAAGAACAGCCCCAATTAGCTTCACACATTTAAGAGTCTCTGTGAGGAAATACAGGACAGGCCAGCTCCAAGCCGAATTCTACTTGTCCATCAGTCAATAAGCCTACAACAATCATCAATGATAACTGTTGTGACTTCATTTGCATAATGAGGATGAGGATAACTCCTTCAATCAATTTGCAGATCTGCAGCTGCTCTGCCTGGGGGCACTGAAAGAGTAAATGACTTGCCCAGAGTCACACAATTTGAATGTATCGGAGGCAGAACTTGAATCTGGGCCTTCCTGACTCCATGGACAGCTCTTTAATCCACTATACCACAATGCCTCTCAATAATAATTCCTCAAGTTTATGTAGCGCTTTAAGGTTGACAGAAAGCACTTCCCTCAAAACAACCTTGAGAAGTACATACAAGTATCATCAGCTCCACTTTACAGACTGGGAATCTGAAGCACAGAAAGTGTAATAAGTAACATGCCCAGAGTCACACAGTAAATAATGCAGGTATCAGGCTTCAAATTCAGCTCCACTATACTTTGCTTTCTGTCAAAACTTTCAGAACTTAAGGAAAACCTTATATCAAAAATAAAATCTTCAAAAACTCAGACAAAGAGATGGGGAATTATGAATGAAAATGCAACCCTTCTGATTTCTCCTATCCACAACTGATCTTTACTCTGCTCATCTTTTAAATTACTTCCCTCCTTTGAAATCTTTTTTTAGTAAAACTTACCACATGCTTTAATATGTTTCCATACTGTGCAAACTGAAGGAGTATATAGGAAGCAGATGCTTGAGGAAACCTGAAAGGAACAGAAACCACATTCAACACAATATTAACAGTGCAAATACCATCAATCAATAAGCATTTATTAAGTCATTACCATATGTTGGACATGCACCTTGTGATACAAAGACAAAAGGTAAAAGTCTCTATTCTCAAGGAGCTTGGTAAACTCTTTGTGTGCAAAACAACTGAAAAAAATTAAAGAGCTTTAATTGCTAAAAGCATCAATCTAAGTAATTTACTTTTCCACTCACAACAATTTAGTAAGAAGGGACAACAACACAAAGATCTTAAGAATACCTCCAATCCTTAAAGTAGAACCCCTCCAGCTGCCATTAATTCTAGCATCTCATTCTCTATCAAACACTCCCCATTTTATTTTTCCTACCTCTATTTTAAGTGATTCCAACTTTATTCATGCTACACAGAGAACTTTATAGTGGTATTTAATCGTGGTGCTCAGATTTGCTAACTCTTTAAAGTGCTACACAAATTGCAGTATTATAAACCAAAGTATTTTTCAGAAGAATTCAATCTAAGATTTTCACAGGTACCACTGCAGTAAAGTCACAGCTCACTTAGCTAGATAAATGACTGAATTATCTCAATTACATACTAAGTTAATAGTCAAAGATCATAAAGTTAGCAAAAAAAAAAAGTCTCTCACTAACCAAAATATCGAGGAATCCATGAATTAAAATATATGCATTTTCCTCATAGTAGAGTCCCTCAGGTCTTCACTCTAAGTCTATTTATTCTTATTTTAGACACAATTTTAACAGACTTTGTCGTTATTAGGCCCAGTCCACACCATATTAAAAGCAACCAGCAAGAGTAAGAGAGTGAAAAGAGAATATATCTGTTACTCAATAAAATATATCTGCCAGAGATATTCAGTTAGTCAATGAACACATTGTGTTGTGTTCTGTGTGCTAAGTGCTGGGTATGAGATGGTATTAGATAGTCACACTAATTATAGGATAACAGAATTACAGGACTACAAGCTAAAAGAAACTTAATTATCATGGAGTTTAACACCTTCATTTTACAAATGAGGAAGCTGGGACCCAGAGACATTAAATGATCTGCCTAAGGTTGCACAGTCAGTAAGTAGCAGAGGTGTGATTCACATTCATGTCCCTTGGGTCCAGGACTAACAATGCTCTTTCCATTTTACCATGACAGCAGAAAGAAGTAACAGAAGTGACAGAGCAGACATAAAAAAAAATTATAAAAATCAGAAATGAACTAAAAGACCACAGTGTTCTGGGATCAACTAAGCATTCACTCAAGATACCTTAAGAATAACTTTACTGCAGTATAAGAATAGTATAAGGATAATCCCATGTTACCCAGAAAAAGTTAAATAATGTTAAGTATAATTTACTGAACCAGGAAAAGACATAAAATAACTGAGAAATAATTCCATAAAACGGTTAACATAAAATGTTTTGGCACTTGTGCTGTAAACTAGAAAATGTCATAATGTATAAGGAACACTTTATTCTAAGATTAATAAATTAGGTATTCCTATAATATGGAAATTAGGCAAAAAATAACAAATAAAAAATGGGGAGGCTAAAGTGGAGAAATGTTTTCAACAAGTGCTTTGAGCAATCTACCCAATTGATAGTGACATAATCATGTTACTAAAATTGCTGGTACTAAAGAACAAAAGATTTTTGTTCAGAAATTGAAATTCAGGTATCAATGTATTGACAGTTCATGATTAAAAAAGAATATAAAGATTCAAACACAAAGAACCTAGTTTCAATTACTGTAAATACAGACTTGAATGAGGAAATTCCTTGGTCTTTCTGAAAAAATAACAGAATTAAATAATTTTGATTTCATGTTGTTATTCTAATGTCTACCCACTTCCAAACTCATGCAGTAACTTCAGTATCATTCTCGCAATTGTTTTCAAAAAATAACCAATCTCATATCTGTCCAAATACTTCATTTTTACTGATACGAGATGATCAGATAAATGGGCATGCTAGGTATTACACTATATATATATATATTTACATAACTGTCATAATTTTATGCCAATTTGTTGCTTCAAAATTATGTATGGAATGGAAAGAAGTTACTGGAAAGTGGGCAAAATGGCTTTTTGGAGTTAAGACTCAATCATAGACGAGGAGATAGTAAGTCAGACATGGTAAGAAACCAAACAATAGCCACATAATTCTAATCCAAATTTAAGAAAAATGATTGGGGGGAATACCTATTTTCCCACACTAAAATATGGTTACACACTTCACTAATAAATTAAATTCATTGTTGAACATTAGTAGACAACTAAATAAGGAAGAAGTAGTTTAGTTCTTTGCCCAAGAATAAAAAAGCTTAAGGCAGAGACCCAAATGATGAAAATTACTTACCCAAATACAGTTACCCAAGTGTCATCAAGATGATCTTCTGAAGTCAGGGAATCTCCCTGAGTATAAAAGGGATCCAACTGAGCAGGAGACAGAGTAGTCTTTCGTGGTTGACCAATATTTGCTGGACTGAACACATATGAACCTATTAATAAAGATAAATTAAATTCCAATGTGATCATTTTATTTGAAATCTGTTTCAAATGGAAAATAGCATTCAAAATTAATTAAAACATAGAACTTTGACCAAAAATAAGGTATTTGTGAACTTAATAGTTAAAAATTTGAAACTTATCGAGAACAAATGGTTAAAAATAATTCTCAGTATTATCTCATAGTATTTTCATTTTTGCTAAATATTACATTCTCCAAGAAGCCCTTCCTGACCATCTTCATTTTTACCATCACTATAACTAAAAAAAAGTGAGTAGTAGAGAACACAATTAGATCTAGGCAGCAATGATACTTTGTCTGAGGATCCTAAAACTTCTCAACGAACATTGTACCTATTCTAGTTTAGGGTTAAGAGTCTACTCCCTGCATGCCCTTAGGCAGAGGGAAAAACAATGGACAGGGGCAATAAATTAATCCTATGGTTTTCTTTTCCTTTGGGTTTTTTTTTCCTCCTTGAAACTGAAAAGTCTAACTGGCTCCCAAATGTGGGGGCTTGCTATGAGATTTAAAACAAATCTGTCACATTCTGATGCAATGCTGTGCACATTATTCAACAAACATTTATTAAGAGCTTACTCCTTGCAAGTCACCAGAAGAGATATAAAGATAAGTAAGTCACAATACCTATTCTAAACAAGGTTACAATATGGAAAGGATAAACATACAAATAAATAAGCATAATACAATAAATGCCTAAGAAGAATACAAATGAAATAGAGATGATTTCTAGGTAGGATCAAAGAATTTAGAGACAGGAAAGACTTCATGTCTGACTTACTATCTCCTCATCTATGATTGAGTCTTAACTCCAAAAAGCCATTTTGCCCACTTTCCAGTAACTTCTTTCCATTCCATACATAATTTTGAAGCAACAAATTGGCATAAAATTATGACAATTATGTAAATATATATATATATATATATATATATATATAGTGTAAGACCCATTTTCTCATTTTACAGAGGAGGAAACAGAGACCCCAGAAAGCTTAACTGGCCTGCCCAACGTCATACAAGTAGTAAGTAGCAGGGCTAAAATTTGAATCTAGTCCCTCTGACTCCAAATCCAGCATTGTTTCTTTAGCACCAGAGAAGATTCCATGGCAGAGTCAGCATTTGAGTTTGGTTTTGAGGATTCAATAGAAGGTCAACAGGCAAAAAAATCACTTAAGCAAAGGCACAGGATTGTGAAAACTTCAATTTGACTAAAAAAGAATGAGGGAAAGGGGTAGAAAGAAATAAAGATAGAAAGCCTGGTTGGAATCAGTCAGGGCTTTGAATGTCCAGGTTAAGGAATAGGGACTATGCTTGTGTAGGACGAAGTGTGGTCTCTCATTTGCTAAGTATATAAAGCCTTAGGCCTCAGTGCCGTAAGGAATCGAAGATTAAAAAAAAAAAAACTGGCTTAGTGAAACTTGTTGCGTGAGGTAAAAGGCATCTGGGACCATAACTAAATTTTGTTTGGAGTTTGAATTTGGGTATGGTTGCCTGCATAAATCAGTGCCTGCATCAAATGCCACAAGCTACTCAGAGGGAATGTGATCCTATGGTGTTAAATACTGGTGGAAGTCTACATCTGGTAAAAGCCGAAGGGACAATCTCAACCTCTAGCTGGGATGGGATCCCTCTGGCAATTTATCCATGAAATTCCCTTGAAAAGGAATGTTTCCCACCTATTCCTGAGTCTAGCTATGAGGTGGTACCGACACTGCATGGCTGGATATCTGTGACTTTATACCTGAATTTAAACAGAGCCAAGGATGTTTTATCCTGTCATATTTGGAATATTACATGTCTCTGCCCTTTTGCTCCTATAGCAAGTTTCTATGATCAAAGCAAGTAGTCAGTAAAAGATATGAACCATTTTGTTTTGTGGATAACAAATGTAAAGGAAGGCTGGACTGAATAATGGTTTTGAAGGATTTGGAAAGACAGATATAGGTTTGATGGAAATATGAGAGACAGATAAGAAGGTCTGGGGACAAATGAGGGTTTATCCAAGCCCCTCCTGTCTCCAGATAGTTGATATCAGTTTCTGAAAGGTTTAAGTATGTTGAGAGTGTGTGAGAAAGTATTTTTAGAAAGCAGAAAGATTTGTAACTTGATTCTAAAATTTTGAGGAAAGCAACAGAATAAGATTGATTCTTCTAAAAACTATATAGGTGTATAAGATTTGCTTTCAAAAATTTCTCTATCATGGAAACTCAAAACTTGAGCATGTTTGGTAATAAGATCAAAAGTTTGGATTTTTGATGCAATATTGTAAC
>CM053588.1:230046032-230061165 GCA_028646515.1 Pseudochirops corinnae
TTCATCCTTGACCAGAAATTACCTAGTGACGTGTCAAGGCAAAAACCACACCTCTCCCTCCCCCCACCAAGAGGGATTTCCCAATGAATTATGGGCAATATGCCTGCACAGTTGATATAAAAAATGCATGTCCCTTTAAGCACTGACCACTCCCAAATTCCTCCCTAATCCCTCCCAAATTCCACTCCTGCCCACCTAGCTAGCATAATTAACCTTTCTGCTTTTGTCCAGCGGCCTCCTTCCTCTGGGTATTCTAGTGGTCAGACCACCCGCTTCTTACGAGATTTTAATAAAAGACTTTTCTACTTTCACCTTGAGACATCTCCAAATAGTTTTTGGGGTAGGGTCTGTGTACCCCAAACATGCTCAATAGACAATGTGACCTGATCACTATTCCACTACTCTCTTGGGGAGGAAAAGGAAACTTGGGAGAAGCAAGGACGATGATGGATGTTAAGGATTTAATGAGTTCACTAAGGGAAGCTAGATTGCACATGTTCTGTTTGATCAAAAAAAAAGGAAAGAAAATAGAAGCAACAGGTGGCAGCTGAAAAGGATTAAAATCAGGCTCAAAGTAAGTGAAAAATTCCTGACAATTAGAGCTCTCCAAATGTGAAATGTTCTTTTTGGGACAGTAGTGAGTTCCCTCCACCTAACCCACAGACTTGAGGTATAAAAGCAAACATACCCCTTTTGTCAGGTATGTTGTAGATAGTTTCTTATGCAGGTATAGGTTGGACTAGATGGCCTCTCTGATTGCTTTCCAGCTTTGAGATTCTGTGATCAAGACCTATACATTAGGAAGTATTGCTTCTGTCTGTGATACATAGCATAGACTCACGGTTGAAGAAAGGACATGGAAAGTTTCATTTGAAGACAACTTCAACAGCCCAGGAGAGAAGTCATCAGTATCAAAACTAGAAAGTACAAGGTACTGATAACAAGGGGGACAAATGTAAGCCACACTGAGGAAGTAGAATGAATAGACCTTGGCAATTAACTAGGTAGGTATAGAGAGCAATGAAGAGGGAAAAATCACAGATGATTACAATATTGAAAACATGAGTAACTAAAAGACTGGTAGTACATGATCTTTCCCCCACCAAACCCCACTCTCTTCCAAACTCCCATATTTTTACCTAAAGTACAACCATTCTTCTAATCTCCCAAGTTTAAAACTGGCATTATCATCAACCTCACCCCATATATCCAATCAATTGACAATTCTGGCATTTCTACCACCACAATACTTCTTATATCTAATCTTTTCTCTCTACTCAAACAACTAACACTTTCATTCAAGTCCTCACCACCACTCACCTAAATTATTACAATGGCTCCCTTGCTTCAAATATCTCCCCATTTCGCCCTAACTTACAAATAGTTAACAAAGTAACTTTCTTTAAATACGGATCTAATCATGTCACTCCTCTACCCAATAAACTCCAGTGGTTCTCTATAACCTTCAGGATGAACTATAAATTTCTCTGTTCAGTTTTTAAAACCCTGGCCCCAACCTTTTCAACACCATGGTACATTACTTCCCCTACTCTGCCCACCTACACCAATACCCTCTGATCTGGCTTCTCTGTTCCTCATACATAGCATTCCATTCCCCATCTCTAACTCTACCTCTCATCCTATGCCTTTGAGTCAGTTTTCTCCCATGCATGTACCTTATTTTTTCACCTCCATTTCACAGAATCCTTCTGCTCTTTCAAATGCACCTCAAGGACCATTTTCTAGCCTTTATTGATCTGATCCCAATAGCTGCTAATGCCTTTCCTCTCCAACTACACCAAATTTAACTTTATATTTATACATGAACTTGTGTCACCTGTAAATTCCTTGGAAACAGAAATTGTTTCATTCTTTATATTTATATTCCTAGGATCTAGCCCAGTGCCTGGTCGAGAGCTGGTACATGATAAACGCTTGTTGACTATTCACCCCAAAGTAACTCAGAGGGTGACAGTGGCCTTCAGGTATTTGAAAGGCTGCCATATGGAAGCAGGAATGAGCTTCATTTTACTGGGTCTATGTTATGGGAATCTGAAGATCTTCCCTGCCCCTAAGCCCTTCACTAAAGTGGCTACGTGACTCTAAGAACCTTCCCCTATTTGAAAGTATACTCTGCCCCTTAATAGGCTGGAAGTGGTCACATGGAGCCTGTGGCGGGAGGCTTGTTTTTTGGGAATGCCCGAGCCTTGTTGCTTTGTGATTGGGCAGTTGGTCAAGAGGGCTGTGACATTCTCCGAGCCTGGAGAAAGCTATATATACGCCGTGATGTGAGGTTTTGGATTGGGGCTCACTTTGAGAAGAGTTGTGTGATTTGGCCAGATGAGATTCTAGGAAGCTGTTGAGCCCCCCGGCTCTGAAAAACCCAGATTTTGATGCTTCCCTCTCTGGTAACTGAATAGGTAACTGATGTAATGGTCAGGCGCTGGAAGCCGTCTGCTGATCTGTTTCTCTATCTGCTTGTAACTTGTGCTTATACCTTGTGTTTGTATTCTCTGAAGTTCAGGGTGCTGACTTTTTCCCCTGAGCTAGGTAAATGATATTTGTTTGATTGATTAAAGTGAAACTGTTAACCCATTTTGAGTTGCTTTCCTTTAGAAAAGCAGATCTAAGAACCTGTGCTAGCAGCCATCCTGGGTATGCTAGGGTGCTTGCTGATATAGTCTATGAGGGCAAAAGTAGGAACAATAGGTTAAGAGTTGCAAAGGAGAAAAATTTAAGCTTGTTGTTGGGGAAAAAAAAACAAAAAACCTAGAGCTATCCAAAAATAGAATGAACTGCCTTGAAATATACATGTGTTCCTCTTCAAGTAAAGTTTAGATAACAATTTATTGGGTATATTATAATGAGGATTTTTTTTTTTCAGGCAAGAGTTGCTGAAATCTCTTAAAATTCAAATTCTGTTATTCTCTGATCTAAAATTACAGATCTTTAATTTAGTGATATTCATTTAAAGTAATATAATGATAGAGTATGAAAAAACTTAGAAAAGGAAAAATATACATAAACAAAAATTCCTACAAGAGTCATGCCTCTAATTTATTAAAAACAGGACAGGTATTTTAATCTGAAGTCTAAAGTCAATTAAAATATCCAAGTACTATATTAATACTAATAAAAGCAATATTTAGTTATACTATACTTTGTAATGACCCTTAAAAAGACTCAAAGTTAGAGGGCCATTATGACCTTTAAAAAGAAATCAAAATCAAAGTTCAAATGAACAAGCAGTCTTATTATTGCCCTGTCAGCTACTCTGAAAAATATAATTACTTATACATAATCTAAAGCCATTTACATAACTTTAACATAATTGCTTTTTAAAAAAATGTTTAATTGCTTCACTTTCCACATCCTTTCAATCAGACTTTCCAATATACACAGGCTATGCTTTATAAAAGCTGAAAATTAAGCATACCTATTTACAAACCACATTAAATTAGACAGTAATGTGTCTCTCATGATAAATCATAACTTAAAACACCCTTCAGAAGATCAAACTAAAGCAGAAGGCAAATGACCAATTCATGAAAATGAGCTATTTTTAAAAATTCATTTGAAACAGCATATTAAATTATTTTAAAATTAGGATTACTGACCTAAAAGTCAGTCAAGCAATCAATAAATATTTATTAAGCACCTGCTACATGCCAGGAATTATGCCATGTACTGGAGATAAAAAAGGACAAAAGACAACTCTTGCTCACAATTTTTTTCCCTAAATAGGAAATCAGTAAAGAGAAGGCACTAGGATTTAGAGGGGTTGAGAAAGGCTTCCTAGAGAAGATGAGATTTTAGTTTAGACAGAACTAAGAGGAAGCCAAGGAAGCCAGTAGGCAGAGACGAGGGGGGGAAAATCCTCACAGGCATGAAGCAGCCAGAGAAAATACCCAGACCTGAAAGATGGGAGTATTAAAAAGCTGGCTAGTATAATTATTCAATTTACAGAACCACATAAACAGAAGTCAACACTCTCTGCATAATAACAGAGCAAGGAAAAAGTGATCAAAATGAAGTAAACAGCCCTAAGCCAACTTCCAAACCTTAAGTTAGATACATTTTTTCTAAGTAACCAACTACAAGTACTCCCTAACTTAAGTTTTGTTTTTTTTTTTTAAATAACAATAGTGAGTAAAGCCAGGAGCTGGTTCCACAAAGTTCCCTAAAAAGGAAAGGGCTTCATACGGTGCAGACTTCAGAAAAACCTAGAAAGACTTATTTGAACTGATGCTGAGTGAAGTGAGTAGAACCAGGAGAACATCATATACAGAAACAGCCACACTGTGCAATGACTAACTCTGAGAGACTTAGCTCTTCTCAGCAATGCAAGGGCCTAAAATTACTCCAAAAGACACATGATGGAAAACACTATCCACATTCAGAAAAAGAAATATGGAGTCTGAATGCAGATTGAAGCAGACTATTTTCTCTTTTTGTTCTGTTTTGTTTTATGTTTTTCTTTCTCATGGTTACTCCCATTTGTTCTAATTCTTCTATACAACATGAATAATGTGAAAATATGTTTAACAGGAACATATATGTAGAGCCTATATCAGACTGCATGCCATCTGGGGGAGGGGAAGGGGATGGAGGGGGAGAAAAATTAAAATTTATGGAAGTGAATGTTGAAAACTAAAAATAAATTAACCAAAAAAAAAAAAAAAAGTAAAGGGTTTCCCTAACACTCATATTGCTTTTTCACCATGAGTTAGGTGACCTTCCACCAAAACTAGCAAGAGAAAGGTTGACAATGTGTTTCCAGCAAAGCATCATTCACTTACCATTTTTCCCTAGAAACAATGGTAGTTCCCGGTTTAGTTCCCAAACCACAAAGCATATTGCATTTGTAATGAAACTGTGGAAAAAGCACAGGATGTAGATAGAATCAGAGGAAATGGGTTCTCTCCTATTTATTACCTGTGTGAATCTGGAATGGTTATTTGACCTCTTGGAGTTTCAGATCCCTCATGAGGGAGTTAAACTAGATTACCTCTGAGGTTCCTTTCAGTTCTAAGTTTAACATCCTATTACTGTGTGTTTGTACTATGGTTAAAAAGTTTTCTGTAGTCTAGGCTGCTATTCCATATGGGCATGTGTTCCAAATTCCAAGTAAATGAGTTAGAGACTGTGAGATTTTAGGTGAATGACAACTGCCACAGAACCTCTTTACAAATGGCTAGCATTAGTATCATTATTAATAAAGTACTTCTACAGCACTCTAAAGCTTTCAAAGAGCTTTCCTCATAAAAGCCTTGAGAAGTAGGTAGTGGCAACAATGTATCATCCCCATTTTATAGAAGTGAAAAAAACCATGGCGCAATGAAGTGAAATGATTTGTCAAAGGTCAGGAAGAAAACTAAGTGTCAGGGTCAAAACTCAAGCTCAGATTAGACTTCAAATCCAGTGCTCTTTTCTTTAAGTAATATACTATAGCTCCACTTAAAGCCTTTTCCCAGCTATAGTAAAATCTATCCTGAATGAGGGAAGAATACCCACTATTATTTCATATAGTTTTGAAAATGCTAGCAGTAAGACAAGAGAAAGCCATTAAAGAAATAAAGAGTAAAGAGAAGATAAAACTATCCTTGTTTGCTAATGATATGATGGATCACTAGGAAAACACTAGGGAATCAGCAAAGATAGAGACAATTGCGTCAGCAAAGTTGTAGGTTGCAAAATCGTAAAAAAAAAACAACTGCATATCCCATTCCACATAACTACACAATGCATAAGATATCAGTGGACTGATCTCCCAAAGCACACAAAAGACTTACATGGTTTAAATTATATCTCACTCCTTGAAGAGATAAAGAACAACTCACACAGTTGAAGCAATAGTCAGTGCTCACTGCTAGGTCATGCCAATATAATAAAAATGACAATACCACCACAATTCATCTACATTTTTATTGCTTTACTAAACAAAACTATTAATCATGGAGACACTTTACAGAACTTGACAAAATAATAACAAAATTCACTTGGAAAAACAAAAGATCTAGAATATTGAGGGAAATGATGAAAAGAAGGATGAAGGGGAAAGAGCACTTACAGACGTCAAGCGATATTATAAAGCAACCAACAGTCATTAAAACCATCGGGCACTGTTTAAAGAACAGAAAGACAGATCAATGGAACCGATCAGACAAGTAAGATTCAGAAACAACGTGAACAGTCCGAGTCATACACATGAAAAAAACGCACACTTGTAACATACCAAACAAGTGACCATTCGGCCTCTGCTTGAAAATACCTAACGATGGGGAAATCCATCTTTTCAATTCATACCACTTTGGGCCAGTTATAAACTGTTGGGATTTTTTTCCCTAAAACCAAGCCTAAATTTATCTCTGCAGCCTCCCATTGTTCCTGGTTCTTTCTTCAGTGGCAGAACAGAATTAGTCTAATTCCCCTTCTACAAGGCAGACCTTCAAAAACTTGGTAACAGCTATCATGTCCTCTCAGCCTCTCCTCTATCCCCTCAAACTTCCCCCAAAAATATACCAGTCCCTTCAATTAATCTTCAAATGACAAAAATTTAAGGTTCTTTACCACTCCAGTTTAAGAATATCTTTCTGGGGCATCTAGGTGGCAAAGAGAATAGAGCACTAGCTCGGGAGTCAGGAGGACCCAAGTTCAAATCCGACCTCAGACACTTGACACACTTACTAGTTGTATGACCTTGGGCAAGACACTTACCCCAATTGCCTTGCCTTTCCCCCCTCAAAAAAAATTAAAGAAAAAAAAGAATATCTTCCTTAAACTGGGGTGCCAGAACTGAACACAATACTCTAGATGTGGCCTGACTAGGGCACAGTACGTAACCATCACAGATTTTTTCTAGGAGTTATGCTGCTCTTAAAGCAGGCCAAGAAAATCACATTATCTTTTTTTTTTGACTGTCCCATCACACTGCTAAATTATATTAAGCATGGAGCTCATTAAAAACCCTAGATTTTTTTCTAGACATAATCTTGACTCCAGAAGACTGTTAATGAAACATATCTCTCCTCTCCATGAGGGGTGGTAGACTATAATAGAATGGTAAAATGAAGTATATGCTATCAGATGTAGTCAATGTGTCAGTCTGTATTTTGTTTTGCTTAGTTATACTTTTCACAGGAAGGGTTCTATTAGGTTCTCTTAGGGGTGATATGTATACTGTGTTTTTTTTAAAAGCACCAATAAAACATTTTATAATCAAAGAAGCAGAAAAAAAAAACCAACAGTGATGAGAATCCAGGTGGCCTACCGCATCAATACAGAAAGTCAGCAGCAGCTACTGTAGCAGGGATAGCAGAGATGAAAAGTAAACAAACTGAAACCTAAGGAAAGTGCCTGAGAGGAGGAGGCAGAAGACTTCGGCAGGCTAGAAGGCAAATCACCACTTCTTATACTTGGTACACCCTCTAGCTATTTGGGCTAAAGGGTTACATCTCTAACTTATCCCAAAGGCTTCTTTATCCAAAAAATATCATTCTTCAGAAATAATAATAAATTCTGCTGTAGCTGAAATAAGATTAGCATTAATTTTCAACTATAATATATAATCACTACTGTGCCAAAATGGTCTGCATAATAAGATGATGCCCAATTTTCTACTTTCCATACCTTCTAACTAAAACTGAGAAATGATATGGGGGACTTCTATTTATTTGTGCTAATTTGGAGGGGTAGAAAAATTTGGTTCCTCTGAATCGATCACCAATCTCATCCACTCCTTAATACTCCAGTTCCTTAGCCCCTCCAAACTTCTGTTATCCACTTTTATAACACAGTCTCTCCTAGACCAATACATATATAACTTTTCCTCCTTTTAAACCAGTCTTGTTCACCTTGGTTTTATAGGTCTTTTCCACATTTTTTTGGTCAAGTCTCATAATTAAAGTTATAGCTAAAGCAGCAGTGGCTTCAGTTGGTTGATTAGGCGCTGTATGTTTTCTTTATCACAGCTCTTATATTCTCAGAGAGGGGTAGCTCTGCTAAGAGATCGTTCACAAGCTAGTGTTCTAGAAAGAATCTCTTGGCATTAGCTTACTTTGTTGACTTTTGATTTTGGACTTCCACATCTGCCTTGAACTCCATCAAAAGAAAAAAAAGTTAATTGTCACATCTAATTGAAAATATACCACCAAGATGCTTTTTAACCTGATATGCTTTCAGAGTGACACCTAATAAGCTGCTGAAGCTGTTTCAAACCTCAAATCCTTAATAGGGGTCACCAGATCATAGATTCAGAGTTGGAAAAGACCTTATAGATCAATGGACCTAACCCCTTCTATTACACATGAGGAAAGTGAGGGACAGAAAAGTGACTTATATGAAAAGGTCATTTGGCTAGTAAGTGCCTAAGGTAGGATATGAATTCAAGTCTTCCTGAGTCCCAGTCTAGCATTCAAGGCCCTGCATTACATTTCCTTCAGTTCTGAAGCTGTTCTCATAGGTTTCAACCTATATCGTCTATATCCCCAAACCACAGGCAAATTCAGTGGGAGACACCAATGATGGGGTGTTTGGGTATTTGTGCTTGGATCCCAATTTTAAGATATTTCTCTCCAGTTTCAAAACATTATCCCTGACAGTTTTCTGCCCAGCCCAAGGACACTATGCATATAGCAATTACTCATGAGTGGGCCCCAGTAAAACAAGCTTTCCCTATCACAAGAACAAGCTGACCTCTGAAGAAATTCTCTTGTAAAAACAGGACTATCTTGTAACCACAAAATTATCATGTATTGATTCCCGAAGTTATCATATACAATCGAGGGGTCAAGCCATAGACATCAACTCTCAAAGCTATCTTACTACAGACATAACAGACCAAAAAAACGCCCGAGAAACCTCTTCCCCAGGTTTCCAGTAGTAAATAATACCTGTGACTGGGGTGGGGGTGGGGGTGTTATTATCCCCCAATTAGCGTATCTGTCAGATAATCCAGTACTTTTCCTCAATAAGTTTTAATGCCATTCCCTTTAAATTGCAAGTTCCTAAAAGAGCTCTGCCTGCAATATTAGCATAACAATAAACCTTTGCCAACTTAACTCAAGAAACCTTGAGTTCATTAATTCATTCCAAATGACCTCGGGTACTTCAATCTTTGAGTGGTGCCTCAACCCCTTAAACCGCATCACCACCAAGAATGCTGCTACTATTACTCAGCCTTTACTTTTCTATATTGAATTTAACTGCCCAATGTAGAGTGAGGCATTTCAGTTTCATCCTATCCAAGATCCTAAGATGATCTCACCCTGATCCCAATCCACACCTCCCAAAAAGAACTTCCAAGCTCTTCTAAGTGTCTTACCCAGTCCTGCTCTATCTAGTCAGTCAAAACCTGAGTCTAAGACCTATAATTCTTGCCACATCCCTATATATATGGGCCCAACAATTGACATTAGCCACCTACTCTCCTGCACCTGATAGGAGAAGTGTACACACTTACCCAGGTAGAGTTTGACCAAATCTCACCCTAGGTACCTCCCAAATTGATAGGATTTAAAACTAAACAGAATGTTACAGCGATCTAAAGATAATCAAGTCCAATCCCACAATTTTATAGATAAGGAAACTACGATTCAGCAAAGTATAGTGACATGACCAAGGCTATATAGGTATTAAAAGAGCCAGAATTTGAAGCAAGGATCCCCAAACTCCAGATCCAAGTCTCTTTCCAACATATTATGCTATTCTCCATTCTCTTAACATTCCCTGAAATCTTCCAATACACAGTCCCTTTGAGCTTAAGACCTTTTGTCAAACCAAAGACTTTTTCCAAATTCTTATACAGTCCCTAAGTCTATTTCAAAAATATGAAGATTAGCTGTTGTAAGATCACCAAACTCCCTGAAGTTTTTTTTTTTTAAGCAGATTCAGATCTCAATATACAACCAAAGAGGTTATCATTATCTTGCTAAATCATGAAATTTCCTGCATTTGGAGAATTTTAGAGCTAGAATGGAAATTAGAAATCATCCAATCCAATCTCTTCATTTTCTTTTTCTTTTTTTTTCTTTTTGGAGGGCAATTGGGGTCTTCGTTTTCTAGATAAAGAAACTGAGCTTCAGAGAAGAAAAGGTGACTTGCCCAAAATAACAAAGCTGCAAAGGAACAGAGCTAGGACAAGAATCCATGTCTCCTAACTCTTAGTGCAATGTTCTTTCTATTATGTCAGTGCTTCTCCTTATAGTTAGGAAGTTTTTCCCAAGAAAAAAGAAATGCATGTTATATATATGAGTTAACACTAGGTAACCAAAAGTCACTGTTCACCTATGCTTACAGCAGGTAAAAAGAAATTCAATTTCAAAAAAGAAAAAAAAATTCAAGTCAAATAATTACTGGTTTCATCATGCCTACAAACATGAGACAAAGGGAAATTACCTTAAAAGGCCCATATCCTTTTCCACTAAGCTTAAAAAAGGAACACTGGTTTGTAAGGTATGATCAAGTGCAATGTAAGAGAAAAAGTCTGGAAATCATTATTCTTTTAATTCAAGGAACAGAATCAACCTTTCATGGTAAGGAAGATATTTACCTGTTCCTGGGGAAGCTGGCATAACTCCAACCAAGGGACTCTGCATTACTGAAACGTTGGGCTGCATTAAAAGAGAAGAAGTAAGTTAAAGGACAAGGGTTTTTTTTCATAATCTAAAACAAGTTCTGAACACTTCACTTCAAAAAGGCAGTATTTATTATTACAAGACCATATAAAGATAACTCAGAATATTCACACCTAGTATATTACAAGTTTTTTCCTCCAGGAGAGAATCAGGTGGCACAGTAAATGACAAGCATTGAACATTATAAACATTAAATTGACTGCTAAAAGGAAAAGTCTGGTTACCAGTGTGAAAGTCCTTTCAGTCACTGGTCTGTCTGCAGTCTAACCATCAGCTAATTCAAAGCAAAGGTCAAACATTAGCATCAAATTAAATAAGACAACACTGTAAACAACCACAGTAGTTTTAACCTGACCTTTTCAAAGAAGTAGCAGTTACTAAAAAATGGGAAATGGAAAATATCAACCTTAATTATCACTATCTCCTATGAAAGTTTAATGAATGTAAAACAGTGACCACAGTGACAAGGCCAGAAGAGCCCAGAAATTACCTTAGTCAGCACTTTGTCTTAAGCAAAAGGACAGTAGAAAAGTCGAGTAACTTGGGCTTAGATGACGAATTCATTTGTAAAACAAGCCAGAGGAAAATGGTAGAAGGCCATAAGCATTATAACCTCTTAACATAACTAAAAATAAGCAGTGTACCAGAAAGCTTGGTCCATCTGGGCCACACTTCCCAAGGGTAATTCAGATACCAAACTGTCTGGAGGACAACAAATAAAAGAGAAATCCAACAAATTTTTCAGCATTTCTAGAACTACTTTCATCAGGAATGATAGTAGAGAACTAGCACGTTCAATTTTTAGCACCTAAGTCCTTGAGGTCTGGAGAAGTCAAACTGGCACAAGGACTGGCAAGTACACACCAAGGAAATATATGCTAAAGGTTACGCAAATTTAAAAACACCTGAGTTTTCACAAAGGGTGAAAAGAATGAAAAAAATTAAAGACACAATGCCAAAAATGGCGAATAAGATATCAAAAACTACTAGCCCATATGTATGCCTATTTTTTTATCTTTACAAAATCTTTATAAAAATGATCTCCTCTTAGGAAACTGATTACTGAAGTGCTTGCAAAATAACAAATTTAGAAAAATGCTCTGTGGCACATCTAAATAATGAAGCGGTCCCAGATGGATATATTCTGGAAGAATAGTAATCATTCATTCATTCATTCATTCATTCATTCATTCATTCAACAAGCAAAGAAATCAAAGTCCCTACCCTCAGAACACTAACACTATGTTGGAGGGAAACAAATACACAGACAAATGAATACAAAATAATTTTCCAAGTATACTGAATTCAAATGTCCACACTCCATCCACTTCTTCAATAGAAGACTCAAAGATTTATAGAAATAGACTCAAGATGATAGTAGTAAAACTTTTTTGAAGATCTTTCCTTATCCTGAAAGAGCCAGTTCCCACGTGGTTGACTAAGTCCCAAGTATTATAACCCATAGCTAATACAAAGTATGATGAATTGATAATACTAAACCAAATCTAGTACAGCAACTAGGCCCAGAAAAAATCTGCAAAGTCAATATGTAATTCACAAACCAAAATTTGGCAGGATGAAATGTCCATAAATGCAGCTCAAATCAGTAAATTAGGCTACTAGGCCTGGAAGATGATACCCAAGTGCTTTATGTTCTCTCTTGTATCTAGCTTGTCTATATAGACAAGAGATGAAACAAATGTCTGCAAATTGAAAATGAAAGAGAGGCTCAAATAAAGAACAATTAAGCAGATACACAGATAAAAATACACACAAAAAATGGGAAAATAAGAAGTAACAATGAGATGTGTATCCTACACATTTTTAAAATAAATATTAATGAACTGTATAACATATTATCCATAACAACTGAAGAGTATATTGTTTCTAAATTATTTCATAGATTTTCACACCATAATTTGGTGCCCTCATACTTAGCCATCATTTTTTTGCGTGTTCATGTATAAGTAATACAAAATTTATACTCATAACAGATCAAACATCTTGAATCACAGGTGTCCCTAAATCCTAAACTATTACCATCATGATCAAAATGATTTAGTACATGATCCTATGAGGTCTCCTGCTGGGAAAGACTTAGACAAAGGAATAAGCTTAACTCCAGGCCCACAACTCCAAATGTCCCCTACTAGCAAAAAATACTAAGAATTAGATATACAATAACCTCTCCTTGGCTCCTTTGAATTTCCCTATGAAAATATAACCAAAGTGGTTTCTCCTTACTTCAAATGGTTAAGGTTTCCTCCATTAAAGTAGTCAGTAGGTCTCTATTAGGGAACAGAAGGAAGTCTGTGTTTCTTAATCAAAAGATCTCAGCTAAATTCTTTAGAGAATGCATCAAGAAACTGTACTACCTATTTCTGTATCTGTACAATCTCTCTGGGTTTTCCTTTAGGCATTAGAGACAATGAACATAACTGAAGTAGGCTCAGTAGAAGAAGCATAAAATCTAAAAATTGGAAGAGATCTCAGAGATCACCTAGTCCTATAAGAGCCACTCCTCAATAGATAATTGGCCAAAGGATAGGAACTGGTAATATTCTGAGGAAGAAATATGAGTTATCAACAACCAAATGACAAGATGTTACATATCACTAATAATTAGAGAAATGCAATTAAATTAACTCCAAGGTTCCCTCTCACACCCAGTAGACTGGCAATGATGACAAAAAAAAAAGAAAAATGACAATTGTTGGAGAGAATTAGAAGAAAACACACACTAATTCACTATTAAAAGGGACGTGAATTGGTCTAGCCATTCTAGAAATTAACTGGAAGAAACTCACTAAATTTTCACTAAGCTATACAAAATTGTTTTGCCTAACAATACTACTAGACTTAAGAGATCACAGAAAAAGGAAAAAGACTCAAATGTACAAAATTATTCACAGTAGCTTTTTGTTGTCACAAAGAACTGGAAATTCACATGGTATTCGTAAACTGGAGAATGGCTGAACAACTATGGTAGATGAATGTAATGAGATACTACTGTTATATAAGAAATTATGGAATGGTTTCATAGAAACCTAGAAGACTTATATGAACTGATGCAGTGTGAAATAAGCAGAAGAAAACAATTTATATAAGAGCATTGAAAAGATAAAAAACTGTAAAAGACTTAATCAATTAATAACATTTATTAAGCACCTACTATTTGCCAGACATTGCTAAGCACTGAGAACTCTGATCGATGCAAAGATCAACTACAATTTCAGGGGACTGATGATGATACTTATACCCACTTCCTGACAGAGAGGTGACAGAATTAAGACTGCAAAATAAGAGATATTTTTGGACAAGGACAATATGGGAATTAGTTTTGTTTAACTATGTATATTTGTTATAAGGGTTTTGTTTTTGCTTTTTTTCTCCCTTAAGGGGATGGGGGAAGAAGAGAAAGAAAAATGAATGTTTATTAATTGAAAAAAATTAATATCATCTATAGAGAATTTAAGAGTTATAAAGTACTGCCAAAATAACCCTATATATTGGGTACTGTATTATTATCTCCACTTTAAAGATAAAGAAAGTGAGGCTCATAGAGGTTAAATGACTTGCCTAGCATCACACAAAGGAAATCTCTCCTGAGTCAAAATCCTACATTCTTTACATTTTACCATGGTGGAAGTCACCAAGTACTTTATACTCCTTTTACTCACAGAATACTCTATATTGTAGTTTTTGAGGCAGCATAATATAATGACATGAGCACCAACTCTGGACTCAATGGATCCAGGTTCAAATCCTACCTTTAATGCTTCCTGTTGTGTAACTATGGGCAAATCATGACTTACCTTTCCTGGGCCTCAGTATTCTCATCTTCAAAATGAACGTGCTGGGGGGGGAGGAGGGGGGGGAAGAGAGTGGCTAGGTGGCCCAGTGCATACAGCACCAGCCCTGGAGTCAGGAGGACCTGAGTTCAAATCCAGCCTCAGACACTTGACAGACTGTAATGATATTGGGATTTGAAGATCTTCCACGGCCCTTGAGCTTGCTGATGTAGCAGGAAGGGGTGGAGCAAGAGAATGCTGGAACCAAGCTAGTCTCCGTGCGGTGCTGACTGGAAGCGGTGGCAGAGGCAGTGGCTGCGATTGTGAACTCCTTTTGCTTTGAGCGGGCCAGAATCTCTGCTAAGGACTCCTGCTGAGGACTGCCTAGGACGGGAACTGCCAGGGGCCAGAGCTGCTGGGAGCAAGCTGCCTGGACGCTGAGCAGTTACGTGCGTGAGGAGAGGAGGATCTTTGCCTGAGGTAGCCTGTCCTGTTTGAAGGCTTGAGAATGTGGGTGTTTACTACTTTAACCACATGTGCCAACTTCATAACTACTGTGTTGGCTTTGACTTTCTGGTTTTGGGACTCCGTTTTCTGGTATTTAAATGAGTGCTCTAGCTATATTTCTTATGTAGAGAGCCTGTTACATTTCGTGATTAATAACCATATCAGCATATTTATAGTTACTGTAGGCATTGTGAATACTGC
>CM053588.1:230061665-230131120 GCA_028646515.1 Pseudochirops corinnae
TAAATGAGTGCTCTAGCTATATTTCTTATGTAGAGAGCCTGTTACATTTCGTGATTAATAACCATATCAGCATATTTATAGTTACTGTAGGCATTGTGAATACTGCATTGCTGATACACACACCTACTAGCCATGTGACCTCGAGCAAGTCACTTAACCCCAATTGCCCTACCTTCCCCTCTCCAAAAGGCAAAAATTAAATAAAACAAAGGTGTTGGACTTGATGGCCTCAGTGCTCCCTTCCAATTTTAGATCTATGACCCAATGATATACATATATAGCTATCACCTCCAGTTGGGCAGTTGTTAAGGGGTTATTATGTATATGCCATTCACTGTGCTAATCACTGAGCATACAAAGAAAAGTAAAAGCACTCCCCGCCCTCAAGAAGCTCACAATCTAATAGGGAGAGACAACATGCAAACCATGGACAAACAAAATTAATACAGGAAAAATTGGAGATAATCTCAGAGAAAAGACACTAGCATCAAGAAGGACCAAAGGCTTTTTGAAAAAGTGGAATCTCAGGGAAGCTAGGAGAAATAAATGAAGAAAACATAATAGGTATAAGATACAGTCAGTGAAAATACTCAGAAGTATAGAATGCTCTGTCCTGTGTGAGGAATAAGAAGGCTACACAGTAGAGAAGAGTGAGCAGAGGGACGTAAAGTATAAAAAGACTAAAAAGACAGGAAGGTGTCAGGTTATAAAGGACTTTAAAAACCAAAGAGAGGATCATATATTTAACTGTATAAAAGAGCCACTGGAATTGAATGAATATGGCAGTTACACAGTCAGATTTGTGCCTTTGATATCTGAGTAGAGGATGGACTGGAGTGGGGAGACTTGAGGCAGGGAGATCAATCAGCTGACTATTATAATAGTCCAAGTGTGGGGTGATGAGAGTTGACATCAGGGTGGTGGCAAACATGAGAAGAGAAAAGGGGATAAATATAAGAGATGTTGTGAAGACCCAATCACTAAGACCTGACAAATGACGGGATATGCAGGGTAGAAAGGTAAGAGGAAATAAGGACAACATCTAAGTTGTTAGCCTAGGTGACTAAACCTGGCAACAGTAATAGTGAAGTTAGAAAGAAGGAAGGTTTTGTAGAAGAAGGAAAATGAGTTCAGTTTTGGACATCTTGAATTTAAAATGTCTACAGGGGCATCTAATTCTAGATAATCCAAGAGGAGCTAGAGATGCAAGACTGGAGGTCAGGTGAGAATTCAGAGCTAGACAAGTAGATCTGAAAATCTTCTTTATAGAAATGATAATTAAATCCATGGGAGTAAACATAAATACCTTGAGAGAAGGAACCATTTGCATTCTTCTTTGTATTTTCTCTAGGAACTGAACACAATGTTTTCCATACAGTAGGCAAGGAAATATGATTGTTAAATTAATAACAATTTAAGTGGTATAGCATACAGTATCCTATTTCTATATTGGGCAGGTTATCATTAAAAAAAAAAAGAAAATTCATTTGTACTTACTGAGTACCTAATAGGTCTAGTACTACTCCATTTAAGCAAAATAAAAGTTATTTTAAAAGCTTTCCAATGTTCACATACATATACATATGTCTTTCAAATAACTCTAGATGGTATTAAGAATTTTTTAGTTATACAGTCATGTTTCAGAACTATCACAATCAATCTTTAACAGGATTAATGACCCAATGTTAATATTACCCACCTGTCTTCTTGAAGATAAAGGTGTTGATCCAAGTCCTGGGCTGGAAATTTCATCATAGATACTTCTAACTGGTGGAGCACCACTTTTATCTTTATGAGATGGCACAACTGGTTGAGGTGGAGACCCACCTACAATAAATTCAAGAAAAGGAAGACATGATAGTTGTCAAATACACACAGTCTTTCCACATCACGTCCTTTCCCCATTGCAGCTTCAATACAACATGGGTGGTCATGAGAAATTACTGTAGGGGCAGCTAGGTGGCACAGTGAACAGAACACTGGCCTAGTCAGGAGGACCTGAGTTCAAATCCAACCTCAGATACTTGACACACCTACTAGCCATGTGACCTTGGGCAAGTCATTTAACCCCAATTGCCCTGCCTTCCCCCTCTAAAAAAAAAAAAAAAAGAAATTACTGTAAATGAGAATTTTGGGAGTTTTTAGCAGTATTTTTACTTAACACTGACCTACATACAGCCTATGACCAAATATTTAACCTAAATTCTACAATAACAAGCTGCAAACACCCCATAAAAGAAAAAAAATCAGACTTCATCTCTCTCCCAATAAGGGAGGGCCAAAAAATGTTTATACAGATTTTCCAGAGGGTGGGTACCCTGCATCCCTAACCACCCCCCAACATGTAGAAGGGATAACTATAAACTGTTATCAATCACTTCAAAAAAAATCTTAGATTTTTTTCTTTATTCCCATTAGTAGAAAGTATAAATGTATGTCTCCACAAATTAAAACTGCACCAGGCCTATAAAGGAAATATATCAGCTCACAAATGCAAATATCAAATTTCACTACCCCACAGAATACACAGAAATTACTTTTTTTAAAGAATTTGCTTACATCATGCTACATTTAAATGCAAAGTGTTATACCTAAAGCTATGAACTCTTTATAAATGTCTTCCCCATAAATTTGTAGAATAGCTTATTTTGCCAAAACCCTACACGTGAGAAGTTTAGCTCACTGGTTAGAAATAGAATACACATCAGCAGATGTTCAAATTATACTTATTTTGGTTTGATATTTCCATTCTCAGATATTAAACCAAGACATTTAAATTGACATTCAATTGATGTTAAATATATGCACATTTTTAATGAGTGGTTTGTTCAATTGCAGCAGTTTGTGTTTGTCATAATTCAGCATTCAATTTTATCTGTACAACTAGTAAATTTGTGGAATTTACAATTAAAGCTACATTTTTTTTAAAAAGTAGTAAAATTTAGAATGGGGAAAGGAGAAACCTAACCATGGTACGTTTGTAAAGAAGCAGTGCAGCATAATGTAGTGTGGCATAATGCCTCAAAGCCAGGCAGACCACAGTTCAAGTCCCACCTATGATGCTTCCATCACTGGCTTTTTGACCCTGGGCAAGTCACTCTAACCTGTCAACAAGTACTGAGCTGCACCTGTTAAGGGAAGTTACTCACTCAGCACACCCTATCCACAGTTCCAGTACCTTCCTAACAAGATATAGTGGAGAAAACACTGGTTTAGAAGCCAGATTCTCCCAAAACTGAAATCAGCTTTGCTCAGTAAATGTGCAAATTTAATCAAACCACTACACCTCTATGGATCTTTGCAACTTCATCAGTTGAACTGGGGGTTAGATTAGACAATGTCTTTAATATTACTAAAATGTTCCTTATGAATATAATTTTTTAAACTTGACAAAGCACATCATATTTATTCTTAAAATTGTCTTAAATAATTACCAACCTGCAAGTAAAGGAGATCTCATTTCCATAACCCCCACAGAAGGGCCACTGAAAGATCGAGGCTGTGGAGTCACTGGAGCTGGCAAATCTCCCATTAAAAAGCCAGGTAAGAACTGTGCATTGACTCCTGCCTTTGGAGAAGTAGGTGAACCCAACATCATTGGTTCAGCTCCTAAAATGTTACATAAAAACAAAATTAACAAAATATATCTAATCATCCCACAAATGATCTAATGAATTTTTTGAGAATTTAACTGGTTTCGAACAAATGTTTATTTTTAAATTATATAAAAGACTATCTTAGTAAGCTTTGTTCATAAAACATGTGCAAGTGAACTATAGATAGCTTTAAAGCCTGCAACATACCCTGAATCTAAGGAAACAAAGTTCCCTTACAAATAGAAATAGTATAGGATATAATAATTACTTTGTTTCTGCTGTAATGGCCAGAATTCTACATATTATAACAGTATTGATAGGAATGATGTAATAACTAACATTATATACAAACTCCTAGAAAATCTGACAATTCTTCTAAATAGTTAATTCCTACCATTTCTCCCATATACATAAAATACCAGCTTTATGTGCATAGTGATTATATGTTTTCATCCATATTAAGTAATGACAAGATAAACACAAAACATTAAAAATAATTGTCAATTCTTTGCCAATAGTCTAATGGTGCATGTGTTCATTGTAACCACATTCTTGCTTAAAAGAGTTTAAAACAGTATAATTCTGGCAAAATTACAGAAAAGGTCAAAAAGTTTTCAAATAACAAAATCAATTTTTGTAATATTCCAGACTAATAAAAGACAATCTCACCTTCCTTTTCCCCCACTCATTCACTACTGGTACTTAAATGCTTGTTGAAATGACTAATATTAAGTAAAAAGAGTTAAATGACACCTCACTATTGGCCAAAATAATGTACTTTAGATAGATTTTTCTAATTAAAGAATCACATCAGCAATATACACTAAGAAGAGTACTGATGGGTATTTGAAGAGAGAACTAATTTTTGCACCAATGAAAATAAGGTTTTGGATTTTTCAGTCCCCAAAATGTCAAGAACAATCTAAATATGTAATAATAATTGTTTAAAAGGTGCCATGTACACAAATTACATTATTCCCATCTATATATTAAATACATATGTACACAGATGTACACTCATATAAACATATAGATAGATATATTTGGCATGACTTTTCAAGAATTATAGAGACAAGTTCATATTAAAATTGTATTCTTGCTGTCTTAGATTCCTACTCCAATTTTTCATCGTGGTATATACTAATACAAACACATGCATACACACATGGCACATGCACATCTATATAGCTAACAAGTTCTCAAAAACATTTATATAGATAGATAGAAAGATAGCACATATATTAAGCACCTATATGTTCGAGGTACTATACTAAGCTCTGGGGGCACAAATACAAGCAAGCAAGATAGTTCCTGTCTTCAAGAAGTTTACATTCTAATTAAGAAAAACCATGATATCTTATTACTTGTCTTCTCAATAGATTAGGGAGGGCTTGTGAGAGGGAAAAAATTCAGAACTTAAAAAAAAATTTTAACAAATGGTAAAAACAAATATAGGAGTAGAAAAATGAATTCATGATATCTGATGAGCTGGGGAAAATAAAGGAAGACCACACATAAAGGGGAACTAGTAGGGTTGAGGGGAAGACCAGGCAAGGGAAAGAGTTATGCATTCCGCAACATGGTTGGAACTGGTAACCAGAAAGTGAGATGGAGATGAGGCTAAAGTTCACCTACAGCAGCTTCTATCATATTGAAAAGATTTCAGGTATATGGCAAAAACACAGTGCTTTCTAAGGACTAGCCTAACTAAGGATAGAGAGACTCACCACTAGAAAGCTAGCCAACTTGGTGATGAATTCTTTGCCAAGTACACATTCATTTATGAAAGAAAAATGAAAAAACAGCCCTCAGTTCTATGTGGCACCCTTTGCTTCTATAATCATAGTAGTACTTATAGAAAAGGGGGCAAAAGATACTAAGAATCACAGGTTTCAGACAATCCGTAAACTAACTTAGTATCATTCAACTAGCTCACTACCTCTTCCTTTCCACCTCAACTATGATGTTCATGCTAGATTTTAAGGGGAATGCTGAAGTTCCCACAAACACCCTAACCTCCTAGTTCCTCAAACACCAGTTCCTCAATTTCCTCGAAACTCAACAACTCCACTCCACCTCAGCTATAAACAAAGATAGTCGCACCCTGGATCGGTACCATTACCCATACATGTTTAACTTCCTTGATCAAAAACTCATGCACCTATCTAACCATAACCTCCTACCAATTATGTCTCTGCCCATGTTTCACTTCCCCATTCTACCACACTCCTCACCCCCATCCTATTCTTTATTCTCATCATTTCAATCCCTCCAAGTCTCAGGCTCTTTCTTACCTATACTTGGACTTCTTCTCCCCTCCCCAATGCTGACTTTATAGCCATGTTCAATGTCACATTACTTTCAAACCCCTTTTCCCCTTGTTCTGTCTCCTATCCTCAAGCTCCTGTCCTTAATTACTCCCCATCATCCTCAGATTCAGAAAACATCAAGAAGCAATGAAGGGGAAACACAATTTACAGAAAACTTCACTAAAAGACATAACTAAACAAAGTCATCCCAAATATGTTTAAGGACTAAGCTAAAAAGACAACAGAAAAAAAGGTGGAAAAAGCACAAAAAAAATTTTAATAAATTCTTTTCACCATCCCTGATCAAGACACTCCACTTCTCAGCTCAGAACATTTTTTTCTGGCTTTCCCCCACACCTAGAATGCTTCATTTCTACCTCCCGACTTCCCTGGCTTCCTTCAAGTCCCAGCTAAAGTCCTGACTTTTCCAATCCCTTTTAATTCTAATGTCTTTCCTTTGTTGATTACATTTCCCATTTATCCTGTACTGGCTTGGTTGTTCACATATTTTTTTTTTTTTTGCAGTGTGTCTCCCCCATGAGGGGAGGGAAACTACTATCTTTTGCCTTTCTTTGTAGCCCAACATTTAGATCCATCAAGTACAGTCAAGCAACCACATATGGGCTCTCAGACCAAAATGTGCTTATTAAGTAAGTAGAAATGGCATTAAAGAAAACAAAAACAGAAAAAGCAGCTAGAATGTAACAAGTATATACAAGGAGGTGTGTGGTACAGGTGACAATTTTGAGGATGAGATTTTCAAGAATTCCGAAGAACAAAAAACCAAATGTGTAGGCTAAAAAATAAAAATAAAAACTCAGATATTACTAAAAAGGAAAAGTGCCTAAGAGATCAAGACTCCCTGAGCCACATGTCTATTTTACCCATCTCTATAAACTTTTAAGAAACCAAGACTCAATATAAGATCCCAACTGTGTCATTTGTTGACTATACGAATTTGACTTGGTAGTACAAAACACGACATTAGCAGTTCTCCAATATACAAGATTCTTCTGAGATAATTTTGCTCAATGAACTAATTACTGATTTTAAATGAAGCATAAAACAGAATATGTATGCTTAACAAAGACATTCACCCGTCATACAAGAGTGCCACATCACAGCCGCTGTGAAAGGCTTGTTAAATTGAATTGGAAGGCAACATGATGTAGTAAAAGTGCATTAGCTTAGTAGTCAAAAGGAACCTGCTCCACTGGCATCTTTGTGATGTCAAGAGAACTAAAGGAAGGTGCTCAGTTCATTGGGTAGACTCTCTGTGGAGAACTTAGGGAAGGACATCAACAAGAGTAAAATGGAATGGCCAAGTATGTATGGACTACAAAGTGCATCATTAGAGAGAAAACCAAACTGATGAAATCACCAATACATTTGAGCATTCCTGCTAACCCGAATACTGGATTTTTATTTACTTTTCCATTTCTTTCATCATAATTGAGATATATAGAACATTTTAAATTTTATAGAGCTCTTAACATACATTATCTCATTCAAGTCTGACAACCCTAAAGCAGGTACTAAAAGACATCATTACATTTCACCTCCCATTAGGTATCACCCAAACACTTAAATAGAAACATACACTTCCACAGAGCAAACCAATCAAAAAAAAAATACTGATCTAACAGTAATACTGGGGTTTTTTAAGTCTTAATTACTCTCTCCATATAACCAAATGATTTACACTCAAACCTTACCAAATTTATTAAGGAAATAACATTAACTGAGTATAAAATTTAAAAATAAAAGTGGGAGGTTTTTTTCATTTGTTCAAGGACATTTTAAAAAAACTTTCCCTTAACCTTTCTTTAAGATATGTTTTAATTTCCCCGAAGAAGTAAACTATTAGAAAAAGTGCCAGACTATCAAATAATTGCATTCAGTATAAAATTTCTGTGATCAGTGAATGATCATTTTAGTAGCAGAGTAGAACAAACGCAGGACTGACAGAGTTATTTTTCTAGTAAAGGTTCTGTCACTAACTAGTTGTTAGACCTCAGACAAGTCACCTTCCAGGGTTATTTCCTCTTCTACTCATCTATAAAATGGGTAAAAGAGGGTTCATCTGAGGATTCTTAACCTGAGATCTGTAAACTTCTTGTTTGGGTTTTATTTTTAATATTTTCATAAATGTATTTTAAAATGACTGGTTTCAGGGTGGCTAGGTGGTGCAGTGAATAAAGAGCCCGCCCTGGAGTCGGGAGGACCTGAGTTCAAATCCAACTTCAAACATTTAACACAAAGGCAAGTCACTTAACCCCAATTGCCCTACCTTCCCCCCTCCAAAAACCAAAAAATAAAATAAAATGACTGGTTTCCGTTGTAATCCAATGTATTTGAAAACATTATTCTGAGGGGGCGTGCACAGGCTTTTGCCAGCTACCAAATGCATATATGATACACACAAAAAAGTTAATAGCCTCTGATCTAGATGAATATTTTCCCTAACTAATTTTGCTGTAAAACATTTGGGGCTTAATTCAATGAAAAGTTGTGACTGAAGGAAACTATTCATTTTGGTTCAAGAAGCATGTATATATAATGGAATACATCCTGGGGTCAAGAAGAAAATCAAGAGAGAATTAACTTCTACATATTTTGATATGGAAAATATTGCCATATGCTATCAAAAACATTTATTTGATATTTTAAAGGGACAAATAGCATTAGAAAAAAAATTTCTCAGGAATTCCTAGACACAATTAACAGAACACTAGGGGGTCCAAGGAATATTCTGGCCTAAATAAGTTTTTAAGATCCCTTCATGGGATAACATATCTCTGTAAGTTTGATTGGGGGGGAAGCAGATCCAACCTGTAATTTCATAAATCTAGAGAATCCCGTAGTGTAGAAGGTCCTTCCACTAATGTAGCTCATCTCTAATATATAGTCTTAGACAAGATAAGTGACTTGACTGTGGTCACACAGCTATAAGCAAAATCAATTGGAAGTTTTCCTGTCTCCAAGGCCAGTATTATATCAAATCACTCAACACTGCTTCATCAATCATAAATTGTCTATGAAATTTCTAGAAAAAAAAATCATTACACACTCTCAACCAAGAACACTGTACTTGGTGAAAACCAAGAACAACCCAAATTGATGTTGAACATCCTGTCGATATTAAGACATTTTTTTGACTAAAAGACGTTACCTTCCTCTAGTCTCCCCAAAAGAACTCTTATTTTAATATTAGGAACTATCATTTTTCAGTGAATAATTTCATTTTCTGAAGCTTTATTTTATGATTTATAATTTAACAAAGTACAACTAATACTAACCTAATACTAACTTATATTGAGGATCTAAACTTCGGCAATTTCAGAGTTTTGCTAATTACTACACAGAGAGTCTGAATACCCTCAGAATCCATCTAGTGTGTGTGGCAGGGGGGATTCTTAATCTGAGGCCACAAAAAAATTTCAGGGGGTACATGAACTTAGATGAGGAAAGAATTAAATCTTTATTTTCACTAAATTACAACTGAAATTTAACATTTCCTTCCATTAAAATATTTTTAAATGATTATTCTAAGAGGTCCACAAATTTCACCAGTGTGCCAAAGGGGTCCATAATACCAAAAAGGTTAACAACCCCTGATCTTGTGCAATCCACACATGAAAAAAATCTTCCACTACAACAGCCTAGCACAAGGCATTATCTACTTTCCACATAAAGACTTCCAATGAAGGAGTACACACTACTATTCCAATTCTATGTAAAGGTTGTTTCCCCTCATCGAATCTAAGCTTCCAGAGGGCAAGTCCCATCACTGTGGTCTTTGTATCACAAGTAGCTAGGACATAAGAGGATCATAGGTCTAGACCTTTAAGGTCTTTACTTTGAAGTAGGGGCTTTTAATAAATACATTATGAATAACTGATTGAACTCATGGGCCTTTATCACATTGGTTGTCTCTGGACACTCTCAAGTTTATCAATGTCCCTCTTACACTGTGATGCCCAAAACCAAACAAAATCCTCCAAAAGTGGTGTGACCAGGGCACACAGGCCAGGACAGAGGGTGCTCCTTGTAGCAGAATCCTTAGTGTTCTGGGCACCCAACGAAGCTTGGTCCTCACTTCCCAGGAAAAGGTGTCAGTAGGGTGCCAGATGGATCTTGTCACGGTACAAAGTCTCCACCTGAAGCCTCTGCTTCTGCAATAACCTTTTGATTTGGACTCTGTACCTCAACTCTCCTTCCACTCCAACACATTCTCCATTCGGTTGCCAAAGTTATTTTCCTAAGGTGCCACTACCACCACCCACCCCTCAGTAAAATCCAGTGGTTCCCTATTACCTCCAGAATCATATAAAATTGTTTGACATTTAAAGTCCCTCATAACCTTGACCCTTCCTATCTTTCCAGACTTCTTAATTTTTATCCCCCTCTATACAAATATATACTACAATCAAGCAACACTGGCCTTCGTTCTCACAAGATACTTCACTTCCTGATTGACCTCATGCAGAATATGCTCTCATTCCTCACCTCCATCTCCTGGCTTCCTTTAAGACTCAGTCCAAATCTCACTTTCTGCAAGAAGCCTTTGCCAGGTCTTCTCCTCCACTACCACACTCCACTATCGAGAGTGCCTTTCTTCTGAGACCACTTTCCATTGACTCAGTTTAAGTTGATAACTGGCCTGAACTCATACTCAATGACTAACAAACTTCCACCCTGTCATTTACACTCCCTATCCCAATTATTCAGAATCCTAGGCTATCATTATTCAAACTATTCAAGCTTTGGCCAATGCCTGCTCCCTTTTTCTTAAATCTCTCAAACCACCCTCTGTGATATTCCATACTCAAAAGTCACCCACTTTGCTCTATAGAATACCTACTACAGATATAAAAAAATTTTATTTCTTCTTAAATTTTTTCTTTTTCCACACCTTCTATCTTCTGGCTCCATAGACACCTAGATCCCTTCTGATGACACAGCTTCCCTGGCTGCCTTTTCCAGCACTGGTTCCATTTTCATTCATTCTCCAACCCACTGGTCAAAGTGAAAGAACTGGAATACTCCTTGATCCCCACTGCTGCTGTCTCTTTCTCTCCCACTATCATTCAGTAACTTCTTCTCATTCCAGATTCATTCAACCTTTATCTATCATCCAATCAAAATTGTTACCTATTATCTATCACCTTCCTGGGTACTAAGCTTCTTTCTTCAATGAGTTCAGGGCCTGCCTCCTAAGTCTTTCTCTCCTCCCCAACTTTTGCACTCATATTAGAGGACTTCAATGTGCAAAGTGATACTCCTTTAAACACCCTTACCTCCCCGTTCCTCAACATTTTCCACGATCTATTCCTTTTCCTCTCTATCCCACCCCAGCAACAAATAAAGATGGTCATATCTTTGACTTTGCCATTTGTCAAAAATGCACCACTTTCATGTTCATAAACTTTGAAATTCCCTTATCTACTGTTATCATTCTACCTCTTCCTCTGCAACACCAAACATGGTGCTGAATAAAGCTCTTAAAAAAAAAAAAACACAAAACCAAGCTGACTGAATTCAAAAAAATTATTTTACATAATCTCAACTGGGCCTTCCCTGTGGCATGGCAATCTGTTCATACCTTTTTAATTGACTCACTGGGCAGCTAAGTGGTATAGTGGATACAGGGCAGGGCCTAGAGTCAATAAGACTCAATTTCCTGAGTTCAAATCTGTCCTCAGACACTTACTAGCTACATGACCCTGGACAAGTCATTTAACCCTGTTGCTTTAGTTTCCTCATCTAGAAAATGAGCTGGAAAAGGAAACCGCAAACCACTCCAGTATCTTTGCCAAGAAAATCCCACAAGTGGTCAGGAAAAATCAGATATGATTGAAACAACTGAACAACAACAAACTGACTCACTATACCATTCAACAGAGGTTCTTCCAAACCTTTTCATCCCTCGAACCTCCCATGACTCCTTCTCCTCTACCCTCTGAGCAGAGGACATGACCTCACATTTCAATGAAAAAACTGAGGCCGTTCCTCAAGAGATCCAAGAGCCTCTTTTTTCATACCTTCCTCTTCAACTCACTTCATATCTCTTTTACCCATCTCATATAATTTGGTGGACCTTCTCCCTCTCAATGCAAACTCTTCTACATGTACAAGTGACCACATTTTATCCCATCTTCTTCATAGATCACTTTTCCTCTTACGGCCATTCTCTCACTTATCTTCAAACACTTTTTGCCTGCTTACTTCACTAGAGACCTACAAACATATTCATGTTTCCTCTATCTTCAAAATAATTCTCACTTGATTCAGCAGCAATGCTAGCTATCATGCCATCTCTCTCTTCCTTTTTGTAGCTAAACTCCTTAAAAAGATCATACATCTACAACTACATCCACAATATCCTTAAAAAGACCATACATCTACAACTGTTGCCTACACTTTCATTACTCTCACTCTCTTCTCAATTCTCTAGTCTGGCTTCCAACTTCATTCAACTGAAACTGCTCTCTCTAAAACTACCAGTGATTTCTTCTTTCATTCTTCATCCTTCTTGACCTATCCACAGCCTTTGACACTATAGACTCTTCATCCTGGTCACACCTGCTAACTCTGTGTGTTCCTCCTTAGCCCTCTTCTCCTTACTATTTCATTTGGTGATCTCTTCAGCTCCATGGACTCAAATATCATTTCTATGCGGATGATACTTATTTATGTAGCCCTACCCCTCTCTCTGGCATCTCCAACTCTGTTGTGGACATCTCAAACTTAACACATCCAAAACTGAAATCTTTTCCCATCAACTTTCCCTTCTTTCAAACTTCCTAAATCTACCCAATCCCTCGGGGTCACAATCTAGATGTCATCCTTGAATCTACTCCCTCTTTCTGACACTGCCACCATCCTGAAACAGCCCCTCATCACCTCATGACTGTATCCCTTCAAGAGCCTGCTGGTCTCTTTATCTGCCACATGCCTCTCGCCATTCCAGGCCATCCTGCACCCAGCTGCCAAAGTGATCTTCCTAAAGCACAGACCTGACCACATTACCTCCCTACTCTATAAACTCCAGTGGCTCTCTATCACTTCCAAGATCAAATTAAAAATCCTCTGTTTGGGGTTGATGGAACCCTAATAGAGCTGCCCCCAGCTCCAATATTCTAACTTCATTATAGACTCAGCCCCACTGAACAGCAGGCCCACTGTACCCACCTAGCCCCCCCCAACACATACACAATGTCCTAACTTCTTCATATATGCCTCACTGCTCACTAGAATAAAACTGCTTCTACCTAGTTACTGGCCCTAGACCCATTCCCACAGAAACAGGTGTGTTCTTGAACTCAACCACAATCACACTATCCATTTGACCTGAGGCAGGACCATAATACCTAACTATCCATTTTGACCAAAGAGGAACACAATAGTTAGCCAACTGGAGAGCAACATGACCAGAATGTTTAATCACCGAATCATAGATGGGACCCCTCCTCCATTACCTAATCCCTTAACAAACTCCTCCTGCCTTTTTAATATTAGCCATATTTCTATATTCTATATATTTCTATGAAAATCTTGATCATGTAATCAGCATCTTTACCCTATAAAAATCCATCTTGCTCTCTCTGAAGTTGCTCGTTCCTCTTTGAACTTAGCCTGGTTCATAAGAGGCCGGCAATCTCAATAAATGCCTATACTTAGTTTAGAGGTGATCTGACTCTGAATTCTTTGAGACAGTTCCACCACAACACATCACGAAATCCCAACAGTTTTTAGGTGGGCAGAGCCCGCACCCCAACAATTTTTGGAGTCCCTAGGTTTAAACCGAAACAGTGTTAACTACAATCCATAACCTGCCTCCCAACCTTTTCTGTCTTCCGGTATTTTACTCCCCCCAGATAAAATGTGGTCACTTGTACATGTAGAAGAGTTTGCATTGAGAGGGAGAAGGTCCACCAAATTATATGAGATGGGTAAAAGAGATATGAAGTGAGTTGAAGAAGAAGGTATGAAAAAATAGTCTAAGGTCCAGTGAAATTAGCCTCCTTGCTATTCTTTGCACAAAATATTCCATCTCTGACTCCAGGTATTTTCACTGGCTACCCTTCCATGTCTGCAAGGCACTCCCTCCACATCTCTAACTCCTAGGTTTACCTAGCTTCCTTCTAGTTCCAGTTAAAATCCCATTTTTTATACAAGAAACATTTCCTGATTCTAGTACCTCCCCTTGGTTGATTATTACCAGTATATCCTGTACACGGCATGTTTGCACGTAATTTGTTTGCAAAGTTGTCTGTCTCATTAGACTGGGAGTTCTTTGAGAGCAGAAACTGTTCTGCCATTTTTGGTAAAACCCCTCCCCGTCCCACCCTCCTCTCCCCACTCCACCACCACCCTTACCTCTCCCACCGGGGCTAAGCTCAGTGCCTGGTATTGAGTAGGTGAATAATAAATGTTCGGCGACATTATGTATCTTGTAAGTACATAGTTGGTTTTGGAGCGTCTTCCCCATTAGGATGTGAGCTCTCTGAAGGCGTAAACCACATTTTTGTCTTTCTTAATATTACCAGCGCAGAGCACACGGTCTGCAAGGAGTAAGCGTTTAATAAATGTTTGTAGACTGAATGACATAACAAAGAGAGCTTATCTCCGGATTCCGGGAAGATAAGCCTCTCTTGAAAAGAGACCCTTCTTCCTAACCTCCGAGGAGTGGGACACACCTCCACGACACCTGTGGGAGGAGGACTTTAACACCAACTCCAGGACTCCGCCCACGCTCGGCCTCAGCCAATCGCCTCCTCGCCCACGCTTCCAGGGCGGGGGTTAGAGCCGGGGTTTCTCAAGGAGAATGGAGAGGGACCGTGCCTAACTTCGAGAGCGGAGGGGACACGACAGCGACCCAACCCCGGCACCCACAGGAGGGCACCCGCTGCCATTGCCGAGGGGCCGCCGCGATTGGGGTCGGGGTCCACCCGGGAGAGGAGCGCACGTTCGGCGCCAGCGACCCCGGGAATCCCGGAACCACCCTCCCTCCCCGCTCGCCAATGGGGTCGTCCGGCTGAATCGGACGCCCCATCTGCCACTCACCTGTCGGAGCCGGCTGGGGCTCCACGGCGAAGGTTGCCATGATGGCAGCAAGAGCAGCTCACGCCGGCTTTTCCTGATTTTCAAAAATGGCGGAAACACTCTCCGCGGGAAGGGGCGCGTGGTCTGATGGGACTGAGTCACTTCCGGATCCGGGGGCGGGAGAGCGAACGGAGGCGGGGGCCCCTGCGCAGGAGGAAGGTGCCTCGCCCCCGCAACCGCTGCGCTGGTTTTTTGAATGGGCCAGATGTGGAGCGGCCCAAGCAGCTTCGGCTGAGACTCCAGATAAATGGCGCGAGGGACTCTCAGCTCTTTGTCTTCGGATGCCATTACCCGGATGAACAAAGTCCATCACCATCTTTTTGTTTGGTTTTTAAACATTATTTTCCATTCAAAGCATTTCTTTTCTATCACACCTCCCCTCCTACTCCCTGTCCCCAAGTGATTATAATTTCAAACGAGGTGCTTTTTTTTTTTGTCCAAAATCAAAGCGAGTCGACTAGCGTTTATTAAGGGCTTCCTATGTCTGCGCCTAGTTCTGGGGACACAAAGAACGGTAAAGGACAGCCCCTACTCTCTAGTTACTTGAAGTCTAACGGAGGAGACCACATGAAAACAAATGTGTAGAGACAGGCTACGTACAGGATAAATTTAGGGTCGGCTCAAAGGGACTAGGGAAGAATAGGGAAGGCTCCTTGCAGAGTGTGCCAGGAGATGGAGGCCAAGAGGCAGAATATTCCAGGCACGGAAGACTTGTGTGCAAGGGCTGCCAGGAATATCAAGGAGACCAGTGACCCTGTCCTAATTCTCTCCCTTTGTATCCTTCACCTTTCTAGACCTCAGTTTCCTCATGTGTAAAAAATGAGGGCGTTGAACTAGATAGCTTTCGATGTTCCTTCCAGCTGTGAGGACTCGTCTGGTACAATTCTCTAGTTTTCCTAGGAGTATAGATTGTTTTACAAATTAAAATACTGAGATCTAGAAAGTTCAAGTGGCTTGTCCAAGATCAGAGGTAGTAAGTGGCTGAGCCAGGATTCAAATTCTGGTTTTCTGACTCCAAACCCAGTACACTTTCTACTACCCTGATCACTTCATGCCTGAACTACTGAAACAGTAGTCTAACACTTCTTCTTGCCTCCAGTTTCCTGATCCTTCTCCCTACGTTCTAATTTATTCTACATGCCATTTTCAGACTACCCAAAACGCCTCCTTATTCACATTATCTACCTGCTGAGAAACCTTCAATGACTTTCCACTGGCAAAAAGATAAGGTCTAAAATCCTTAGCCTGGTATTCAGGGCCATCTATATTCTGGCTCCTTACCTCACAATCCAAACTTGATCTACTTCTCTGCCACACAAACTGTATACTCCAAACTAAATGGTCTACAATATAGAACATATTTTTCCCAGAGTATACCATATACTTTTCATAACACATCATTCCTTCTTCAAGGATGGTCTCTTCCTCCCAAGTATGACTATCTACACTATGGAAATTACTGGGATTTTCTACAGTTAGTGAACATTTCACTGTATGATAAAACTGTCTGCAGAAGGAGGGCAGCAAAACATCAAAGGAAACAGCAGCTCAGTTGATTCACTTTAGTTTATTTTTCATTTATTCAAATGAACGTTTACATTTGCCTTTTGGAAATAAAATGACACCATAGTTCTCCAATTTCTGAGGCATCATTTTGATATACAATTTCCTTTTCAAACTGCTAGAGAAATATGTAATCAGGCAAATTTCACCCCCAAATGTCAGAGTACTTAATCATTTCACTCATCTCACAACAAGGATAGCAGTACAATTTATGAAGGATAGTTTCTTCCCATTCACTAATATTTTGTCACTATTTAAAACATAAACTTATGTTAACCACAATACTTTAAAAATCTATGATTTTGTGAATGTGGGTAATCTGCACTGACACAGATTACAACCCTTACTAAATAATCTTCATGAGTTGCTTTGGTTGGAAAAATTTGCTTTGTTTGGAAAAATTCATCATTTGTTAGCCACTCTTCTAGGGAAGAACCTCTGACCATTAGTTAGCCTGATCCTTAGAAGACAGACATGAGGAGTTATCAAGTCTGTATTCAAATCCTGTCTACCATGGTAATATCCGTGACAGTTTGTGATTCATCACTGTAACCTTCAAGAATCCAGGGACATTTCCATACCACAATGAGTCAACAGAATGATGAAGGACTTTGTATTATTATATGGCTAATAACTGCCTTGTTTTCTTTCTTAAAATATAGTGCTGTTCTAAGTTGAAGCTACTTTATTTTTCCAAAAATTTGACTTAGAATCCTACTGTGGACTCTAAACAGTTATTTTTCAGTATTCATGTCTGTGTCTATGTCTGTGTCTATGTATGTGTGTATACATATATATATTCTTTGCAAACAGATAATTTTAGGAGAGTGACATACTTAGGGGTAACTAACATTTGGACCAAAGTTGGCAACTCTCTTGAATAATTTATTATCTCAGTACCTGGATTTCTTCATCCAATCCTTCCTGCTAACATGCATGACACTTCAAAAATTCAACTTGGATTTCAGCATTTGTTTTGCAAAGTGGCTACCATCTGATCTTATTTCTCTGGACTAAATTTAATAATACCTCCAACTTAAAATTAGCTCAGTTAAGTTTTCTTTAATGTGACCAGGCTAACTTCTATTTACATAGTAAACTGAATATGAGTAACAAAAAACAGAGACTGGATGACTACTTTATTTTTTTGATCAGATTCTTTTCAGGCATGGCTTAGACAAGAAGGTTACTTAAGGTTTCCTTCCAATTCTGAAATTCCATGATTTCATCAGAATCAACAAGCATTTAGTAAGTGAAAGGCATTGTGCTAACCACTAAGAACACAAAGAAAAAGCAAAAATGTCCCTATCTTCAAGGACCCTCTATTCAGGAGTTAAGGATGATACCAAGGTTCTGAATCTGGGTGAGCAGAAGGATGGTAGTAAACTCTATAGTAATAGGAAAGTTCTATAGAGAGATGAGGGTGGGAAGAATAGAGGGAATGATGAGTTTTATTTTTGACATGTTGAATTTGATATTCCTACAAAATATCCAATTCAAATTGGATAAACATAAACAGCAATACAAGACTGAAGCTCAGGAGAGACCGGGGCTACATATATAGATCTGGAAATCATCTATATTAAGACAATAATGGAACCCAATGGAGCTGATGTGATTAGTGAGTCTTGAGAGAAACAAAAAGAGGTCACAGGACTGACTTTTGGAGGGTATCCTTTCTTAGTAAGCATAACATAGATGAAGACCCAATAAAAAAAAATTTGAGAAGAAGCAGTTAGGACCCATAGGAGAACCAAGACCTACTATCACAGAAGATAGATTATGAAGGATGAGGTGAGATCAATATTGTCAAATATTGTAGAAAGGTTAAAAGGAGAAGAATTGAGAAAAGATCATTAGATCTGGCTATCAAAAGATCATTATTAACTTGGGAGGATGCCATTTCAGTTTAATGGTGAGGATGGAAAGCAGACTTCAGAATTTAAGAAGACATTGAGAGGAGAAGTGAAGGAATCAAGTGTGGATGACTTTTTGCAGTTTAACTGAAGAGTCATTATAGAATGATAGCTAGAAACCATGGTGGAATCTAGTGAGGATTTTTTAAGGAAAGGAGAAACATGAATTTTGTAGGTTGGGAAGGATCTGGTAGATAAAGAATATGAGAAAGAGAGAGAGAGAGAGAAAGGATGATAGTGGGGACAATCTTCTAGAGAAGACCCATGCAAGGACCCACTGAAAGATGATACACACAATGTCAGACAATAAAGATTAAGCTCCTACTATGTGTCCAGCACTATGCCAAGTACAGAGGCATGATGAAAGTCCAGAGAAGCATAGAGTAGGATAGAAAATTGAGATGGCTGCCCTGGGCACCTCCTTTTAAATGGGGTATCTGGGAGGAGCTCTCCGATGTGTCATAGTTATAGATGTTTCAGGAATAGCAGCAAACCAGCCCCACGACTGGTCATTTTTTTTTAAATGGGTGTGTTTTATGTGTGGTCAGAATCTTAAGGTAAAGATAGAGAATCAAAAATAACAACAGAGTTCTCCTAATAATAGGTGTAATCAGTAACCAAAGAACAATCTTTACATGTACACAATTCAATTCAAATCAGTCGTTTATTGAGCACCTCCTGGGTACCTAGCACAGAGTAAGAATTTCACAAATGCATGTTGCCTTCCCAAGTTGTAACCACCAATCTGTCATAGCCAAAGGACCTGAGGGGGAACAAAAACAACTCTTCCTTGAGAAAGAGAGACAGAGTCCAAATGAGGATCAAAGGAAGAGCATAAATGACGAGCTTGGCTGTGTCAGAATTGGAGTTTCTCAGGAATATAGCAGCTCAAGAGGTAAGGCAGAAATAGGAATATTGGGGATAGACCAAAGCTAGGAAGTTCTACTTTAGTAATTATCTCCTTTACTAAGCATCTCCTTTATGCCAAGCACAGTGCTGGGCACTGGGGACTATAAAGACAAACAAAACAATCCCTGCCTTCTAGTACCTTGTATTGATAATCAAGTACCTTGTATTCTTATATTCTACTACATAGAAATGAAGAAGTATTTTATCAGAAGTGACAGGGAAATTACTAAATATTTGACACAATCTTCCTCCCCTAAGCACCAGTCCTTTACAAAGGTGATGGGCATCTCTAGCTTTCATCCTATTTTGACATTATCAAGGATTAACTCTAGCCAATAGAAGCTCTGTACTCTTAACTCAGCAGCACTCTGGGCTCAGTCATGCCAATAGTTTCTTGAAAGTAATTTTGAGCAAAAAAAATTTTTTAGCAAAATATATTCAAGAACAATTCTAAGGATATGGTTCTTACTATCTAACAAGGACAAGCTTATAACTCTCAAGAATCTATTTTGGCACCAATCGCTTCAAAATTTAGAGAAAATTTTATTTTAAATTTAAACTGCCACCAATCTTTGCCCTTGTAGCAGAGTTCCTACTTTCCTAAAAGAAGCACTGGGAGCTCTTGCCGGCTCTGACCCTTCCCTTTTGTTTTTGAAAACTCACTAAGAAACAGCCCAAGATGATTTGCATACCTGAACCTACCTGCCTTGGAAGAAGATAGAAGTTAGAAAGATAGAAATAAAGGAGAAATTCCATTCCAAACCCCAAAAGGGGAGGAGTTACATCATCCAGGTGGGGGAGGGGGGGAGTAAACAGCTATGGATCATGAACTGACCAAAATTGGAAAAACAGAGATCCATTTGAGCAGAACAAGGAAGAGGTGTACCCATAGCCACCTCTGGTCTACAGAGAATAAAGTTGAAGGATAAGACATAAGATAGCATAAGGTTTAAACAGGCCAGTCACTCAGGTGCCCTAAAAACAGAGATGACCCTATAACATTGTCACTTGTGGCTCCAATATAATTGTTCTACTGACTAAATGCTGACCCTATCTGCTGAAAGAGGTTGCATTTTATCTGTGAAATACCTTTAGCAGTAGTCTTTGGTCAAAAGTATTAAAGTTCCGATCCATTTCTGTTATAAAAAAAATAATAATAGACATTATCATTATTGGTTGGTTGTCAAAAATGCTCTAGAACAGAATTTCAAATTTTTCCCCACCATATAATTTTTCCTGGTTAGAGCAATCCATTTTACTTCTCCCTTCAGCCTGGCTTAATCCTACCATCATTCCATAGGATTAATGGATTTCACTCATGAAATCCATTCCTATTTGGCTGGATGTTATTATAACTTGTCATCCTTCTCAAGTCCCTCAAATACGAGTTTGTGTTCCAGCTACTTCCCACCAGCTTCTGTGTATCTAAAGGTTTTTGATTATCATCTACAATTATATTAACTATTTTAATTATAACCTAAAAACTTTTTATAAATGATACTTACTAAAGCCACTTAGCCTCAAGTTTTAATTATTTTTCTTTGAAACAGCTAAATCTGTATGTGGATTACTTCACTACAATGAACTTAATGACTCTCAAGGATCAATTATTAATAAGTAATTGCACAGTGGTCTATTAATGTCTTCCTGCTATGTGCATTGCAATGTGCTAGGAATTATGGGCTTCAAAAAAAGTAAAAAAAAAAAAAAACCCACTGTTACTTTATACAAAAAAAAAAACCTTTAAATTCAGTTGAGAAAACAGGACATAAACATACGAAATAATTTGTGGATAAGAGAGCTACAGATCTGATTTACAAAACAATACAGGAAAGATCAGTGATTTTATGACTATGTAGAGAACTTTCCACCAACAAAGATGCAATCTGTCAATGACTTAAATAAATCCTTGGGAGTTGTCTGAGACACATAGAGATTAAACAACTGGCTGTGTGTCACATAGCTTAGAAGTACCAGAGCCAGGTTTTTAATTCAAGTCTCTATGACTCCAAGACTAGTACTATATCAACTACATTATACTCCCTCTCTATGATCTATGTTATTTTTTTAAGTGTTAAATTGAAATGTATGAATAGAGAATAAGAGCATACAGGCATTCTATATGTCATAAGTTCTGAACACCTAACTTACAAAACTTTCCTATATAAATATGACTACTTATGAACCATTCCCTCCTCTTGCCATCCATCCCCGCTAAAATGACATTAAGAAGGAACATGAATAAAAATAAGCAAAGAACATTATTTTGCTCTTTTTATTCCCCAAGAATTATTCACATTATCAATAAAACTTAATTCTTCGGGGATCTGTAATTTTGTCAGTGTGGGTCAATGCAATTATAACTTTTCCCAGATCTATTAGATGGTATGTCATAGTGGCTAGGGCCCAATACATAACATAGTAATTTCTGTTATGTACATACACACACACAAACTATGGTGCTGCTGTGTTAGAATATAATTATATTACCATATTTAGACTGTACTTCTTATCTAAATCTGACTTGTGCTATTTTTCACACTATAATTCTATGGTCCACAAAAGACCTACTCCAATGTCTCTCTGAAGCACAGAGGCCACCCTGGGTTCTTGAAGACCATGATCATTTTAATGCCAACTCTGCAAGGTTCTACCAACCGAAAAAGCTTGAAATACAATCCTGGCAAGAGACCATGTCTTTTGCTTGTGGCTAGGCCTACCTAAATTCAGAGAGTTTGAATCATAAGGTTAACTACAAGATGATGAATTTTTTTATAACTACAGTGACACATGAAATAGATAAAAATAAACATTTCTCAATTTTTGTAACCCCTTTATGCTTATGCAATGATGAACGCAGAGGATGCAAGTAATCCCTAAGCTCTTGGGCCATCTATAAACATTAATTTGTTATTATTATTTTTAATATAAAATCTTTATCCAGTAACTAAGGAGTTAATACTATTTGAGGAAGTAAATCACATCACTATGAGCAGTGTCACTGTAAGTAAAATAAAAAGATAAATATGTTTCAGCTAAATGGAAGGATGCCTCACAGGTTCTCCTTAGAAAGTCAAGTAAAGAAGTCAGTTTCATCATGCATCCGAAGGCAACAAGAAATGACATTTCATGGGACACTTGATCATCTCACCTTGCAGTGATCATAGTGAACATAAGAAGGAAACAAACCAAAGTGAAAATCATGAGATTATAGGATGCTAGATTTAGAACTGGACCTTAGAGAGGTCTATTTAGTCCAACGCCCTCATTTTACAAATGAGGCCAGTGAAGTCTGATGAGATCAAGTGACATGGATAGTTAGTGTGACAGCCTTCTTGAATTTGAACCCAGGCCCTCTGACTACAAATCCAGGGTCATTTTCCCAATGATTACATCTTATACACCAACATCTTTTGCAGAGGATAAGGAAGTAGAAAAATTCTATGAACTATTTAACAAGCTTTCCAAACTAAGTAAATCTATATCTTGTTATTCAGTGACCTCATTAAGAGTATAAGCACAGTACCTGACACATAGTGGGCACTTAATAAATGCGTATTAGCTAATTGCAAAGAAAAAAGGAAAATGTTTTAAGATCAAGAAATAAAAGAAGTCAAAGATTTGTTGGCAACTTAAAAGCTTCACATAAGATGATGGATATGTTCTTAAAGTAGATGATCAGAAATCCCTAGAAATAGTCAGTATCTAGCAACATTTTTAAAATTGACAATGACTATATAATAACAAGCAGGAAACCATGGCTAAAGGTATAGCAATCATTTAGTCTGTAAGTCTGTCTTTTTCCACTAGTGTTCTTCCAGTCAGTGTGGTTTACTCACTTCCCACAATTAAACACTTACTGTCCTAATGCCCTCAATTCTCTCAATTTTTGGTTGTAATCCTTTTTCTTTTGCTCTCCAGAATATCACATTCTAAACCCTCCAATCCCTCAATGTAGAAGCTGCTAAATCTTGTACTTTCTTAACTGTGACTCCATGATATTTGAAATGTTTCTTTATGGTTGCTTGCAACATTTTCTCCTTGACCCAATAGCTCTGGAATTTGGCTATAATATTGCTGGGAGTTTTGATTTTGAGATCTCTTTCAAGAGGTGATTGATGGATTCTTTCAACTTATATTTTTCTCTCTGGATCTAAGATATCAGAAGTTTTCCATGATGACATATATTACACCACTTCAAAAACACAAGCTATTGGCCATATTCTGAAGTTTTCTGAGTAGAAAGTGTCTTTCTTTGCCATTTGGATCACCTGAAATTTTAGGTATTCTGAAATTGTGGGACTGCATAATTTGAAATTATAGTATTACCATGAGAATATTGGTGTTATAGAAATAAATGGGATTTTGCATCATTGCGCAGCTTAGAAATACTGAAAGCATCATGAATTTCCCAAATGTGACCTAGCCCAGTTTCTTCTGGACCCAATTTAAACATGTGAATAACCCATTCAGGAATATACATGCTAAAGGACTTGCTCAATAGTCTACCCTCCAGTGCATATCAGAATCTGAATAGTATGTATCATTCTTCAATCACATTATTTTTTTAATTGTGGATGATTAAAACAATCTCTCAAATAATCATGGATTTCCCCAAAGATGCTTTGTAATATTTTAGGCTTAATGAAATTAGGAAGTTGCTGTCTATGAATAAAACATTTATAGACTTTTATTGTCAATGAGGTATCCATCTTCTATTTGAATTGTGCAGAACATCCTCTATGATACTGGCAACCACCTTGGGTGAGTATGTGTTTCACTGTTTGATTTGCTGCTAATATTTGGTGACTCATTGAAAAAAGTTACTGCACAATTGGATCTGTCATAGAATCTTATAATTTTAACATGCATGAGAGATACATTATTTAAAGAGAGTTTTAAGACAGCATTTTATTTTACAAAATGATATGCTTTTAAGATATCAACAAATAATAGACTGAACTTTTTACCTTTTCTATGCTTCTTAATAGCATGAATGCAAAGGGGTAGTCTGTTACAGAAAAACCTTTGAAAACCTATCTTCTTTGCATTTTTTTGTTGGGTTGTTTTTAATCAAAGATAGTTTCAATATGTGCATGAGCCATTTCATAAAGATATCCTGAAGGTTTGAAAATAGACTTTATGGTTAATTCCTCTTCTAAGGTTTAGAGATGACTCCTGGATCTTGACACTTACTCAGGAAAGGATAAATTCTGGCAGGTTCTACCAGTCTGGCAGTGCTTTAGAGATAGATGCAGTGATATAACGTATAATGTGATGTAAGGTGTAATGTGTGTAAATTGAGAGGTTGTTTGAGGGATAATGTTCTTTTTGGTAATAATTGCTTTTAAAGACACTCTATTAAAATAAAGAGGAGCTGTTTATTCCATGACAGAGGAGGGGAGTGACTATCTCCGACAAATTTCTATTCCTTGAAGTACAGGCAACATGATATAGTGGACAGGGTGCTAGACATGGAGTCAGAGGATATTGGTTTGAAACACAGCCCTGGCCTTTACTACCCCTGTGATCTTGGGCAAATCACTTACCCTCTCTGGGCCTCAGTTTCTTCATCTGTAAAATGAATGGACTGGGCTTTAGAGGTCATATGACTCTATGGTCTATACCAGTATGTAAATAGGCATCTGAGTTTATGTCTTCTCAGTTGTCATTTTTGGGGTTAAAAACAGCATTTGTGGTATTTCCTTTTTGAATATTGTCCTTTTTTCTTTCTTTCTTTTTTTTTTCCTATCTTAGAAATTGTTTCCTGAGTCCCTTTGAAATTGTATTTCCCCAAGCACATATTTATTTGTGGTTCAATGAAATGCAGCTCTTCTTCTCAGGTTCATCTTCCTAAGTGTCAGATGTTATTTCTTTGCATACTGAGGTGGTAGAAACTAAAGATAATGGCTTAACTATTACCATGAATGGGAGTTAGATCACAAGAGGAATACTGCCCCGTCTTCCCATTTGAGTCCCATCTTCCAATTTCATAAAGAAATTTCCTCACAATAATCTGGGTTGGGTTATTTTCCTGTCAAACATTTTAGTGGTTCATTTTTTTCCCCAATTGCTTTTGCTGTTTACATGAAGTAAGATACTGCTTATAATTTTTCTCCTGCATAATGTTTTACAAATGAACTTGTACTCTAAATTAGAGTTGCCTTTGACTACTCTGTCATTCTGTTCAGCAAAAAGATTAAGTACCTTTGTTGAGTTGGTTTCTGGGCTCTTTTGCCCTCTTGCTTGGATATCTTTTATTATTATTATTATTATTATTATTATTATTATTATTATTATTATTATTAATTATTATTTGCATTGGTTGCACTGCTCCTCACTAACACAAACACAAACTTTCTTGGAATGACTTATGTCACAAAGACTATCTAAAGCCTCAAAGGTAATTGATAGTTAAAATCATTCAATTTTGTGATCAACAGGACTTCTTCCCTAGCTTGAGTACAAGAAGCATTTTAATTCTTTCAAAACAGAAGCTCACAAAGAAACCAAAAGGTTGACAGGATAAAACATAAATTTATTATTTTAAAATCAAGTATTTTTGCACCTAAAAAAAGTACTTTGGTATAGGATAAATTACAAATACACATACAAAATAAATGTCTTTGACTTTCTAAATCACATGAGACAAACTTTAGCCATTCAAAAAACAAAACACACACAAACAGGTTTCTCACTGTAACTACACCTACATGAATGGTAACATAATAGTGCAAAAACAAACCTAAGAAACTGTTAAATTTATAAACAAGAATTCTAAAACCTTCCATCTAAACTGACTTAAGGCTACAAAGAATGGCCAAATTGTAGCTAAAACAGTTGTTGAGCCCTTCCAAAAGTTTGGTTTTTGTTCTGTTTTGCTTTTTTCCTGCCAGTAATGACTGACATTAAACATTTAGGCTCAGTCATGTACCTGTACATCTATTTATAACTCCTTAGGAATTTATAACTCATTGGTAACTCAGAGTTCTGAGTACATCTTCTGGATGGTACATAGTTGAGAAATTCATTGTGTCACACTCAAAAATCTTTCAATATTAGGAACATTTTGAGTTCCTCTCACATTTGAAATGCCTGACTCATTGATAATTGTCTTGCCAAGTTTTAGTTTTTTTCCATTGAAATGATTCAGTCAAAAAGAAAGTAGGTTGCCCAGTTCCTGAAGAATACTTTCCAAATGCTAAACACATATATCTTAATGGGAAAAGAAAGGGGGAAAAGGACATATCAATAAGGATTTAAAACATAACACTTTTCTTCCTCTCAGGGTTGTTGTCATAGTGGTTTAATCATCATGGTGAACATTTTGCCTCAAATCTAGTGACATAAGGAGAAAGGGAAGGGGGTGAGATTTTCAAGTTCACATAGACTCCCAAAATTATCCATATCATTGGACAAATTTTAAACATTATGTAAATAAAATAGTTACCTAAGTAAAACAAAAAGTAACTTGAAAATTAAAAGGGGGGATTTTATTATCTAAACCAATACATAGCCTGCCTCTTCAAATAGGTGAAGAGCCCAATATTTTATTTCTTTTCTACTTATAATTTTGAGCAAATATGAACTTTATTTTTTTTTTCTCTTAGTCTAGATATAAATAATTAAGCATGACAGGAAAAAATTTTTTTGAAGTTGTATTTTCAGGGACACAGCCAAAATCACAACTGCACAGATGGGCCTATATGTAAGACTTTTTTCTCTACCAAAACAGCGACATTTGGTATCTACATATATTTTTTATTTATAATGTTAGATAGTGGGATCATAATAAAGTTTCTTTTCAAAACAGCTTTATGCCACCAAGGTAAGGTCTACGGACTTATTTCTCTACATGAAATCATCTGCAAACATATATCTGACCTATTATTGCCTCACCAACAAATAGTTTTTTTTTTTTGCTTTTTTTTCCAGATGGGTGAAGGCAGGGCAACTGGAGTTAAGTGACTTGCCCAAGGTCACACAGTTAGTAAGCATTAAGTGTTTGAGGTCGGATTCAAACTCAGGTCCTCCTGACTCCAGGGCTGGTGCTCTATTCGCTGTGCCACCTAGCCGCCCCAACAACAAATAGTTTCTTGAAAGATTTAATCTCTTAGAGGCATCAAACTACAGTTTGTAGGTAAAGTAAGTCTGGGGGTCAAAGCAAGATCTTTACTAGAAGGAAAGTGTGCTAAGTTCATGTTATGTGTAACAAAACCAACATGACACAGACCAGAACTCCAGATGTAAATTCCAAGTCAAATTATAATGTTCTGTGATACATAATGTGCATTATGTCCCAATTTTTAATAAATTAAAACATACTAGCACCATGAAAAAAGAAAATATGTTCACATCAATGCAATCATTAGCAGGAAGAAGGGTCATGTAGAAAATCTGCAAATTCTTGGCAATAATGACAAGAGAGAATACCACAGAGAAGTCCTGACATTCAATAGGACATTTGCATTGATCATTTTCAAACTGTTCACTTTGGTTGGTGAGTTTTATACTGCTTCTCAGGATTAGTATGTGGTGAAAGGTTTCAGCTCTGGAGACTTTTCCAGCAATTATTTCTCTCCAAGCACACAATCTGTTAATTATCACTTTTCGACCCTTTACTCATGAGAGCAACATAGAAGACATACCTTCTCAGCTGCACAGATGTGCTCAATTACACTTTTCACCTTATTTGCATGGAACGCTTGTCCAAATGTGCTATGTTTATAAGAGAATTTTAAAAATTCCCCTGTAGCTTATATTAATTTCAGTTATGAAATACTAATGAAAATCTTTAAAATAATTTTCACGAACAGGATTAGGGATGTATATTTTATCTCATTATTAATAGAAATAATGTTTTGTTTTAAAAAAAATAGTTTCAAAGAACTGAAAAACAAAATCTCCAGGTGGTTTTATAATATTGAGAAATCATTCTTTCCCAAATAGAGAAACAAAAAACAAAGATAATGAAGTAATTTATTCAAGGCCTATAGTCAGGTGTGGTTGAAAATGTGTCCAGGCTTCATGAGAACTAGGTCCAAATTGTTTATTAAATTTTTTCTTTTTCTTTTCTTAAAGAATTGTATGCAACAGAAGTGAAAAATATAAATTGAAATTGATTATAGGCATTTTTGCTTTATTATCTATATGAGCTTTAAGTTTACTCATGAAAAATAGGCCTTTCAGTATAAAAAATATTTTTCAGAAATCTAAGTCCTCCAAAAACTTCATAAAATAGGACCCAACAAAAGTATAAGAGGAACCCAGAAAGAGAAGAGATGTCTATTGACAGTAAAATATATAAATCAGAACATATTATAAGTTCCTGCAAATGGAGCTGGGAGCAAAATCTACCAAACAGGCAAAGGACAAAACCACAACAAAAACCCTAGACAATTAAAAGGCAATGAATTTTGATGAAAGGATATTCAAGTGCTGTGTATATTACAATTGTATACCTCCTGAATAAACCTTTGGGTGTAAATATGCCCTTGGGGAAGTTTGAGCTATTTATTTTTATTGGAAGAGAAATGCAGACAAAAACATCTAAGGTGATAACTATTTTTCTAAATATATGTACAAGTCAAGCAGTAGTATTTCAGTATATCTCTCTTCATGAGAACAGATGCTGGAATAGAAAAAACACCAAAAATATTCAACAATTGATTCATTCTTCTTTCAATGTTCAAATACAGACTTCAAGTCTACTTTTACCATTTTCCTCCAAAGAAGTTAACAATCAATAATACCATTGTTATCTGGTCTATGCAATTCAAAAAAAGCATTCCATCACACATTTTAAATGCTGAAGAATAAGCAATATTATTTTTTAAAAATCATTTAGACTCAAGCTCAAGATAATTAGGCCACCTCAGTTTCCACTTTGAGGGTAGCAAAAGAAAAGGATTTGGCTTCTGCCATTCTATCCTACAAACTTGGTTTTAAAAGGTCAATTCAGAAGTTAGTTTCACATCATCTGTTAAAATGCCATCTCACAAACTGTTAGCTTCATCTGTTTCCTGAATTTTATTATGCCCAATTACTTATTCCCATAATTTCTTTTCACTGTTGATATGCTCGAAGTTGTTCCATGAAGCCAGAATTTGGGCATATAGCAGGTCTTGCATTTTTCACCAAAGAAAAGGCACTGGTAAATGTGATTTCTTCAGTACTCATCAGGAAGCCAATTATAATTGCAGCAGCCCTGGAGACGCCTGCATTACAATGAACAAGAACCACTCCATCCTTCAAGAAAAAAAATCCATGTTCATTTGAGAAACATTATCAAATTCATTGCACGTACCATTTAGAATTATCATAAGGCATAGTACATATAGTATCTCTAATTGGATTATTACAATATAATCCACCATAAACAATATTTAGGAAATATTCTCCTCTAGAGGGACATATAAGTGTTCCCCAAATCAGTCTGGAAGCCTAAAATTGTGATTGTATTATTTTTTTTTTTTTTGCAACCTTAGTGATACCAGTACAGCTAGTAATAGTATCATGTTTATAAATAGCAAAGAGAATATATCAGGAACATAATAAGACAACAAAAGTCCACAAAACAAAAAGGTAAACCCTGAAGCAAACTAGGTACAGTAAGTGTTCCTGAGGTGGGGGAAACTACTTAGAGAAAAGTCATAGTTTGAACTAGTAGCTAAAGAACAGATGCTTTTCCCACTAGATTGCATTTATTTTCAGCTACATTCCTGACTACTGTACATTTGAGGACTATTAAGTAACTTCAAAATAGTGACCAACAAGTAAACAAACTCTCAGTAAAATTTAAAGTAGAAAAATTGTGCAGCTAAACTTTTTTAGTTTTTTATTCAAACTATTCTTCAAAAGTGTATCAGATCAAACATTTTTATTAAAGCTGGGAGACATAGTGCAAAGATCTACACAAAGGGGAATTTAAAGAATTCAAAGGCACAAAAGAAAATATTTTGCTATGTCTCATGATTCTGTTGAGATTCCAATGGGAGGGAAAGAAAGAAAGAAAGAAAAGAGAAAAGAAAAAAGTAGATTTTTTGGTTTTAAGTCTAGATTGGAAAGAGTTAAAGACAAAAGATCAGACTTCAGTGAAAAAAGGGGGAGGGAAACAAAAAAAGCAATAGAAAGGAAAGAGGATGAACCCTATCTTTATTATGGTTAGTCAGAAATACTATGCAGAAGATGTGAGAATAAAAAATCCAAAAGTCAAAATAAAGCTTAGTATTCCAGACATATGATTAATCTAGGGCTCCTTTGCTCTTCCTACATTATTCTGTTTCATTTTGACTATATGGTTGTTCCTAAAGACTATGAAGTAAAGGGTCAAGCATTCTATCAAACTGAAATATTTTAAAATGTTAATATATAAAAAAAATCCTATTTAACACCAAAAAAAATACGTTTCTGCCTTTATTTTTCTTACAATTTCTAATACTGATAAAATGGTGGGTTCTAACAAAGAGATCTAAAAGATGTACATCATACTATTTTGAAACAAGTACTAGCTGCATTTTAAAATTTAGTGTGCCCCCCCACCCATTTCTTATTTTTTTCTAATCTATTAATTTAATCTTCTATTTGGTACATGTTTGAACTCAATGTTGTCACAATCCTCTTTATAAACTACAAATATTTATAAAATTAGCATAGTATCTGAAAATTAATTAAGTTTATGAACTAAGGAGAATAGTGAAGTAAGAGCTTGCAACAATATGAAATGGAAACTGTAACTGGACACTGAAATGAGGTCAATAAGTGAAAAACGTTTCAGGTAACTTGCAAAGGATACTTTACAAGTGAAAAGAGACACAGTATAAAACAAATGCTGATGTGGGCTTGTGCTATCAATAATGAAAGTGATAGATCTGATGGTACAGCCTTGATACAGGTTGGCCAGTCTTGCACTTTTTAAAAGTTAATGATCTAAATGAAATGTGGTACTCTGTAATGACAGAATAGACAATATTCCTGTCACTACATTTTCTGATCTGAAATGAACATCACCTGTTGAGATAAGACTATTTAGGATGACAATAACAAGAAAGTTTAACTATCAGCAAATTATGAGCGGTATAGTATGGAGTAATGTATAAAATTTCTTTTGAATTCAAATAGGAAAAAAATAGAAATAAGCTTGCAACTAAAGAATTGTTTAAGTACTTTTTGCCCCAACCTAAGTTTTCAATAGTGTGGGGAATTCTGGGGAAGGAAATTCCCCAGATCAGTGAGAATTAGCAACTGTTCCACAACTTCTTATAAGGCATAGAGAGATTAAGTGCTTGCCCAAGGCCATAAAAACCAATTTAAATGTGTCACATGTAGTATTTAAACACAGATCTTTAGGATTCTAAGGCCAGCACTATCTAAAATGCATGCTGTCTCTATTTTTAACAGTTTACTTTTCTAAAAACTTCTGAATTTATTTGTATCTTACTTTTTCATCCTTCCTTATAGAGTTCCCCTTTCTTGAGAGCATTTCCAATGAGAAATATTGGTTCTGTATTTAAGTCTACAGAATAATGATAATCATTTATATAGTATTTTTCTTTCAATAAGCTCAAAGCACAATATGAGTTACTAAGAAAAAACTTTTTGCTCCATAATCCAGGTATTACACACTGAACATATAGTATTATTATCCTTATTCTCCAATATATTCTCGTTTCAAAGGTCATAATGAATCCAGAATTCAATTAGATGGTAAGTTCCTCAAGTATAGGGACAGGTTGTATATTATGTTATTTTAATTCCCCAAAAACACTTAGCACAGGATTACACAAAACTTTAGTGTTTCATTAAATACTTAATCATTTCCCCAAAGCTCAACTCAAATGCTATCCCCTACGTGAAGTTTTTCCTTGATTTCTCTAGCTGCTAGGGCCTACCCCCATAACTACCTTGTGTTTATTTTGTATATACTAATTTTGTATTTACTTATCTATGTTCATGTTGAAGGTAAGGTTCTTGAGGACAGATATTATTTCATTTCCACCTTTTATCCCTAGCACCTAGCACAGAGTAGTTGTTTAATAAATGCTTTTTGATGATCGATGGATTAGAATTCTTAATTTACATTGGAGACTTGTAAAACTGAACATAATACTTTTTCATACTGCTTTTTGTTTTGAGACACTGAAAATTAATGTGCTGATGGTACGTTTTTTAATTATAGTCAACTCTTGATTATGTATATTGATGGAGGCAAACATTAATATGGACAATCCAACATGGTGGTAGAATCAACTTTCTGCCATATCAATATCTGAGTCAGAGAGGTGTAAATATTAAATGCCAAGGGAGATATAGGAATCTGAGGCAATCTGGGAGATTTTGAAAAGGAGGATGGTAAATTCAATACGCTTTTTGTAATACCCTATGATGCTTCTATAAATTATACTTCTAAAATTTCTGATCTTATGTCCAGAGTCAATAATAAATAGGTAGAATGGGCAAACAAATTTGCTCAATCAATCTTTTTTTTTTTTTTTTTTTTTTTTTTTTGCAGACAAGTAAAAGGCTAGGTAGTTTTTGGTTTCTTATAAGAACATCAAAGTATTTCTGATAAAGTTCTCATTTCTCAAAATAGATAGAGCTGAGTTAAATTTACAAAAATACAAGTCATTAATGTTTAATGTGAAGGTATATATAGAACCTATAATGAATTGCATGCCGCCATAGGGGTAGAGAAGAAGGGGGAGAAAATTTGGAATTCAAGCGATTGTGGAACTGAATGTTTTAAACTAAAAGTAATTAAATAATTTTTTTAAAATCCTACTTTAAAAAAATACAAGTCATTCCCCAATTGATAAATGGTCAAAGAATATGAATAGGCAATTTTCAGACAAAGAAATAAAACCTATTTATAGTCATATGAAAAAAATGCTCTAAATCACTATTAGTTAGAGAAATGCAAATTAAAACAACTATGAGATACCACCTCAAAGCTATCAGATTGGTTAATATGACAAAAAAAGGAAAATGATAAATATAGGAAGGCATGTGGGAAAATTGGGACATTAATACACTGTTGTTGAAGTTGTAAACTGATCCAACCATTCTGGAGAGCAATTTGGAACTATGCCCAAAGGGCTATAAATCTGTGCATATCCTTTGATCCAGCAATACTACTGCTAGGTCCCTATTCCAAAGACATCCAAAAAAAAGGTGGGGAAAGGATTTATTTAAACAAAAATAATTATTGCAGCTCTTTTTGTGGTGGTTAAGAACTGGAAATCAAGAGGATGCTCATCAATTGGGGAATGTCTGAACAAGCTGTGTTGTGTGTGTGTGTGTGTGTGTGTGTGTGTGTGTGTGTGTGTCTGTTATATGTGATGGGATATTATTGTGCTATAAGAAATGACAAGCAAGGATGACTTCAGAAAAACCTGGAAAGACTTACACAAACTAATGCAAAATGAAGTGAGCAGAAGCAGGAGAATGTTGTACATAGTAACAGAAATATTGTATGATGAAGAACTGTGAATGACTTAGTTAATTTCAGCTAAGTGATCCAAGACAATCCCAAAGGATCCAGGATGAAGCATACTATCCTCCTCCAGAGAAAGAACTGATACTGTCTGAATACAGACTGAAGCATGCTATTATTCACTTCCTTTTATCTTTTTTGAGTCTTCTTAGACAAAATTATTGATATGGAAATGTTTTACATGATTGCACATATATAAACTATATTGAATTGCTTATCATCTCAGGCAGAAAGGAGAGGAAGGAAAGAGGTAGGGAAGAATAGAATTTGGAACTCAAAACTCTTTTAATGTTAAAAAATGTTTTAACATGTAATTGGGGGGGATAAAATATCATTTTAGAAAAACACCAAATAAGTATCTGGAGGCTGGATGATTATCACCTTTGTGGTTTATTTTCATCTTTTATCCCTCAAGCCTGCAAGTTTAAGTACCCTATTCGACTGGGCAAGTGTAAAGGTAGAGTTTTGTAAGACTACAGCAAAGAAACAAGGTCAGGAGAAATGGAGAAAAGTTCAAGGAGATAATAGTCAGTATACTACAAAATTGGAAAGGTAGTTTTAAAGGAAGATAATCAGTGAGTGGAAATCAAGAATTATCTATTTGCTCTCCAACTGAGTAGGTATTGACTTTGGCCAAGTCACTTCCTCTCTCTGGTCCTCAGTTTCCTCATCTGTATAATCAGCAAATTAGATTAATCTTTGAAGTCTGTTCTGGCTATTAGACTTTATGACTCTATATTCTATAGGTAAAAACTTGAACAGAGGATAAGATCCACATCAGGGAATAATAATTATCAGATTCAAGAATTCTAGTGTTAAAATCAAACTTTTGTTTAAATAAATCAGCTGGAAAGATTAGGAAATATTTACATTGCAGCATCAAACCAAAACATATATTTCCTAGCACAAATGAATGATTCCAAATAGAAACAGAACCTGTTGCTTAAAAAGAAGAAATTTAACCCTTTATCAACCTTAATGAACTAGATAAGCCACCATAATTCACAATTCAATGTCTCCTGCCCTATTTTAGACTTTACTCTGTGTTCACCCTTTAGCTTTGAAATTCATATTTTGATAATATTGATAAGAATGTATTTCTTCATTTCAAACCTCCCCCCCTTAATATCTGTATAAAAGTACCAAATTGTAAAGCTATGTACATAAGGGACTAAATCTTTCTTTATCATCAAATGGGAACCAGTAGTTGTGTTACTGTCATGGAATCAGGGAAGAGGTTGTGATAAGTTGGAAGAGCTACATATGCAGCTGTAATTGTTGCATTAACCTGCAATGTGTTTACTGTGGCAATGGCTGCAGCAACTGAGGGGCTTTGAAATACACGTTGCCCTCAGCTAAATTTTTGTCAATACATGGGTGTAAATATTGATGACTCCTCCATGTTTGTTACATTCTTCAATTACATTATCTTTAATTTCTGTATCCCAGACAAGTTCATAGTTAAACATATTGGAGAGCTGGAAACACTGTGTTGCAAGAGGTTGCCCAAAAGCCACCACAGCTAGAGTTGTAACCTCACTCTTTTGGGAAAGTCTGGTTTGTAAATCACACACAGCTCCAAATGCTAAAGATCCACTCAGCTTTTTTTTTCTTAGTATTTTTATCACTATACCAGAGGTGGGGAACTTCTGGCTTTCTAGGTCCTTAGGTTCGGCCTTTTGACTAAGTCCAAGTTTTACAGAATAAATCCTTTTATTAAGGGGATTTGTTCTGTGAAGTTTGGATTCAGTCAAAGAGCCACACTTGAGGACCTAGAGGGCCACATGTAACCTCAAGGTTGCAGGGTTCCCCACCTCTGCAACATATTTGAGTGGCCCCTAAAATCAATGATAGCTCTATCATGATTCTTTATTCCAAAGGAATCAAACTCATTAAGTGGTTAGACATGGAAGTGAAAGGTAGATTTCTTCCATTAGGCTGAATGTTAGAATGACATATTGGATAGAGAGCTGGCATAAAGGCTAGGGTGCCCTGGGCTCAAGATCTGCCTCTGAAATATACTATGTGACCTTGGGCAAGTCACTTAATATCTTTGTGCCCCTAGCAGCTTTCTAGGACTCTAAACTGTAGAGAAGGTGCTACTAACCTGTACTGACAAAGGGAGTTTCCTCACTGAGAGTTCCTTATGTCAATCAAATCACAGTCCTAGTTCTTCTACCAGGGGTGAGGAACCTCAGCCTTAAGGTCAGATGTAGCCTTCTAGGTCTTTAGGTGCTGCAGCCTTTTGACTGAGTCTAAGTTTTACAGAATAAATCCTTTTATTAAGGGGATTTGTTCTGTGAAGTTTGGATTCAATCAAAGGGTCAAATTTGAGGACCTAGAGGGCCACATGTAGCCTCAAGGCCGCAGGTTCCCCATCCCTGCCAGGTCTATCCCTTGCCTTAATGTTACAATCCTAGAGTTGAAATAAAATGCTTGAAGGTCACAGTTCAATTATCTTCAGCTGTGAATTAGAAAGTTTTCTTTATTGATTCTTTCCAACTGATTACCATTAAGTAAAGGTGATATAGAAAATCATATTTAGATTTTGTAGATTTTTTTTATTCCCAGTGCTTGGCACAGTGCCTGGCACATAGCAGGTACTTAATAAATGTTTATTGATTGATTAATCGATATCCAAGGAAACCTAGTGTAAAGACTTGTGGATAAGACATTATATGATGAATTCCAAGTCCCAACCCTACCAATTACTGCACACTCCAGTAAAGTCACTTTGGTTCTCTATAAAATAACTCTGTTTCACCAACTACAAACTACACCTACCACTCAGCCCTTTACTTATTTAATACGAATTTTGTAAGAAGAGTATGCTCACAAAAATGATGCCCTATCAGAAACTGTTATTATGGACAATAACCCACCTTGTTCCCTATCAGAAACTTGACTTGGATCTAATACAGTATTAATATTCAGTGAGTGAGCAGAAGATTGAGGTACTTATATTAATATTCTCAGTGGTTTTCTGGGTGTCAAAAGGCAGCTTCAATTCACATGTTCTTCATTACAAATCCCAGTAAATCCTACCTTACAGCAGACTAGTTCATAAATATTGTATACCCAACATTTAGTTCCCAGAGTGTCCTGAAATGTTATGTTAAAAAGCAAAGATTCTCTTTTCTTTCCTGAAGTGGTGAAATAGTCATAATGTCGTACTGATAAATATACTATCAGGCCTAAATCAGACTCTGTAACAGAGTGAGCTTGTTCCTGTAGTCCAGCAATCACAAACCTTCAAAGAAAAGTTATTTCTATATATTTCAATTGAAGAATTTAACATACTGAGACTTTTACCTCCTAAAGTTCCTGAGAAGAGTATCAATAGGCCCTGTTGTACAGGAAATGAAAGAGAATCAGATTAAATTTAAAAAATAAATACTCTATAGTAGAGAAAAATGCAATGGGAAACATAAGAAAGAGAATCATTAGGAATGTAGATGAATTAAATATGTTGGGAGAAATCTTACAAGTGATTTATTTAAGATACGTGCTATTACATTTCTCACTTTTCTTTGATGAATTATGCACCAAAATAATAATAACTAACATTTATATAGTGCTTTAAAATCTGCAAGCACTTTACAAATAGTGTCTTATTTTATCCTCACAGAAACCCTGGTCAGTTGGTCCTATTATTATCCCTAATTTACAAAGTAAGACAACTGGTAGAAAACTGGGGCAAGATTTAAACTCAGATCTTGCTGACTCTAGATCTAATACTAACACTGCACCACTTAGCTGTCCTTACCTTCAATTTGGCTTCTTCAATGAACTCAAAGCATTCTGGAAAATAAGATATGATATTGGTTTCAGGTAGATCCAGGATAGAAATGTTTTTATATGTAAAGTCATTGAGGAAAGCATTTTCAACTCCACAGGCAACGTTGAGAATATGAGTAACCTAAAAGGAAATACAAAGATAAATTTTAGAACTTGTGGACTTTAGTAACACAAGATAAACCTATGTGAATGAGTTTTGGAATTTCTATAATGAGATATCAGGCCCATTAAAAAATAAGTAAGTCGTGAATCATCCTGAAATGGATAAAACAAAATGTGTCAAGAAATTTAACTACCAAAAAAAAGCCAAGGAAATAACTTAGATAACTATTAATAATACTATAAAAACAAATAATAATAATATTTGGGGGAATAAAATTTGTCTTTACCCTACTCATACTTTCTTCTTATATCCATACTTAACCATACACTCACAAAGGAATGGACTCTTCCTAAGCTTTCAATTATTGCCCATTTATCAGGTACTTTAAATATATCCTGGTTTCCCAGGAATATTTTTAAAGAGGATTCAAGAGCCTGCCTAAGGAAAAGTCAATACATTGTTTATTAATAATAGTAAAGAGGGAAAGAGATCACCTTGGAATCTTGGAAATTATAAACACCAATAAGAGACAATCTACTCTACCTATACAGAAAAGTCAGACTAATTCCCATCATTTTCCCAAGCAATTGTATTAAAAAAAAAAAAAACATTTTGAGGCCTCAAAGATTAACTGGACCAGGAGAGTGAATCACAATCTCAGGAAAATAAGGGTTGAGAGAAATAATCATTAAACAGCCGTCAACCACATTATTGTCACTTAGTAGTCAGTGACCTTCTACATTATCGATCTAGTCTGTAGATTTTTTAATTAGAGGGTAGGAGAAGATCATTATGATATAAACTCTCTTAAAAGTAAATTTTCCCTGTAAACCATCATGACTTGTGCATATAATGATTTGTACATGGAGTTATACATTTCTTTTTTTTTTTTTAATTTATTTTTTATTTACTCATTTACTTTTAATTTACAAGATTCAGTTCCACAATCACTTGGGTTTCAGATTTTCTCCCCTCCCTTGCCCCCCCCCCATGGTGGCGTGCAATCATGTATAGGATCTATAAATACTTTCACATTGTACAATAGTTTGGTCATATAGAAGGGCTGTAACCAATGAGTGATCACTGGGAAAAGAAAAAAAAAACAAAAAAAAAACAAAAAAAAAAAAACCAAAACCAGACATGAAAGAGAATGATAGCTAGTTTTGCTTCAGTTGGAGTTATAAATTTCAATCACCTCTGAGTTTTGCTCCTACTCAAAGAATTATTTATTATTTACTTTCTAGAATTTGTGCATTTATTTCTCTCAAAATTCACTGACTGGCTCTCTCCTTGAACTGTTTACTTTTTGATTCTTAGGGGAGTTAGGCAAAGCTAATACTACAAAGTCTTTCTATTCCATTAGTCAGGCCTTACTGAAGAACATATGTTTACCACTTAATCAGTTTAGTTTCTTTCTTGGTTTGGTTCCTTTGAAATAAAGAATAAGGGAAAAGTTGTCACTGACTTTCTGTCTTCAAATATGCCTACTGAAAGTACTTTTAAGAAAGAGTTTTGGCACCTAGACATTTATTATTCTCCTAACCACGTTGTAGAAGTTGGGAAGAAAGAATGCCAAAATCCTTCTTTCTAATCTTCTTAGGAAAGATTATATAAATAAGATTAAAGTGGGGAAAAAGTACAAAAGGGGGAACAAAAATATTTGAGGATAAACCTTATAAAGCCCTCCCTTTTCCCCTAGTCCCTCTACTTGTCCATATCCTATTCATCCATTAAGATTCAACTCAAGTTCCTTTGTCTATGAGACCTTCTCTAAATATTCTAAACCACAGTGATTTTGCTTTCTCTTTTCTCCCACTGAATTTCAAGTCAGTCACACAGTTTAACCATTACATGTATGCAGTCTTAAATTGTTCTCTTATTTTTTTTTATGTGTTCTAGGCTTGTAGCCTCCAAAAGACTTAAAGTATCTAAGGATCTATCCTTGGTAAATGGTATCAGGTACATATTGCACACCTGATAAATCATGTAATCACAGATTTAGAAGTGAAATGGGCTTAGAAATTATCTGGTCCATCATATCATTTTACATATAAAGAAACATGCCCAGAAGAGTTACATTACTTTTCCCGAGGTCACACAGGTATCAGAATTTGAATACATATCCCTTAATCTCAAGTTTACTCATACTTGATTAATTAATAAAGGAAACATTAAGGAGATATATCCTACTCCCCAAAATATAAATTCAAGGAAATGGTCTGTCATATAGAAATCCCTGAAAATTATTTTCCAAAGGGCAAAAATCATACTAGAATGGCACTGTTTTATATCAGAAATACCGGGTTTGAATTCTGTCTCTTCCACTTACTAGATGTGTGCCCTTGAACTAATCACTCAACTTTTTTATTTTTCAGTTTCTTCATAGCCCTGTTTACCTCATACAGTTAATATGGAATAACAAATAGAATAGTATAATGGAAAACATTTTGAAAACCAGTTCAGCATTATACAAATATACATTATTATTTTATATGTAGGGCTACTGGCTTTGAAATGTGACATGTAGAAAAATCACCCTAGTCCATTTCCTATGTCATTCTTCAATTTCTCTGGAAGCTTCCTAACCAGTTCTTTAGACCCTAGCCCTACTTCCTTAGTTCTGATGAACCACTGGTGAAACTGAACATAGAAGTTAACAGCATCTTTTTAAAGAGTTACTCAGTCTGTTTCAGTGGACCAAAATTAAATTAGCATCCCCAGGTTTAAAAACAGAACAACAAATATATGCTAATTCTCATTTATCACTCTAGTGAAAACCATGTGTTTTCTTAAAACTTTGTGTCATCCTATCATTCTGTAGACATACTGATGGAAGCAATACTTATTAAAATTCAAACAAACCTCTTTTCCAATAAGTCACAAATTGAACCAGTTTAAATAAATATTTCTAATTCATTTAAAAAGTCTAAAGGTTCATGAATTTCGTAGTTGTTCCTTCTTATTAGATGATCCAAGTTCTAGCAAAAATCTAAAACTACCAATAAAGACACAACTAAACATATTTAGATTAGGCAGGAAAATTTTAGCCATATTTAAATAATGGGAAAAGTTATTTATGAAATTCTAGAATTTTACCAAATGCTGAATAACATACTTTTTCTCTAAATAGATGTGAAACATTAATGGAAATACTAAATTTTAGGCATTTTTTACCTTGTGTTTTTTCAAGGTGTCTAAATCATGAGCAACATCTTGTGATCCTGTAAAAAAATAAACATAAATTATATTTGTATAGTGCATGTTTATGAATATTCTTTTCGCAGCACTATCAGGTATATAGTATATATGCCTGATTATTCCATGTTGCAGTTGAGGAAATTGAGATACAGAGTAGTTATGTGACTTGTCTAAAGTTGCAAAGCTAGTAAGTATTCATATCAGTTGGTCTACAACAGTAATTGCCTTCATTCCCTGTGCTTCAAGGCATTAAAAATATAATTAAATATATAAATAAATATATAATTTTAATATTTATATAATTTTATATATAAAATTAAAATATATAAAATATATAAATTTATATAATATATTATATATTTTTATTTTATATAAAAATATAAATAAATATATAATATAAATATAATTAAATATATAAATATAATTAGGTCTTCACTTGTTTTTTAAAGATGGTAAAACTATGGACAAGTGTAGCACCAACACAATATTCACAACTCCAATGGTGATTGTAAATATGCCAGCATAGTTCCCAATCACAAATTATAACAGACTTTCCATATAGAAGACAGAAGCAAAACATTTATTCAGACACCAGAAAACAAAATCCCAACACTAGGAAACCAAATCCATCATAGCAAGATAGAAGCTAATACATCATACTACCACAGAGAGCCATACTATCCTTTAGCCTTCCCACAAACAAACACTGACAAGCCTAGCTGTCTCCCCAGCTGCTTCCTCTCCTTCCTCTAGGTCTAACTACTCTGACTCCCAGCTTCCTGTGGGCTCTGCTCCACCCTTCACCAAACTCCTCCTACCACTTCCTATGTCCTATGTCCATTTCCTATGTCATTCTTCAATTTCTCTGGAAGCTTCCTAACCAATTCTTTAGACCCTAGCCCTACTTCCTTAGTTTTGATGAACCACTGGTGATTACATTCAGCCTATTAGGAGGCAGGGAAGATCTTCAAATCAGGGAAGGTCTTCGAATTCCCAAGGGGCAGGGAAGATCTTCAAATTACCATTACCATTACAGCAAGAATATCAAAATTAGGGTGAATGTGGATGCACTTCAATAATTAAACAATACTTTGGGAAAACAAGATTTTTAAAAAATCCTTCTGGATTCCCATATCTACCAAGACGGCACTTGACCTAGGCTGGCACATAGTAAGAGTGTAAGAATTTTTTTTCCATTATTTCCTTTAATCATTCATTCATGTTTAAAAAATTTTAGACTTAAATACTAAAACTTAAATGCACAATAAGAAAAGAAAAAGAAACATAAACTTACATATTAAAACACATACAAAATAAGAAAAGAAAATACATGTGTGGAGCAGAACATAAGAGAGGATTCAAAATACATAATAACTTTCCATTTCAAGAAAGCCTTTGTGATAAATACTAAGTGTTGTGCTGAGAGCTGTCCATCTTTTCTTTGTTTCCTTGTAAGTTTTCTTTTGTTCTCTGCTGTGCCCTTTTTGCTTTGTTCTTTTTCCTCCTTACTCCCCTTCCAAGCTACAATTAAGCATGGATATATTTATATATAAATATAGACATATAATACATATGTATATGTAAACACATACTTTTCCTGACAAATTCTACTCCTGATCTTTGTTTTTATGTTTGTGCATATCTGTTATTGGTTATCCTTCCTGACTCCTCTACTTTACTTCTACCTGCTACCTTGCCCTCCTATTACTTAACCTACCCCACCCACAAGAATCCCTCCCTTATTCTCCCATTCCCATAAACCTAAACACTCTTTTAGAGCCCCCTTTGACCTGTTCTCTCACCTTTCCCTCTAGAGATCCCTCCCTTAGCTTCTCCCTCCTCACCATCCCCTCAGTGATTTATTTCTTTCTAAATTTAGAAGACTTTAATACTCTTCTAGATCAAGGCTTCTTAAACTTTTTCCACTCGTGACCCTTTTTTGTAGTTTGGCAGCATTTGTTGGTGTTGCATGGCCTGAGGGCATGTGCAGTGCAAAGTGCACATGCATTGTGTTCAGAACCAAGGCTGTAGTAAAGTTGCATGATGCAACATAGGCAAGTGCTGCCAGAAACACCTTGGATTCATTACACATTTGATTTTGAATTAGCTTTTTGGTCATTGCATGTTCAGAAACCTTTTATTGTTGTCCAAAAAATATGAAGTCACAACCCACAGTTTAAGAAGCACTGTCTAGATACATACGTATTGTTCCCTCTTGAACTCATTCCCGACAAAAGTAGGTTTCCAGAACTAACAGCCCTCCTCCCCGCTCTAAGTCCTCTGTGTCAGCTGATTCTTCCTCTCACATCTCATTTGAATAAGATAATTACCTTTTTTAGCCATTCCTAAATGGCTTTACTTTTTAAAGTCGTATCATACTCAGGTTTACCCCAATCTTTCTTAAGAACTATCCAATTACTAATAACAATCTTAGACATACATTTTACATACATAAAAAATAAACAGTCTGTCCTTGATTCCCCTCTAATTAGTCTTTAGTATGTATGTACCTTATATTTCTCTTGGCTCTTATATGTCAAATCTTCTATTAATTCAGGTTGTTTCATATTTTTTAACAGTCCTGAAAATCTGGCAATTCATTAAACATCCATTATTTTTTTCGTTCAGGATTATGCTTAGCTTTGCTGGGTATATGTTCAGTTGGGACCCCAGTTCTTTTGCTCTTTGATACAAAGCATTCCAAGAACTGTGAACTTTTAGTGTCACTGTTGCTAGGTCTTGTGTGATTCATTCATTCATTCACTTTTAACCTCCTGAAATGTGGCTTGATTTCATCTTTCCTATCTTGTCTTTTCACTGCTTTCTTTCCTATTTACTTAGAACACCCCTTCCAAATTGTACTCCCCACATCCTGTCTTCCTTCCTTTTGCATACTTGCTCCTCCCTATATGAAATATTCCTTCAGCTCAGTCTCCTACTGTGGAAATCTACCAGTTCTTCAAAGCTAGGATCAGATGCTACTTCCCTTAATCAAGCTTTTCCTTAACTCCTTGACAGATAAGACTTCTGTCATCTGTGAACTCTTTTAACAGTGTCTAAATACTTATAATCTATTTGGCATTAGGGTTATTTATGTTAACGATGCAATTGTCCTAATAGATTTTAAACTCTTGTGAGCAGGACTGAGTTTATTTATTTTTATTATTCCCTTTTCGTCCAGACTACAAGGGTGGGAACGTGTAGCCCCAAGGCCACATGTGGCCCTCTAGTTGTTCAAGAGAGACCCTCTGACTGAATCCAAACTTCACAGAATAAATCTTTCTTCTTTGTGATTCTGTCAAAGGGCCACACTTAAGGACCTAAAGGACCACATGTTCCCCACCCCTAGCCCAGAGCCCTGCACATTAGATATCTGCTGAATGAATAAATTGGTTGTAGCATCAGACTTAGCGAATCAATGTTGGCAGATTAGTCAGCCACACCCTGGGCTAGTCCCAGGTCTGTATCTTGTATTCTGAAAGGAACTTTTCTGGCCTAGTCCAACTACAAGATTTTAGCTAATTCTAAGGAGCCTCTGTGAGAGTTTGGGATTTTGGACTGTCATCATGAACCTGAAACCCAAAGAGACTCTGAAACTATCCCCACACTTGCATACTCTGAGGTGTTATCTCAGGAACTTGACAAAGTGGCTCCAATTACTTAGCTAGTCAGAACAGCCGACTTCAGACAATCTGAATTTGTTACAACAGCCTAGGGCAGGAGAAACATAGAAGCTTTATTTTTGGAGACTTCTAAATCTCATGCTCTCCTGAAATGGAGCCCCTTTTATAGCAACCGTATTTTTATTCTTATTTGATTTTGCACACAAGCACTTTGATTCACCCACATTTAACTTATCTTTGGTTTCAAGGGAAGAGCAAGTGTCCTTCAGGTCCCTACCTCCACTGCCAGCACCCAACTTCTTATTTCCTTTTACATTTGAGAAAACAGGAAGCTGTCTATAATATGGCTTTAGGTGGCCGCTGGCAAATCCAGGTTTCCTTGTACAAGCACAAAAAAAGAATAGACAAGGAATGCCTTTTCTGAGGTTTAAATGTGGTGCACATAACATCAAGTGAGCAGGCTGCTGACTTTTTTTTCTTCAACCCCACCCCCTTGATTTGGTTATTCCTTGATCTCTTGCACAAAAGGTCTGCCTGAAAATTGGGGTTCAAAGAAACTAAGTGAAACTTGGTGATTTTAAAGGGTACTATCAAAATGTATTTCACTGGTTTAAAAATATCTAACTTTCTCATTCCTTAGCCACTACATTGGAAATGTTTTATTTCCTTATAAAGAATGATACAGAAACATCACTTTGACCAAATTACAAATAAAAACTGAATTTTTGCAAATATATGCCAAAGGAAAGGCAAGAAACATTTTTAGCTTTGGTTCCTCTGTTTTGAAAGTGGCCTCTGGGACCTATTTTGACTTTAGTTTTCTATGCACAAGAAACAGATGAACCTTAGTTCTGACATTCTGCCTTTTATAATCATGAAAGGTGAATATAATTTGAATATAAAAATACAGTATTGAGTTCAAGTTTGTTCTTCCCAAAATCCCTAGAAACAGATCTCAGTTCCTATCCTATTTTAAGGAATTATTTTTTTCAGCAGTGTTGCACTCTGAATGGAAAATTTCCTCTGAATGGGAAAAAAAAAACCTTACACCATTATAAAATACTAAATTACAACTAACTAATAAAAAAAAAATAGCCTCAGTGACTTGACAGGCATTACAATGCTTACCCCTTAAATAAAATTATCACCACAAAAATAATTCATTAAAAAAGATAGTTTTGGCTTCCAAGAATAAATTGGAATTAATGAAGTTAATGTTGATATATCTGCCCAGAAATGATTTCAATTCCTTAGCAAATCTCAAATGTTTCATTTGGTTGACATTTGCAGCAAATGGGGATTTTTTTTTCACATCAATCAAATATATTTTCAAAAGTAAATTTTTAGGAGAGCATGACAGCATTCATTTCTAAATTATCTAGATATTATGTATACTATTCAATTTCATATCTTTGGACCAAAAAAAAAATCTGATATAAAATAGAAATAATTTCAATCATATGACTATAATTCATAGAGGAAATATGGCATAAAAGACACAAGTGAAGCACATATAAGACCAGCAAAGGTAATGATTTAGTCATATAGTGAGGTCCACAAGTCCAGCATTTGTGCTTTGGCAATCTACCCATTAACTACGAAAGATTTCCAGATGATCTTTACTGACAAGAAGACAAGAAATTTTGAAGGATGAAAAGTTGTGAAGATGTGGAAGAAGTGATAATACCAATGAGACCCCACATCTCAAAGTACAAGTTATCAGTAATAGAGGCTATATCCAACTTATAAAAGAAACAGATTGACACCATAGATTCTGAATTTAACATACACCACTTGATAGAGGTACAAGAAAGAAGCTGAAAGTTCCAAGAAGCAAAGTCAAGGCAGTGACATAGAAGAGTGAAACTCCTTTGGGAGCAAATGAGCTGTTCATTCCATACCTGAGGCCCATCAAAGAGCAAGGCCAGGGAGTCTAGCAGAGAACCCTGCCAACACAGGTAAGGCACTCTGTAAGAAGCTAGCCCAGAGTCTGACCAACCTGCCTAGCCCAACCAGTCCAGAAGAGATGCTTTGCCCTAAGAGAAGCTAATCCAACTTCTCTGTGGAAGGACTAACCAGGGGTGGGGCACCTGTAGCCCTCTAGGTCCTCAAGTGTGGCCCTCTAACTGAATCCAAACTTCCCACTGATGCCCTCCCCTACAGTGGACTTCATTATCTGGAGAAAGGTCAACAAGACACCACAATTCTATAGTTATAGTTTGGTCACATGTGTTCCCTACAAATATGCCTCACTACCACTGTACTTTAAGTCTGTACTCTCTCACCTCCCATATATTCTGTGTGTATTTGTGGGAGAGAATGCTACAGGTTTGGGGGGAATTATTTGTGGCTACCACTTTTGCTATGCCGTTTGACTCTTTCAAAAAATGAGTTCAGTCTACTGCTTGATTGTTAATAGGAAGAACATCCAGTGGCAACTCTGGCACTACAGTGTTAGCAGTATTCATCCACAGAATTACCTCTAGAATCTGATGAAGCAGTTGTTCTTCTGGGTACCCAACCTGCCAGTAAGAGTAAGTTGGGGGGAGTGAGCCCAGAGCAGATACTATATAGGATTTCAAGAACTACCATTTGGGAAAAGTGAACTGAAAAGTAGTTCTCAAACAGAAGTATAACCAGTTGGAACTGTCTACAGGATGGTTATCACAGATGATGATAGCAAGCCCAAATAAGGACATAAGAGAAAATGCAAAAGGAACTTATGCTGTCAAATGGAGATATACTTTTGAAAAAAAAAAGTATGCACTTTTACAGTTGCTAAAATGTAGACATAAATTACTAGTGGTCTCCAAATGCGTTTTACAAATCAGAAATGAAGAAAAGCAATGAACTACTAACATTTCCTTGTTTCATGGAAGCTTCTTGACCTCTATAGCATTTGACTCTGCTGATCACCCCCTTGTTCCTAGATATTCTTTCCTTTCTGTAGCATTGTTCTCTCCAGGATCTTTTTCCTCCTCTCGGTGTCAGTCTATATCCCTTCTGTGTGGATATATCCTAGGTTCTCTCCTAGGCCCTTTCTCTTCTCTCTCTAGGGTGATCTCATCAGCTCTCATTGGTTTAACTATCATCTTTATGCAGATGATTCTCAGATTTAAATATCACAACCCACTCAATTGCCAAGTATGGATTCTATCTCTATTATATTTCAAATCTATCCCATTCTCTCCACGTACATGGTCACCACCCTAGTTCAGGCTCTCTCATCTGGACTGCTACAATAGCTTCCTAATTGGTGTCCTTTCCTTTGATCCCTTTTCCACATGCCAGTGATACTCCCAAGGCACAAATCTAATCTACCCAGTTAAAAAGTTCCAGTGATTTCCAATTGATTCTAGTATAAAATGCAAACTACTGTACTCCATTTTTCGTTCACAATCTGCTTCCAGTCTCCCTTTCCAGGCTAACTGTACATTCATCTCACTTCTAATTCTACATTCTAGGCAAAGTGGACTACTTCCTGAATCTTCACGGCTCATCTCGAGGACAGACAGAATTTCAAGGACAGACCTTTGAAGATAGACCACCTAAGGTCTATTCTAATTCCCCAGTACCTAGCATCCTCTCCCTACCCCAGCCAGAAAATACTTTGTATATATTGCTTTGACTTATCTGGATTCATACTATCTCCTCCTAATAGTATTTAAGCTCTTTCAGGAAAGAAATATTTCATTTTTGTCTTTTCATTTCTAGCATGTGGCGCATCTTTTTGGCCAAACTTGTGATTTTATTAGTGTAGGAAGTTCCTAATAAGGAAACTATCACTATCAACACAGATCAGCTATCTCCTCTAACTTATAGTCTCAGAGTTGTCTGAGCCATTGACAGGTTAAACAACTTGCACAGAGTCATATGGCCAGTATGGGTCAGAGATAAGACTTAATCTGGATCGTCTCCATTCACATCACTTTGCCTCTTGCTTCACACATGTTAGGCACATAGTAAGTACTTACTGAATCACTGACTTATTGAGCAAATCACTTACCCTCATTATTCTCATCTGTTAAATGAAAGGGCTGGTTGAAATGGCTTCCAAGTTCCCTCCTAGTTTTAAATCTATGATTCTATGATTATGCTATTAATTTATTTGTTCAAGGGACGATATATAATTTCTTTAAAATACAGCAGCATGTTTTAGGCATCAAGTAGATATTTATTCATGTTTATATAGATAATTTGAAAAAAAAAAGTATAAATTACCTTTTTATGGCTTTCCAACTGCCTTACTCCTCATTGAAACAAAGCAAACCAGAAGTCAAAGTTGTTAACCAGTATGTAATTCTGGAAGGGAGGGCAGGTAAAGGTTGAAGTTGGAGAAATAAAATTAGAAATAATCCCATGCCACTAAAATAGGGAAAGATGTGATCAAGAATTAGGTTGTCCATTTTTCATGAGACAAGGCTTCTGAGATAAAAGGAACAAGCTAAAATAGGTCATATATCCCACTGGAAAGTAGTTCATAGATCATAGGAACATAGAATCACAGATTTGGAGCTGGGAAGATCTCAGAGCCCAAAAAGTCCAACACTATCATTTTATAGATGAGGAAATTGAAGCTCAATGAGGTTAAATGATTTGTCCAAGTAGTAAGCATTAGAGGTGGGACATCAAAGACAAATGAAGACACAGGCTCAAGAAGACAACTTTGATGAGATGAAAGGGAACATAAAAAGTCTTGCTTCAAGGTTCTAGAATATCCTCATCTGAGCAAAACTGCTTTCATACGTCCATCTAGATACAGTGGTTCTCAATCTTCCTAATGCTGCGACCCTTTAATACAGTTCCTCATGTGGTGGTGACCCCCAACCATAAAATTATTTTCGTTGCTACTTCATAACTGTAATTTTGCTACTGTTATGAATTGTAATGTAAATATCTGATATGCAGGATGTATTTTCATTGTTACAAATTGAACATAACCTACAGGTTGAGAACCGCTGATTCAGAACAAGTCCAGACAGTCAAAAATAATGCAAAGATTAATTTGTTTTCTTCTTGTAGTTTTCTAGAAAAGAATAATTTATTAGATTAATTAAGACTTTGTGCTTTTTGCCATTTTATAAAATAATTCTACAAAGATGTTTATTAACATAGGTTCTCCAAAAGTATTGCAACACTCTGCAAGCTTCTTGTGTTATTTTCACCAAACAGGTAATGAAAGAGCTTGGTGAATAGACATCCTTGAGAAGAGTGAACTAAAAAAGTTATATCCTTTTCTAGTCATGGTAAGGGAGTCTGGTGAGCTCCTCAAACTAGGTTCCTGAGAAATAAGAAGTTTGCAAGGTTTTCAGCCAATTCTTCTTCACCAAGTTTTTTGGTTTTTTTTTTTTCCCTCATGGGACTACAAATATCAACCACTGTTGATTTATGAATTTGAATTTATGAAACTGAATTATGTTTTCAAATATTAATAAAGAAAAGGGCTTTGTTTGGCAAAGTGCCCAAGTGACAGTAATACCCAAATGAAAATACCACCTTATAGTTGCGTAGAACTTTATACCTTTCAAAATACTTTTAAATTCTTCTCCTTTTTACTCTCATAACAGCCCTGAAAAATAGATGATAGGAAAGGTATTATCAATCCCATTTTATACGCAAAGGTACTGAGGCCCCGAAGAGGAAAAAAAGACACAAAAGTTACAAACAAGTTAGTTATAGAGCAAAGTAGGGCTTTTAAATTCCCATCCTAATATGTTTTTCTCCACAGATTCTCTGTAACTGTGGTTATATCACTCAATAAACCCAGATTTTCAATTTCTCTATTTTTTTTTAAAAGGAAATAATCAAGATTGTTTTCAGTGGTATTGACTGCTCTAAGTAATTTATCATTTAAAACTATAAAATAAAAAATGTATGCTGTTAGTAACAGTTATAGAAGCTTTGGGTCAATTTAGTCACATAGGCAATTATTTTTTTAAAAAAATCCTAGTGGTATGACTCTTTCCCTATTTACCTTTTATATCATGGTTAAGTGATAGGAAAGACAAGGAATGACCAAGCACAGAAGACAGTGAAGGGAAACAGGTGCAATTCTACATGACAGAGCCCATTTCTTGAACCCCAGAGAAATAGCCACTGTGATTGTATGTAGTCACAACTGTATGCCCTTAGCATCACATGAGCAAAAAGGCAAGTCACATAAGCGTATCATGGTGAATTTCTCTTAACACTTTCACCCCTTTATTTACACACACATTTTCCACCTTTCATAAATATTATCATTGGATGTAATGTTATATATAAAGAATCTACCTCTTTCTCAGTCACTAACACATAAAAGATCAGGCACTGATCAGGCATTAGGTTCGTCAGTTCTTTTGATTATTTATGGTTCAAATGGGGTGAAAGCAACATAACACTGTTATTCCTATGCAAGACATGAAATACTATGCCATGACCTTATAGGGATAATAGATTTAGAGCTGGAAGTGACCTTGGAAGTCACTGAGTCCAGCCTTCTTATTTTACAGTAAACTGAGGACCAGAAAGGTTAAGTGATTTGCCCAAGGTTACACAGATAGTAAGTAGCAAAGACAGCATTTAAACCCAGATCTTCTGACTCCAAATCCACCACTTTTTCCACTGTTCCTCTTATTGGTGTTATCCTATAACAACTTCTCCTAAACCTGCATTTCTATTTAGTCTAATAAACTTAAAAAAAAAAAAACTTGTAGTGCTCCCTGCTCAGTTTGAGGAGTCCCTCCAATTAACTTGAGCAAGTGGCTTCATCTAGTCCTCTGCTTACAAATAAATCAGCTGGCACATTTTCCCTATTCATTATCAATTTATATCCATCCTGAGAAATTGGGAAAACAGGATGACAACTTATTTATACTACAACTACTCAATAGTGTACATACTAGGGCATGTGCTTCTCACAGGGTATGAAGACTGACTTTTGCCAGAAAAGTCTGTTCATCTACAATGAATTCCAAAGCCCAAATGCAAACATTTCAACTTTCTAATTGTGTAACTGATTCCAACTGAATTAAGGATTTCTTTTTAAATGAATACGCAAAATGATGACCCTGACTCAGGAGCCAATACATATACTCACCCAGCAGCAACCATGGCTTAATAACACCAACTTGCAGGTCCAGGCTTAGGTCCTGCACATAACCACAGCCACCCCCACCGCCAGGCTCAACTTCTTCCACAACGTGAATTCTGGCATCTTTCCACGTTTCTATAATTTTTTTCCCAGTTAATGTTGTCACCCTGGTGCATTGCTTCCTGAGATTAGTCCGGGAGAATGCTCTAATTTCCTGGTTAAGGGAATGCATTACATGAACAGTTGCTGGTAATAAATAAGAGCAAATCTAAGGTGTAGAAGTTACGTAAGGATGATCTCTTCTTTATCACACAGGTAACAAGCACAACACTAGCTTCTCCCTCCCCTTCAGATTCTAGTAGCAGCAACTGGGCCAGCTGACGGCACCACAAAGCCTCATTTTTCTAGTGCTAAGATGCAAAACAGCTTTCCATTGGTCAATCAAAAGCAGTGTCTGATTGGATCCTGTTTCTGCTTCCTGTAGGAGAGCTCAGAATCTTCACGTCTCATCTCTCCTTGCAGCCTCAAAAGGCTATTTATTTAATTCACTGATTCTCTGCACACTTTATCCAAGCTTACTAATATTAGCAAGAAGAATGTGAAATATTAGATCTAGTCCAAAAAAAAATATTGTAACACAACCACTGACATTTTTTTTCTTTTAAAGCTCAGGTGATTTTCCATTTATGCTAGATTGTTTATCAGAGTCCATGAAGGATATAAGGAGGGTTCCTATTTATACCTGATTCCAGGCAGGAATGTAAAAAATGGATGGCGTGCTCGATTTGAAGCCAGGAAGACGGGTTCAAATCCCACCTCTTTCACTAACTCTGTCATCATATGCAAGTTGCAATCTCTCTGAGTCTCATTTATAAAACAGAGATGATAACATCTGTGGCACCTACCTCACAAGGCTTTCTGAGGATCAAGTGATACAAGATTTTGCAAATTTGAAAAGTTATATAAATATTAATCATTACTAAATCACTGACAAACACGGCCCATGTTTCACTGTTTCTAATTTAAAATAATACACAAACTACTTCAAAAACCTTAAAGTACTATATAAGTGTTAGATGTTGTTGTCATTATCTTTATTTTCTGAACTGAACTGACAAAAGCTCCCTTTTCTCTTCCCAATGAAGTATCCTTCATTTTCTCCTCTTATATTCCAATATCCAAAGAAACAAATAATTCTTTTCACCTTCTTTTTTTGGCGGGGTGGGGAAGGCAGTTGGGGTTAAGTGACTTGTCCAAGGTCACACTACTAGTTTTTTGTGTGTGCGTTAAGTGTCTGAGGCCAGTTTTGAACTCAGGTCCTCCTGACTCCAGGGCTGGTACTCTATTCACTGTGCCACCTACCTGCTCCTCTTTTCACCTTCTACATCCAAACTGAAATACTCAGCAAAAGATAATACTAGAGAAGTCAGTTAGGAAGCTGTTCTTAAAATTATCAGATAAGATAATGAATGCCTGCACTTGGATTGAAATAATGGGAAAAGAGAAAAAAGGTTAGATAAAGGACACTTGAAATTAAGAAATGACAGGACCTAGTGAAAGACAGGATATACAGAAAAAAAAGAAAAGAATCAAATATAGTTTATAGGTTTCTAGCCCCAGAAATTAAGTGAATGGTGGTACCAACAACAGGAATGTAACCGGTTATCTGGTTTAGAGATAAGAGATTAGTTCAGTTCTGTACATGATCATTTTTAATCTAGGATGTCTAAGTGTAAATATTCTACAATCAGTTGGAAATACTGTACTAAAGCTATACTATATAGGTGAGGTGAGAGGTCACATTTGGAAATCATACACACACACACAAGCACACACACACACACACACACACACACACACACACAAGAATGGTTGAATTCATCAAAGCAATGGGTTTGGAAAGAAAAAAGCAGTGTACCCAGAAAAAAAAAAAAGACCCAAAAAGAAAAAGGACCAAAGATCAAAGTATTTCTAGAAATCTTAAGTTGACATATTATAAACTCAAAAACAGTACATTTCAGGGTATGCTAAAACAGGATATACCCATATTTTCTGAATTTCTGAATAATTATCTTGCTAAGAATATAATGGCATATAAGATAACCTCCACTAACGCCTACTCTAATGCCTCCCTGGAACATGGAGGTAACCCTGAATTCTAAAAGGCCATGAGAGTGGAACAAAAGCTCTGGTCAGTCCTGTCAAATTGGAAAGGCATTTAGTCAGAATCTGATGATGGATTGTATGTCTGTCTTAGAAGGACCTACCTAGCTAATTCCAAAAACATTCAACACAAGATTGACTGCCAAGACACAGAAGAATTACAAGACTTGCATTGATGGAAGGAGTACAGTACTCACATTTGTGAAATCACAAGTTTTTGAAATGATTGAAATACAATAGAATACTGCTCATGTGGCCCCTGAATGGGCTCTTATAGGTTATCAGAATCCTATTATGCTGAGAATGAAAAAAAGGCATGAAATTTATGAAGGTTTATTACCCTGAAGAAGTATGTAATGGAGGGAAGCAAGTGAATGGAACTGATCAATTTGTAATAAGTCTCTGTACAATTTAATGTAGTGGCGAGAATATGTCACTAGAAAACAATGTGACATTCTGTGAATAGTTCTATGCACATAGTTCTGGATATGAGGAAACCTGGGATCCAGTTCTGGTTGTGGTAGTGACTAGCGACTAGTGACCTGGAATAAATTGCTTATTCTCTCTAGGTCTCAGTTTCTTTACCTGTAAAATAGAGAAATTGGACTAAATGATGGATAAGACTATTTGTGGTAGGGAGTAAGCTCCTTGAAGGAAGGACTATTTTGTTTTTGTTTACTGAGTGCTATGCATTATGTCTTGTATTTAGAAGGTAGCTAATAAATGCTCCTTAAATTGAATTAAAGTTAATTCTAACATACCATGATACATCAGTTTGGAAATAACATATACTTTTAAAAGATATAATGATTTCCCTTACTAATAGCAGGCTCATGTAGAAAGCTTTGTTTTTCCAGCCATGTCTTGATGTCTGTTTATTGATCTAAAATGTTTAAAAAAATAGCTATACTGGTAAAAATCAACAAGTGTGCACATTGGTTTGTTTAGCCAATTTATGTTTATAATGCTTCAATTCAATACTTCAGTGGATGGATGGTTTCATCAGGATTGTGGGTACTACTGCCAACAGCATATCCATGTTTCTCATCCTGTGATGCTGTTACACACATCCTGTTATAAATCCTCCACAGTGAATCCACCCATTCTATAAGCGTTCTTCCAGATCTTTTAACATTAAATGGATACCAGTGAAACACTCAGGCTGTACGTTTGTTATCTTTTGCTCTCAGTGTAAATGACCCACCTCTGTTCCCCAGAAAGCAGCTCTCAAATCACTGATATCTTTTATGTCACTTTTAGTACTGAAGTTGCCATTAGAAATATGCTACAATATATTTTCTCCCACTGTCATCTTTCCATTGCTTTTTCGGTTACCAGTAATTTTGATTCTTTGGAGACTGTAATATTTCTTAATTATAGCCATGTAATATCTTTAGAATAATACGTTATCAGAAACAATGTATAAATTGCTCCCTAAAATTTATATTTATTATTCTCAGAAATACAATGATCCAAAACAATTCAAAAAATTCACAATGAAAAGTATCTTCCACCTCCAGAGAAAGAACTGATGGTGTCTGAAGGCAGATCAAAGCACACTATTTTACACTTTCTTTATCTTTTTCATGGTTTTTTTTTATCTGTGTTTTCTTTCACATGAGTAATAGGGAACTATGCTTTTCATGATTGCATGTGTAAAACTTAGATCAAATTGCTTATTGTCTCAGGGAGAGGGGAGGGAAGGAGAGAATTTGGAACTAAAAAAAAATGAATATTTAAAATTTGTTTTTATATGCAATTGTAAAAAATAAAATTATTTTTAAAATTAATAAAATAAAATTCTACGTCTTCAGACTCGAAAAAATGTTTATTTATACTGTAAACAAACACATACCCATACATCCACACAAATTCAGGTATATAATTGCCTATATGTTTAAATGCAAAAACACTATGGAAAAACTTTTGTTTTGTCTTGTTTTATCATAGAGCATAAGTAAAAGTAAATGTTCACAAGTAGCATATGTGTTACTAAATGCTGCTAAGTTATCTGCAATCTATTGCATTGATTGCATTCAGGAGTTAATAATCATGGTCATTTCACTATAGTACTGAATTTGAAACATCATATTGAACCAGATGTGTAATTCTTTTAGATTCAAAGAAATGTTGTTACTCACAAGCTATCAAGATGAAGGGAGGAAAAAGCATTTTTGGCTGTATTGTGTTGGAAATTTTTAAATTTAGTGTTTATCAAAAGGAAAGTGGGAACTTCCAGTGGTCTGTGTGGTTTCCTGAAAGTGACAATGTTTTGGAAACTTCTGGGTTTTAAAGTGGTGTTTTTCATGCAATTTTTTTTTTTAGCAAGCAAGTAAATTTGTCCAACATTGACAGCAATATGAATAAATACTTAAGAATTTGTCATTGTTTTTATTCTTGGATTTTCTATTTTCTTGTTTTTACATTTCTTCTATATAAAATTTATGCAACTTCCTGAGGCACAGTATGGTATAACAGGATGTTGTACTCAGGATGCAACTCAGGATGTTGTACCCAGGATGACTTGGGACCAAGACCTGCCTCTGATTCATACTTGTTGTGTGACCCTGGGCAAGTCTCTTGACTGTTCAGTGCCCCCAGGCATATCTCTAAAATTATAAATTGAAGAATAGTTGACTATTTTAGTTGCCTCATCAACCAATAAAATAAAAGAAATTTTGGAGAAAAAAAGTAATATTTATTAGCACTTTTCATTTGATGATTTGTGTCAATATACCTTCAACTTGATCCAGAAAAAAAATTTGACATTTAAAAATAATTTAAGTTAACGCATTATGAAAACCTGAATTATCTAGTTATTTTATGATAGAATACACCACCAGGGGTCAGCACTACATGGAAATATCATTGTTATTATTATTATTATTATTATTTTACAAAAAGCAAGGAATAACTTAACCTATATATATATGTTTATGTATGCAAATGTGTATGTATAGACACATATATGGTTAGTTCTTATTAACATGCTACATGACTCACAAGCTGTAAATTCATATGGTATGTGCTCATTCCCATGGTAACCATTTCTAAGATAAATGCATTTCTGAGCAATTATCCCAAAATAGTAAATTACCCTTTTTTGTAGATTTCTATTTTACCAAAAAAGAGCAATTAAAAATCTTGACCTGCTCTCTCATCAGAAACATCAAAGTAATAAACAAACCCAAGTCTGCATAGAAAATGTGCATATATAGTTATATAGACAATTCTAGGAAATATGAAGGTTGATTATTCATTTTGTAGATTATTTGTGTTCCTGCCTCATCTGGTTCTTCATACTATGTTCATTTAAATATCCTAGTCCTCTGTTTCTTGATCTATAAAATGAAGGCATGAGACCAGATGATCTTTAAGGTTTCTTCCAGATCTAAAATGCTAGGATTATACTATAGTTCTATGATTTCAATGCTCACCAACATAAAAGGAAAAATAAAAATTAATAAAACTTCAGCCATACAATGGTTCTACTTCTGAAGCTAGATAAGGAAGAATTTCAAAACTATTGAGCACATATATGATGGTGATGGAATACTATTGTACTATGAGAAATGGTGTGCAAGATGGCTTCAGAAAAACCTGGGAAGATTTATGTGAACTGATGCAAAATTAAATGAGCAGAACCAAGAGAATATTGTACACAGTAAAAACAATACTGTCACAATTACCAACTGCAAAAGACTTAGCTACTTTGATCAAGAAAATTCCAAAGGACACATGGTAAAAAATACCACCCATTTCCAGAGAAGGAACTAAAGAACTCTGAATGTAGATTGAAGTATTTTTTCTTAAAACTTTTTTATGTTTATTGTTTTGTTTTGTTTGTGTTTTCTTTTGCAATGTGGTTAATATCGAAATATGTTTTTCATACCTCAAATATATAATCAAAATCAAATTACTTGATTTCTCAAGGAAGGGGGAGGGACAAAAGAAAGGAAGAGAATTTGGAACTCAAAATTCTTAAAAATTATTATTTAAAAATGTACATGAACTTGGAAATATGTAATGAAATAAAAATGCATTTAAAAAAACTATTGATCATACTGTGTGGATGAACTATACAATGGGATATAAGTAAAGAGAGCACAGGAATCCAAAGAGACCTAGATTCAAATCCTGCCTCAAACACTTAGCTGGGTGACCCTGGCCAAATAACTTAACCACCATGAATTTCAGTTTGCTTATCTGTAAGATGGGGCTAATAATTTCACCTCTCTCAGGATTTTGACTTGAAGGCTCAGATGAAATTATAGATAGATAGATAGATAGATAGATAGATAGATAGATAGATAGATAGATAGATAAAACGTTCTTTGGAAACCTTAAAACACAAATATTAAGTATTGTTATTATCTAGAGATTTCAATTTTCTGTAAATTAACTACTTAAAGCTGGTTGTGGGGTGGTTTTGTTTGTGCTTTTTGGAGGGGAGAAGACAGGGCAATTGGGGTTAAGAGACTTGCCCAACGTAACACGGCTAGTAAGTGTTAAGTATCTGAGGCTGGAGTTGAATTGAGGTACTCCTGACTCCAGGGCCAGTGTTCTATTCACTCCACCTAGCTGCCCCATGGGGGTGTTTTTATATCTTTTTTGTGGATTTTTTTGGGGGGAGTTTTCTTGAGATAGCTTTATCTTGCATAACAAACTGGTATTCTTGCAGTGGAGGACCCCATGAACGTTCAGGCTTATTACTCCTTAATTTGATTGTCTAATACTTTTGAGAGTTACAGACAAGTAGCTGACATTTAAAGCTGGAGAAATATACCCATCAGACTTCTCTAGTTTGCTGAGAGCTACACCTCAATTTCTTCCTCCTAGCAAAACAAAATTATTTTTCCCCAAAATAAGCAGTGTCAGAAGAGAACCACAAACACCACCAGAAAGAATAGCCAACACTATGGCTGAGCCTCTCTTTTATTTTGTTGGCTTCTGAAGAGTGATGAGGTAATGCCCTGAAAATCTGGGTAGCCTTATTGTGACCCCACATAGCCATCCAAAATTTAAGGATTTAATTTTTTTTTCCTAAACCTCTGTGCATCACTGACTCTACACAAAATTATGAAGTATGCAAAGTTTGATTTTTTGGGATACCCTTCCTCCCTTCACACACACACGCACACCCACACACACACACACGCACGCACGCACACACACACACGCACACATACACACCTCATACCTTTGTCTCGGCAGACAGCCCCTGATATTTTATTAACTCTTGAAGTCCTCCTTTCCATTTTTGGAATGCTATGTCTGCCAGGATCTTCCATTTCACATCAGAAAATTCTGCTTTTATGACATATAGGCATTATTTTGTGATACATCAAGTCATATAGCGAAGGTAAAACGCATCCATTGAACTACAGTAACAAATACAAAATGTGTAATTTTCAAAACTTGCCTAATTCTGGTTCTGCTGAATACTTTCATTACCTCACCCTCTCCAGACTTGGACACCTATTCTGTATCACCCTGGTCTTGTTATTCTTGTCTGGAGATTCCCATACAATTCCTTTCTTACCATCTCCTGCCCCCTGGTCCAATATGAAAGTGTTGTCACTGCTATCCATTTTCTCCTCCCAAACTGAAATTGTTATATACCATTTTCCATATTTCATTCCTTTAAGAAAAGAGTGTATGTGTGTGTGTGTGTGTGCCTGTGTGCACACATGCATGTGTGCATACCTTGTAAGGAATCAATTGACAGAGTACTAGACCTGGAGTTAGGAAGACTTGAGTTCAAATTTGACCTCAACTCCTTACTATTGTGACTCTGGGCAAGTCACTTAACTTCTATTTGTCTTGGTTTCTTCAGCTGTAAAGTGGGGATAATTATAGTACCTACTCTGCATGATTATTGTAAGGATCAAATGAGATAATGTTTGTAAAGCACTTAGGACAGTACTTGACAGTAATAGGCACTATATAAATGCTGGCTGTTCTTATTATTTTCACTGCACCAATTTGTCTCCTGAAGATGTATGCAATAGATCCCCAAACCACCTGCTGATACCACAAGCCCATCCATGTTACCATATGGGATTCCCTCTGTGTGTGCTGGGGAGGAGGGTGTATGAGAGAAACATAGCTGGCAGCCTGAGACTGGGAAAGTAGAGGAAGATGCCCCTTGAGGTGGGGAAGATTTTTTAACCTCTTCCCCTAACCATCCAATGAATATTTCCTTGTTAGCCAAATGAATCTGCAATTCTTAGAATTTCAGGTGATGTGAGAGGTCATTTTGGTCAGTGCACCTATCTCTGAAGTCATACTAAGGCAGTGTAGATAGAGTTCACGACCTGAATGGAAAAAGCCTGGGTTCAAATCCCACCTCTGGCACTAACTGTATGACCATATGGATATGATACCTATCTCATCATGAGGCTCAAATCAGATAATGTATGCAAAGAACTATATAAATAAAAGCCATTATTATAAGTTAAGGAAAATGAGAACCAAAGCAGGAAGATTGAGGAGCTACCTATTTGGAGCCCTAACCTAAGGCCATCAGGACTTTTTCAGTGAAGGAAGGCAACTTCTACTGCAGAGGAGAAAGGCTACCCCACTAATGCCAAGTGAGACCAGAACCCCATTGTTTGTCTTATCCAGCTTCCAACAGCAGAGGCTAGATATATCTGTTGGACACATTTGTTGGAAACATCTGGATAATGGCTGACCCTTGATATTATAAATTGTATGTCCTCTATTAGAAAAGTCTGAATATCCTAGGTTATAGATGAAACATATTGGGGCATAGCAAAGCATCCAGTTTTCTCCTTGTCTTTTAAGCTGGGAAAAAAAAGTCTGCATAATATAATATTAAAGGTACATACTTATCCCAAAAGTAACCAACCTATGGCCCAGCACCCCAAGGGCTGGGCCTACAAGGATCAGGCTCAGTCTTAAAGATAGCCCCCCTAAATAGTATCTGTTTGGCTTATTTTTTCCCACTTAGGTTTCTCTATGATATATCTCAAAAATATAGCCCCAATATAGCTCCTATCAACGTCTTCTACTGACATAGATGAAAAGATACCAGTCTCCCATCCAGTCACTCAGGGTCACAATGCATACTTGGTAAAGACCAACCTTTATTTTGTTCCATTAAAAATGCAGAAAACAAATAGAAGACTAATAGTTTTTCCATAGAAAGTTTATCTAATTCTTATCCCTTCATGGTAATCCCCACCTTTCCACCAGAGCTCTCTATAGTCCTTTCCCTCTTCCTTACCCCAGACACATAGCATCATCTTATGGCTTGAATTTCCCTCAGAAGAGAATAAACTTGGATTCCTAGAGAAAGTCACCTAATATTACCATGATTCGCACTTATTCTGCAGGGATGCACATAAATCTACAACCTTATAGTTGTAGACAAAAACAGAGACACCTAGATCTTATAGATCAACATCCAGATCAACTTCATGAGCCTATAATCAATCATCTTTGATATCTCACTAAAGACAGGCCTGGGCATAATCATTCACAACTTCTTTGAAAAGATTAGGGGATATTTTTTGAGTTACATGCTTTGAGGGCAGCTAGGTGGTGTAGTGGATAGGGCTTCTAGTCTGGAGTCAGGAAGACCCAAGTTCAAATTCGACCTCAGACACTAACTGTGTTAGGCAGTTTGTCTCTGTTTGTCTCAGTTTCCCTATCTATAAAATGAGCTAGAGAAGGGAATGGTAAACTACCTAGTATCTTTGCCAAGAAAACTTCAAAAGAAGTCATGAAGAGTTGGACATGAAGACTAAACAACAATAATCTTTGACATCTCACTAAAAACAAGTTTTAATGATTGTGGATAATGTGATTGATTGGTTCAAACTATTGTGGGTCAAAGTCAGCCCTTTCTGCTGAACCTATAAAAGGTACTCTTCCTCACCAAAGAGGACCCCTTTTTCCTTTTCAGATGACAGGCTAGAGTAGCAGAATTAAGAAGGGACCTACATCCCGGGGGAAGAACGCCTCTGTGTGTGCATAGACTCTCACCATTCCTTCACTCACCTCCTGGAAGACACTAAGAACTTTTTGGGGGAAGAGAGATATGGACTTAAACGTGCTCTCATTCATAGAAATGAGAGGCCCTGGACCTCTAGATCTAGAATCTAGCCTTCTAAAGAAGAAAGACAGAATTCTTGGATAACTCTAACCTTGGGATTGCCTCTGGGATAGACCCCCCAAATGTGAGAGTTTGGGAATCTTACCTTCTATCAAGAGAAGGAGCAATACCAGGGTAGGGCAAGGGTCATACACATAGCCCTTAAAACTGGACGAGCATCAAGCAGCTTAAGCAAGGCCCCTAGGGAACAAAAAACCTAGGCTTTGTCCTTTCACTACTACCATAAGTTATTGGTATGGTGCAATTCTAAAGGGCAGAGGAAACTCAAGTTTACTTTTTCATTGGGGGACCCAAACTCTTATGGTAATTGGTTGTTCAAGAGATATTTCTTCACTTTTCAACAGTTGATAAGATGGCAGTACAGTTTTAAAAACTATCTCCTAACTAATGGGAGAGTTAGTGGTGATTTTTGCAAGATCTGAGTGTCTGTTCTTATCTGCAAGATTAGTGAAACTGGAAGTTTTTACATAAAATTACAGCTTACGAAAAACTTTGTTAAATATTTATAGCAGCTCTTTTTGTAGTGGCAAAGAATTAGAAATCAAGGGGATGCCCATCAACTGGGGAATGGCTAAACAAGTTGTGGTACATGAATGTAATGGAATACTATTGTGCTATAAGAAATGAGGAGCAGATGGACTTCATAATAACCTGGAAAGACTTACATAAACTGATGCTGAGTGAGGAGAGCAGAACCAGGAGGACTTTGTACACAATTACAGACATATCGTATCTGTGATGACTGACTTTGATAGACTGGGCTCCTCTCAGTAATGCAACACTACAAGACAACTGCAAAAGACTCATGATGGAAAGGGATAGCCACACTATACCATACTATAGAGTCTGAATACAGATTGAAGCAAACCACCTGCTCTTTCTTTTTTTGTTTTATGTTGTTCCTTCTTTCTTGCCGTTCATTCCATTGGTTATAATTCTTCTTTACGACTTGACTAATGTTTAATGTGAAGGTATTTTTAGACCTATATAGGATTGCATGCCGCCATGGGGAGGGGGAAGGAGAGGGAGGAAGAGAAAATTTGGAACTCAAGGGATTGTGGATCTGAATGCTGTAAACTAAAAGTAAATATATTTTTAAAAAATCCTTTGTGTACAAAAATACAAAATTTACAAAAGGTATAGGGAAGCCTAGGCTATTTGAAGTTTGCTTTTGATCTCACCACTGGCTCTAGGAGCATACCTGGGATTCTCCACAGTTCTCATATACTGCTAGTTGACAACTTTTATGGACATAACGTTATTTCAGGCAGACTTTAACACAAAAGCAGCTGCTCATATTTGCATAATGCCTTACAGCTTACAAAACACTTTTCTCTTGAAAACCCTTTAAGGTAAGTTGTGCAAATACTATTATATCTATGGAATCTGTTATCTGGAGGGAAGGGAACATCTTCAGAGGAGATAGTATAGTCCAGTAGTTAGGGTAACAGACAGCGTCAGGAGAACTGAGTTTGAATCCTACTTCAGATGCTTACTAGTTATATAATCATGAGTAGGTAACAACTACTCAGGACCCTATTTGGAATGCATGAAAAAAGTTTCCCCCACCAAAGGTCAATTCACACAAACAGTTCATGGAGCTAAGTTTGTCCCCTATCCATTTGTTTTACATCCATTGGACTGAATCAATCATCATCGTATGCATGTTGCCCCCAAAGTAGGTGTGGCTTAGAGCAGTAGCATGCTCTTATGTTGATTTTCTCTATGTGCTCCCTAACTCCTTTACATTCCTTCTAGGTATAGAAGATCAGCTACTCAAAACTAAATGAGTTATACTTTCTTTCATTTGGACTTGGGCACAAAACACAAAGGCAGCAGGTGGTGTTTGAAGATGTTTAAGCACTGGTTTCCATTATTAGCATAAGACGGAAGATAAACAGCCGATTTCTCCATAGAAAGTCAGGAAGTTTAACAAGAAATGTCCACATTCTTTCCTTTGCTCTTAACCGGCATAATATACGTTTAATAATTGTTTTTTTAATCAAATTGATTTGCCTCAGTGCTATGGGTTAACTCTAACTCCAGGCAGGGCACGGTTCTTCAGCTCCGGGGCAAAATCTGTTCCCTTTCCCTGTCCAGTTTGTCTTCTTTGCTATGCTAACATCATAAATAAACACAGTTTTATTTGAAGAATATGGGATGGATTTGTAGATATTTGACATTTCATCCTGAGATTTGTGGGTTAGAGCATTATCATCATGGCATTCATCTGACACTTCACAATTTGCAAATGCATTACATGCGTTATCTCATTTGAACTTCATAGGAGTCCTGTGAGATAGGGACAACAGTTAACATCATTCCCTTTTGACAGATAAGGAAACTGAAGTAAGGAGCAGTCATTTAACTGCCCCTTGGGGAAAGAGAGATATGGACTTATATGTGCTCTCATTCATAGTCTGAAAGGAGAGGCCCTGGACTCCACGTTCACACTGTTAGTGTAAAAGACATGAGCTTTTGAGCCCAGGGCTTCCCTAATCCAAGTACAATTCTAGCCATTGAGCTCCAAACAGAAACCCATATTTAGATTAATTTTATCATCATTATTTTTTGGCATCTGCATGCAAGGGAGGTTAAAAGTAAGAGCTCCCATCTCATTTTTGCGGGTTTTTTATGATTCTGTTCATTTGTGCTTTTTACTAATGTTTATATGATTATTGCTAAGGTGATAAAAGACCTAAAGGAAAACTACCTAGTGGCTTATAGAGTTTCATCGATGTGCTCTATTTCCTTGGATGCAGGTTAATTTGGAATAAACAGTGCTGACACTTGGAATTGAATCAACCTGGTGGCTCCTTAAGGCATGAAACATTAGAGAATGCAATTAGAGTTCTGGAGAAATACTTATGTGTAACAAGCTGGTAATTTAATGAAGAAAGAAGTGTCCATTTCTGTTTTGCCCTACATGGCTAAAGAGAAGATCAATGCAAAACTTTTTTAAAAAATGCAAAACCCAAATAACACTTGCAGAATAAATGATATAAACTTGTATTTATGATTTGTAATATATTTATAGCACATTACATTTAGTCAGAACTTAGTAACTATCAACACAAATGGGAAAGCAACACACTGGTTTACTTTTGATTAAATCACATATAGCACATTACATAAACTATGTCCTAGGCTCCAACTCACACCAACTAATCATAAAGTCAATGGTCTTTCTTAAATCTCATTTTCCCAATTTTTCAAAATTTAGATTCCTACCCCATAGGATCAAAGTCATATAGTTAAGTATGTTGCATTTGTTAGCTGTTGTTATTTTTTTTTTTTAGATTATTAGAAATTAGTTAAGGAAAGCATTTAAGGTCATCAAGGAGTTTTTAATTTAATTGGCCTTAATGAAAGTTCATCTTAGGGTCAGGATGCTCTTGGTATAAGTCCCCGCTTTGATATATACTATCTGAGTCATCCTGAGAAAATCACTTATCCTTACAGTTTCCCCCCAGTAATTCTCTAATAATTTGCAGAATAGTTGCTTATCTTCATCGTACCAGGAGTTCCCTATATTAGAGAAATCATAGGTCCACACCTTCCCCACTCTCACTCCCACACCCACAAAAAAAATCTGGTATATTGTTATGAAGATCTTGTTATTGTTCAGTCATTTCAGTCATGTACTATTCTTCATGACCCCATTTGGGGTTTTCTTGGCAAAGATACTGGAGTGGTTTGCCATTTCCTGTGAACTTAGGTTTGTAGGTCATTTACCAGCTGAGTAAACTTAGGCAAGTCACTTAATCTCTGTAAGCTCCAGTTTCCTGATCTATAAAATGGGGCTAATAATACTTATCCTGGGTAGTAAGTACATAAATTTAAAGGGGTGTAGATTATGTAGACTATTTTCTTCTTTCTCCAAGGAGTATATTGCATCAGGAGATAGAAAAATATCAGAGACAGGAAATCATTCTTTGGCTAGAAAAAATGTATCCTTGAGTCCTCCCAGCTCTGGATATGGGAGAGGAACAGAAAGGACTCTACATTCCTCCTTGTACAAAGAATATGCATTTTCAATTATTAAAGAAATAATAAAATACAGCATTAAGTTAAAATAGAACAATTAAAATTAAGACCAAAGTCTTCTTTCCCTACATTGGTTCCCACAATGCAACTGGTAAGTCATATTTTCAGATTTTAAAAAAAAAATACATTTTACATACACAAATACCAACTTAACTGAAGAGCATTTGTAGATGAAATCATGAAAATAACAAATAGATATGAAATAGAAAAGTGAAAAATAAAATCTGTTTACCTGACGTGCTTACTAGTGTTTTGCACACAATCTAAACAGAAGGATCGCCTATTGATGTGAAGGGTCTTCAAATGCTTTTATTTGCAGATGGATGCTGTTGTAAAAAATTAAATCCTGGGGCTCTACAAAGCCTTCTGACTCTGAAGGAAGAACTCATTTGGGGAAAAGGGAGTATGTACCAAACTATGAATCAAAGCAAAGAATATTAGAAACCATGAGATTAAGCCAAATATTAGCAATTCAAGTCTATTAGGGAAGTTGAAAGTAGAAAAATTCTGAAGTAGTCATCTAAAGCTAGAAAATTAGAGAAAATATATAAGGCAGTTACTTGTCCAAGATAACATTCATTTATGGTAACATTGTGCTTACCAAAAGTCCTCCTAGCTCATATTGCTATGGCCCCAGACACCATAACTCCCTAGTACATCTCTCTGGAATTTTAGAACTAGGTTTGGGGAGATAACATTGATGGAACCTTTCTACCAGCTTCATGGTGTACATGTTGTAGACTGACTCCCAAGAATTCTTTATAGGCCTGCAACCCTGGCAGACTACTAGAAATGGTCTCATTCATAGGATCATCTTTTTAGACCTAGAAGGGACCTTAGAGGTCATCAAATCCAAACCTTTCACTTTATAGATGAGGAAATTGAGGCATAGAGATATTAAGCGACTTGTCCAGTATTACACAGCTAGTAAGTGTCTGAGACAGGATTTCAGCTCAGGTCTTTGTGACTCCAAGTTCAGCTCTCCACCACTCCATGCTGCCCCCCTGACTCTTCTGTGATCCTAGGAGCTCTTAGACCAACAGTTCTCAACCTGTGGGTCGTGACCCTTTGGGGGTCGAATGACCCTTTCACAGGGGTTGCCTAAGACCATCAGAAAACACATATTTCCGATGGTCTTAGGAACCAAGATGCCGCTCCTCTATCTGTCTCCAGGCAGGTCCAACCACATGCAGATATGCCCTCATAGGAGGATTAAAGGGTCATGGCATTAGGAAGGTTGAGAACCACTGTCTTAGACCAGGTATTCCTGTTGCCTATCCACAATTAAAAGGAGTTCTATTAGTATAGTCTGGGATTTAAAGTGAACCTGATACAGCAAGGAACAATGGAGGACAAAATGGATTTATAGTAAGGAGGACAGTCTTTCCTGGTAGAACATGAGCCATAGGACCTGAAGGATTGGGGTGGGGGTGGGGTGAATTATCAACTCATCTCTCAATTTCCAGGGAGTCATATGTATAAGATTAGACAACAATAGTCAGAATTGATCCTCTATATCTAAAGGCTTCTCTTAGTGCTATGGACATTAATCTATTATCTGTATGTTACACTATACCTTACCACCACCACTACTACTGCTTCTGATACTATTGGTTCTATTGTTACTGCTGCAACTACTTCTGATGTTGGTTCCCCTACTACTACTACTACTACTACTGCTACTGCTACTGCTACTACTACTGCTGTTGCTTCTGTTTCTGCTGCTACTCCTACTGCTACAACTACTGCTACTGCTACTGCTACTACTGGTCCTATTGTTACTGCTACTACTACTGCTGTTGCTTCTGTTTCTGCTACTACTCCTTCTACTACAACTACTGCTACTGCTGCTGCTGCTACTGCTACTACTACTGCTGTTGCTTCTGTTTCTGCTGCTACTGCTACTACTACAGCTACTGCTACTGCTACTACTGGTCCTATTGTTACTGCTGCAACTGCTGCTGCTTTTGGTGCTGCTGCTACTGCTGCTGTTGCTTCTGTTGCTGCTGCCACTGCTCTTCCTACTACCACAACTCCTGCTACTGTTGCTGCTGTTGCTGCTGTTGCTGCTGCTACTGCTACTACTACCTAACATTTAAATAGTGCTTTAAGGTTTAAATACTATTTTTTACAAATATTGCCTCAATTTATCCTCACAACAACTATGGGAAATAGGTGCCTTTATAAGCTTCATCTTATAGGTGAGGAAACCGAGGCAGAGAGAGGGTATTACCCTCTGCTAGGCTTAAATAGTTATTAAGTGTCTGAGGCCATATTTGAATTCAGGTTTTCCTGACCCCAGTTCCAGTGCTCAATCCACTGCAACCATCTAACTGCCTCACCAATAATAATCTCTTACCAACTGCTGATTCAGGGAATCAGCTCCTGTGGAAATGTGACCTGACAACTCCTCTTACAATGGCAACAGCCTCTGTTTCCTTAGTAGCCATAGCTACTAACGACACTGAAAAGAAAGTTCTCTACATAAAAGACCTTAGCATCATCAAATATTCAACAACAAAAATGGATATGATTTTACCAGTTGAAAAAAAAAATTAAACAAAATGTATGGTCATCTCTACCCTAAGGCCCAGAGGGCCTTTTCATCTGATTTGCAGATGAAACATCCTATATGTGTTGCCTCTCTCTAATAGAACGTGAGCTCCTTGAGAGCTGGGACTATCGATTTTCTATTTGTATTCTTGGCACTTAGGAATGTATACTGCACATATTAAATGCTTAATAAATGCATTTTTATTCATTCATATACTGGCTATCACTGGGAAGTACAATATATGACCATGTACATTGTAAGGGTGTTTGACGTCATCAGCCGCTGGGGGTGCACCACGACAGCCTGGGGATGGGGTAGAGGCCTGCGCATGTCTCTAAGCCATGGCTGTGAGTGCCTCGTCAGCCTTTGGGCTTGAGCAGAGGACATCACGTAGGCAATGAAGAAGGCATGATCACGCGAGATGTCTCCTTATCTTCGGGGCTGTACGTGAGTGGCTCACCGGGCGATGATGCACTCTTAGACGGGAATCAAAAGCTAGGGGATTAAAAAGGGGAACCGCTTGAGTGTAGTTCTCTTTTTCTGCGCTTGCTGCAATAAAAGGACCTCAAGAAAACTACATCAGTGTGCTGGGTGCTCTGTGGGGTTCTTCAAGCTAGTCTTGATGCCGGTGACGACCGAAGCCTAAGAGGAGGAAAACAGCTGGAAGAGGTAAGCAATCAGACCATTAGTATACTGTAGGAGAATAGGGTCCCCAGAGTTTAAGTTGGGGGGCACTCTTCAGCTGGCGTCCGAACAGGGACCCTTTTTTGATCGAGGGGAATCCTTTCCATCAGGACCTGAGACCGAGCGCGCACCAGGCAATGCCTGGAGGTCTCGGGGTCTAGGGGGAGGATTTACTTGATTA
>CM053588.1:230131620-230161844 GCA_028646515.1 Pseudochirops corinnae
ATATCACGTCATTGGGTATAGGGAATAGGACAAAAGGGAACACAACTATGGGCTTACCCCCATGCCAGCCCGGGACAATGAATACGTGGTCACGCCTCATGGCTTGTTCCACAGGGAATTTTACACAAGCCACGGTGGGAAATGTTACTTTACATTTTGCTGATGGACTTTCTAACGTGTCCCTTGGTCAGATCTCGGGGGCTGTGCCTTGTACGGCTCGGGGAGTTTGCCATAGCAATGTAGCAACTCTAGGACTGATGCTCACAACAACCAATGTGTCTATAGAGACTTGTAAATGCAGTGGCTGTGAGGACTATACCTTCCAGACATGGAACCAAGTTTTTGCAAACGGACTCAATTACACTAAAGGATATAATTCGGATTGTGATATATATAAATATCAGTTCAAAGGACAAGCAATATTGGGGGTCGCTATGCGTTTTTAGTGTGTGAGAGGTATGGTACTCATTGGATGGACTCGATGGGATTGTTACTTGTCACTTCTGTTATGAATTGCAAGCTGAAACATTCCCTTATGACGGATGTACCGATAGGGTCAAACAAGTTGTTTATAGTTAAGCAACCCTCATATATATACTGATGCCAGTTTTAGCAGCCGAGCCTTGGGCTGCATCTCCATCTGAGGCTGCATGGAAAATGGTAGGGCATATGATAATAAGAGGGAAATAGTGGATTTAATGTTTGACGTAGTCAATTTGGCGATCTCTGCCTTCCAGGAGTTCCAGATAATACAATTGCAGAACCAGATGACATATCTGGCCTCCGAGTTAAAAACTTTTATGCAGACTCAACGTAGGGCTTGGGCAACACAAACTAGAGTAGATGAGAAATTACAGAATGAGCTCCTGGCTGTGGAACAAACCACACTTGCATTGGGAAATGAATTGGCCCTTTTAGAATTGAGATTGAAGATCCCATGCCACTACAAATATCAACCATGGGTCTGTGTTACCTCTTTATCTACCAATAATTCTCAGTCCCATTTTTCCACGGACTGGGAAAATATTAAGCAACATTTGCAAGGGGCGTTCCTTGCGGGTAATGTAACATCAGAAATAGAACAGCTTGCACAATTGGTTTCAGATATGCAGAAAGAGGCCGACAACTTGGCTTTACCTCAGTTCATAGGAAAAGATTTGATTGATTAGATACAGGGAAAGAATTTATTTCATTTGATTTTAACTGTCCTTACACCCCTTTTGTATTTTTTGATTGGACTCATAATTTTATGTTGCCTTTGGCCCTGGCTCTTCTCACTAGTAAAGAATAGCTTAATAGCCCTGAAGGCTGACCTTCTCCTTTTAAGCGGTCACCCGCAAAACAAGAAAAGGGAGATGTAAGGATGTTTGACGTCATCAGCCGCTGGGGGTGCACCACGACAGCCTGGGGACAGGGTAGAGGCCTGCGCATGTCTCTAAGCCATGGCTGTGACTGCCTCGTCAGCCTTTGGGCTTGAGCAGAGGACGTCACGTAGGCAATGAAGAAGGCATGATCACGCGAGATGTCTGCTTATCTTCAGGGCTGTACGTGAGTGGCTCACCAGATGATGATGGCACTCTTAGATGGGAATCAAAAACTAGGGGATAAAAAGGGGAACCGCTTGAGTGTAGTTCTCTTTTTCTGCGCTTGCTGCAATAAAAGGACCTCAAGAAAACTACATCAGTGCGCTGGGTGCTCTGTGGGGTTCTTCAAGCTAGTCTTGATGCCGGTGATGACCGAAGCCTGAGAGGAGGAAAACAGCTGGAAGAGGTAAGCAATCAGACCATTAGTATACTGTAGGAGAATAGGGTCCCCAGAGTTTAAGTTGGGGGGCACTCTTCATACATCTCCAGACATGCCCAGGTAGCTGTTAACCATGAGGACTGACATAATAAAGGGAAATCTCAGTAAAGGAGGTCATAGGTCATTATGAAAAGTTTTGTTGTTGTTGTTTTGGTGGACAAATGAACTGATTTGTCATAACATTATACTATGGTGGAAAACAGAATGATGCAATCTTATATCACATAAGCACATATCACAATCTTGTTACTTATGGTTATACACAGATCATGTGCTGTAGGGTTTCCTTCCCATTCCCATCCCCCTCCAAATACTCTTAACAAAAAACAACAACAAGAAAATTTCATAAAATGTCCGATTTATATAAGTGGTCAAGAGAAATTCTAACCAATATCTCTCACCACTAGTCTTTTTTTGTCAATAATTATGCCATGTGTGTTGAGGGAGATGGGGAGAATTAGACCACAGAATTCTAGCACTCAAAGTCTTAATTCTCTCTTTCTCTCTCTCTTTCTCTCTTTCTCTCTCTTTCTCTCTCTCTGTCTCTCTCTCTCTCTCTCTCTCTGTCTCTCTCTCTTCCTCTCTCCCTCTCCCTGTCCCTTTCCCTTTCCCTTTCTCTTTTTCTCTCTCTCTTTCTTTTCCCTCTTCCTTCCCTCTTTCTCTCCCTTTCCATCTCCCTCCTCCCTCTGTGTCTGTCTCTCTATCTGTCTCTCTGTCTCTCCTTCCCTTCCTCTCTTTCGCATCTCACATTGAATTCTCTCCACTCAGTCATTCTTTTCAAGCTTCACACCTACTCTCCCTGAATCATTCCTCCCACTCAACTCAAACACTGAGACACTTAAACTCTTCAGGCTTTTTCCACCAAATTCTGATTCTCTGTCCACACATCTTCACCACACCTAGATCAAATCCTAATCTCTAAAATGGCCATGACCAGTGCTAAGGGTACTTCCTCTTTCCTTTAAGTAAGTTCTGGAAATTGGGGATAATTTCATCACCACACAGATTCTGATATCCAAAAGATACTAGCCTCAGAATACCTAGATGTGTTAGAAAAAAAATATTTTAAGTAACTTCAGGTGAAGAAAATGAACTAAAGAGAGAAACCAACCTTCACAGGAATGAGTCCCTAGGATTAGACCAGGATCATGTAAGCCCAAGTATTCACCCCCAAATATTCTTGGTTTACATAGACTTAGTCCAATCCTAAGACTGATCCCCATAAATATCAATGGCTCATTGCCTTCCCCTGAAGTTGCTTTTTTAAAAAATCATCTGATATGTTTAGGACATAACTTATGTCTAAGTTTCCTGAAATGTAGGTAAAAGGAATCACTAACTCTTATATAAATATTCAAAATACTAACATGTATTTCACCCCACAGAAAATTCAGATGACACAAAGGACTCTTAGGAACTCATGAAAAGAACTGGAAGACACATAAAGGACTCAGCCCATCAGTTTCTTCCTGAAGTGAAATTAACTTGGGGTTGCCATTATGGTGAACCACTGCAGAATTCTATCCAGCCCCTCTTTCCCACAAGATCCTACAGGTTCCTTTTTTTTTTTTCCTTTTTGGAGGGCAATTGGGATTAAGTGACTGGCCCAAAGTCACATGGCTAGTAAGTGTGTATCAAGCGTCTGAGGTAGGATTTGAACTCAGGTCCTCCTGACTCTAGGGCTGGTGCTCTATTTACTGTTCCACCTAGCTGCCCCTGATCCTACAGATTCTTACCAAGGCACACATGACTATCCTATGGCTTAGGTTGATGCTAGAAGGGAAACATGTTTTGAGGGCTACTGAATGATAATCCTCTTCCCATCATGTTCACATAACTTGAATAGTTTATTGCTTTGCTCTCCAAATAGGACGCTATGCAGGAACTATGTGGACTATCTTCTTTCTCCAAGGAGCAAAGAGAATCATGAAATTCCCCTTTCTTTCTAAACTTTCTAAAAGTTCCAATCTCTAAATGCCTGAACTTGAAAATTTTGGGGGGTTATCAGTAAAATACTGCCCAACAAATCCATCTTCTTTAGTTAGGAGCCTAGGTTCTATAATTATATCTCTTAGGGAATTTAAAATCCCCCTTTCTCCACATAGAAGGATAAAATTCAGGAATATTTGCCATGAACTACCCTTGTGGATTGAGTAGGTGTGCATGTTTGCCTCTGCTTTGTGTTTCAGCAGGAAATCTATCAGTGCTATGACTGCTACCATCTATTAAACCAGAAAAGTTCACTCTCAAAATTTCTCCTTTCAGGATTTGTGCAAACACATATTCACTTCTGCCACACATTTCTACCACAAGGTGCTATCAAGTGTTTGTAGGACAGTGGTTCTCAACCTTCCTAATGCCGGGACCCTTTAATAGTTGTATGTGGGCGTGTCTGCATGTGGGCAGACCCACCTGGAAAGGGATAGAGGAGGTTCCTAAGACCATCAGAAATATGTGTTTTCTGTGACCCCTGTGAGCCCTGTAAAAGGGTCGTTGGGCCCCAAAGGGGTCGCGACCCACAGGTTGAGAACTGCTGTTATAGAAGAAAGAGCTGCACATGGGCACAAGTTCTATTCCTCCCTGCCACTCCAGAATACATATTTACCTTGACATATACTTGTCTAGCTTTCAAAAGCCAAAAGAGAACACACATAAAAATGAGTTCTGTTCTTACCACTCACTTTCATAGCCCAAAGACCAGTGAAATTTCTTTAACGACAATCCAGACTCCATATTTTGAATCAGCCAATGATTTTAGAGGCATCTCAGATCACAGGAGCTGTCTTTGTCCATTAAGTAAGCATGTCCACATCTATGGGGAGGTACCCTTCAGGTGCCTCCAAACAAATTTTACCACCCTGTAATATCATCAGATTGATTGAGGAACTCATAAAATTGACAGTGGATTCCCCTTATCAACTCTGCTCTTACATACAGTTTAAGGGTCCAGGTTTTATACTTTGCTCACTGAATTGGAACTGATACAAGAAGGTTGGTAGGAATATTAGGGAAAAGGGTGCATCCTGGTGAGATCAAGGCAGGGTATGGCCTGGGCAAAAAAAGGGTTCCCCAAGGTCTGATATGCTGTTATCTGATGCCTAACGGTATCTGGGCAGAGGGCAACATTGGATAGGGGAAGGACTCTCTGAGGCCTGCTCTGCTTGGATCTGGGCTATGTATCAGCATCAGAGGTACTGATTCTGGATGGTAAATGCATTCAGGACTCAACAGTCATAGTAAAATTTTAATTCCTCTTAATGTAATATGTAGCACAGAACCCTGAGATTTGATCTTATATGGACTATGTTTGATTTTGGCATGCTACCCCCAAATCTACCTCTTTGGTTCTTTGTATCCCTACCTAGGGTTTCTTCTAGGATGGTGGTGCCAAACTCAAACAGAAATGGATCCCTCTTGGACCCACATGAACTTAGAAAACCACAAATTAACATTATCTATATTATATATTTTTAAAAATATATGTTAAAAATTTCCAAAATCATTTTAATTTGGTTCTGGCCACACTTGGGAATTTTGTGATTGCTTGTGGCCAGGGTGCCAAGAGTTTGACACCTTTGCATTATATCTCGGAATATAACTCATTTGTATGTTTCCACAGAGTTGTGTAAAGTGGTCCCCAAGTCTCACACAAACATTCAGGGTATCAGACACAAGTTCAAGAGGTAGTTAGTTCAGGGCAGCTAGGTGGCACAGTGAATAGAGCACTGGCCCTTGAATCAGGAGGACCTGAGTTCAAATCCAGCCTCAGACACTTGACACACTGGCTGTGTGACCTTGGGCAAGTCATTTAACCCCAACTGCCTTGCCTTCCTCCCTCCAAAAAAAAAAAGAAGAAGAAGAAGAAGATGCAGTTAGTTCTCAAGGGTCCATAAACAACTGCACAGATCAAAAAATCCTGGCACATCCTTTGCTTCATTGGTGAAAGTTTCTGGGACACACTGTACTTCCAGGACAATTATTCTCAATAGCTTATGAATTCACTTTCAATGAACCATAACTAACCATAAATTCAGTTCTAAAAAGGATGTCTAAGTCTCCTAGTTCAAGATCCCCAACTCAAATAAAATTAAGGTCATAAGAAATTTGATGACTTGACCAAGGTCACACAAGTTATACATGACAGATGCAGAATTCCAGTCCAAATCCAACGCTCCTTTGTCTGCCTGTGCTGCCTCTTTATTTGCTTGCTGAAAGGCTGTTTCATTCCACTCCCTGCAGGACATCTTGGCCTACTGATAATCTACTCCCACTGTTGCTATAGCACCACATTGTCTAGGACCTCCCACTGGAAAACTTGTGAATGATTCTGCTATCATTTTCCACAAGTAGAGGAAGGAATTTGATTTGAGAACAACATCATTAGATCTCTAGTCCATAGGAATGGAGTATTTCAATGTAATTGGTTTCCTTTGTAACCCCATATATTTTATGCATTTAAAAACATTATTCTAAGAAAAGGTTCATTTGTTTCACCAGGCTGCCAAATTGGTCTTTGACACACACACAAAAAAGGAAAGAAAATGTAAAACATAGTCATCCTTTCTATAGGAAAGCCAGTAGTCCAAGAGAGAAAACCAGAGAGAGCTGAGCCAAGCCAAAAGTCCACAAGAGAACCAAATCTACCAGGTGAGACTGGCAGGAGATGGGAAACAAAGCCATTCAGCAAGCTAGAAGAGTCAGCATGAAATAGGTTAAAGTAACAGCAAGAGGCAGGGTAGGCTGAGGCAAGGTAATGACTAATTTTAAAAACACTCTCTTGAACAAGGCCCCTTTCTTTTCAAATAGGTAACTTGCTAGTCACATCTCTGCCTCCCCAGTAAGTGAGAAGCTGCTGAAAGGTCATTATTAAGGATGACAGTGGTTGGTATAGGAGGTGGGCTGATCACACAGTAAGAATTTAAGGTGGGGAACAGTTAGATGAGTCAGTGAATAAAAGCACTGGACCTGGAGTTAGGAGGATCTGAGTTCAAATGTGATCTCAGACATTTTACAATTACTAGCTGTGCGGCCTTGGGCAAGTCACTTAACCCCAATTGCCTTGCCTTCCCCTCTCCAAAAAAAAAAAAAAAGGATTTAAGGTGGCAGATCCAAAGTCTGAAGAATACCTTGGTGCTCTAAACATCTTGAAAGAATGAAAGGTAAGAAGGCCTCCAGCCTGTTGGGTGAATTCTCTGTGAAGATTGATACTGAAGAACAAGAACACAGGTCAAAGGGGTGTGGAGGAACCATGGGGGATAAGAGGATAAGGGAACATCCCCGTCCTTGTCGTGAAAGCCACCAAAGAGAAAGCCCCTAAAGGAGAGAAGTATAAGCTAGACCTAGCTGTTCAGTCTTACATACAAGATACCCAAAAATTGTCAAAGTAGGTCCAGAAACAGCCTTTATGTAAGAAGTTTGATTTCCTCTGTTCTGCAGTTAAGAGGAATTGGAATTCCCAAGGCGATAACTCATAGCAATAACAAAAGGTGCTGACCTACGATTATCATGAGGCAAAAAATAGGGAAAAAAAATCAGAAACCATATCACAGATCTATTATGCCAGAATTTTCTTTTAATTTCCCACATCAAATAATGCAAATGGCTAGCCAACTCTCATCTGATACTGAAAATAAATTTTGGTCAACAAAACATTTCACTCTGACCTTGAACGAGATTTGATTTTCTAAATTCATTTTTGCCTATACCTACTGAAGGACAGAAGCCAAAAGTTTTTTTACATAATCAGATTTCTAGCTCACCATGCAGTCGCCTGAGAGCAAAGCATACTGAACAAGCATCTGTGAGAAATATCAGCTTGGATTGGCCAAGTAGGGTAAGGCCTGTTAAGTTCATGAATATCAACCCTTCAAAGGCAGTTAATTACTTGGATGGTAGCAGTGCAGATATTCAATATGTGGTTTTCTTCTCCCTTCACCCAATGCCTTAGCACAGTGAAGTCAGTGAGTCTTCTCAGAAGATGCCAAAGTCCAGGGAAACCACATTACTCACACGTGAATGATGTTATTGATGCTGTTCATTTAGGGGACGGAAACACAACTGTTTAGTAAATACATAGATATATTTCTCTGACTTAACAAACCTTATTACCGTTTTTCATGATTATAGGAGATCCAGTTTAAATGTTAGGTAATACTGGTAATCTAACCGTTGTTTTTAAAGGCTGTCACATTTTTAAAAAATGTGATGACATCTTTTATTTTCACACCATCTTGATTTCCAAATATTTTTCCCCTTCCCTATGCAATGAGCCAGGTTGCTATATTTTTATTGTTGTGGAACATAAAATACAAGTTATTGTGTTAAGACTATAATGATAAGTAATCATGGACACTTTAATCATTTGAAACAAATAACAGAAATAATTGACTTTATCACAGAGGTTCTTAACCTAGAATCTATCAATTTGGGTTTTTTTATTTAATATTTTTAAAATATTTTTTAAAATTCATATTTTTTAAAAAAATTCTAATATGATTGGTTTTCTTTGTAATCGTATACATTTTATTTTATGTATTTTAAAACATTTTTCTGAGAATAGGTCCATAAGTTTCAACAGAATACCAAAGGGGTCCAGGACACCCTAAAAAAGATTAAGAATTCATGCTCTAATAGAACACAAAACATTCCTTTTTATACTGCCCTAGATACTTCTTTATTCAGACCAAAGTAAGAATTTCTATTCAATTTCTCTCCCTCTCTCCCTTTCTCTCTCTCTCTCTCTCTCTCTCTCTCTCTATCTCTCCATCCCTCCTTCTCCTTCTCCTTCTCCTTCTCCTTCTGCTTCTTCTTCTTCTTCTTCTTCTTCTTCTTCTTCTTCTTCTTCTTCTTCTTCTTCCCTCCCCTCATTTCTTCTTTTCTCTCCTTCTCTATACACACACACACACACCCACACACACACCCACACCCCCCCCACACACATATATAAATGTATCCATGCATATCCTCTAGTAAATAGTTTCCAGTCCAGTATGACAAGAGCTATATTATTTTCAATTATGTTAAGTGATAATGATGATATGGATTGTGTCTATGTCCCTGCCTGTTTTTCTTCAGCAGCAATACAATGACCACCATGTTTCAATGGTAAAGAAGCCAAAAGTCCTTGGCTAATAGAGCTAAATGTCCATTCTCATTGAGTATTCCCAAAGGCATTTACAATGCTAGACAAAAATAATAATAATAATAATAATAATAATAATAACAGTAATAGCTAGCTACACAGCATTTTATGATTTACAATGTACTTTTAAAATGTTATTTATTTTATCCTCATAGCAACACTGATATGTATGTGCTATTATTATTTCCATTTTAGAGAAGAAATAACTGGGGCTAAGACTTGCCCAGTCACATAGCTTATTAAATGTATAAGACTGTATTGGAATTCGCAACTTTCTGACTCCAGATACACTGTTTTGGGGTTTGTGTCACAACTTGGGCACCTCTGTAATAATGATGAAGATGATGATGATGATATGTAACATTTCTCTTGTTTTTCATGGTTTACATACATAAACTCACTTAATATTACAACAACTTTCCAGGAAGTTACTACAAGGTACTATCTTTACACTGAAAATAAGGAAACAGACTCGGAAAGGTTGAGTGCTTTGCCTGGTCCCAAAGCAAGGATCAGACTTAGCATTCAAAACGAGGTCATATCTCCAAACTACAAGTCCAGCACCTTTTGAACTGTACCAGACTGCCTCTAAAATATCCTGTCTGATTTCCTAAGGATCTGTATGTGAAGCCTCTCCATTTTAGTGAGCACCTCAAATATCTTACTTCCCTTTCTTGTGTCATTTTGCTTTGTGTGAACAGCATGTACTAGCAGCAGATTTTCAAATATGCTGTTTTATGGATAACAGCTTTGAAAGCTGAAAAAGCTGGCTGGAGTTACTTTAGAAGCAGGTTTCTCTGAGTGAATTTATATTCTGGAATCATTCTGTGGTGACATGACTGTGGTTCCTGTGATGTGGGGGAGCTGCAGTATTACCACATGAAACCTTACATTATATTTAGGATTTAGTCAACTCTCTATTATTGGTGGAAATATAAGAGAAGGAAAATGTACATTAGATAGCTGAAACTTGCAGACGACCCAGAGTCCTCATTTTAGCCACTAGTTTCATCTTTCTTTAAGAGTTGCTTGTTTGTTAACCACAGCTGCCTGACCCTTTTAACCCATTTAGCTACTGTCCCATTTTTTTCTTCCCCTTTACTTCTAAATTTATTATTATAGCTGTCTGCTCCTGATTCCTCCACTTCTTCACTACCTACTCTCCCTTCAGCTCCTTGAATCAGGCTTCCAGATCATATGCCACCCTAATCCCCATTCTAGTGACACTTTTCTCTGTAAGGTGGCTAATGATCCAAATGTCAAATCCAGTGGCCTTTTTTCAGTACTTTGCCTTGTTGGTCTCTCTACAGTTTTCACTATAGTTTCAGACTACCCCTTCCTATTCAATATTTTTTTTCTATCTGGACTTGAGAGGCATCTCCTACTATCTCTCTAATTTCTTCTTTTATGTCTCCTTTGAAGTTCTCTCATTCTCTTCTTCATTCCTTAATATGAGTATTCACTCTCTTTTTCTCTCTAGACTCTTTTCTTTGGCAAACATTCATTTCCATGGCTTGAACTTCCAATTCTATGCAGATGATTTCCAAATCCATATATAAAATATCTCCAAGTCATGAATTGTCTTCTGATATCCAGAATCTCACCATATGTCAAACTAGATGTGTCCTGACCAAGGTCTTTATCTTTTCCCTTATACTTGCTTGTCCTGCTAACATCACTATTTCTCTCTGACACTATTCTTCACCAGTGTTAACAACCTTAGAGTTATCTTTGATTCTCTCTCACATTCAACTAGTTACTAGGTTGTATGATCTCATTTATGCAATATTTGTCATGCCCATCCCTTACTCTCTATTCCTCCTGCCAGGAGAAGCACAGTCTCTAAAAATTATCTTTAGAACCCTGAGAGTAGTCGTACCTCCCCTCTGGGGACCCAACTTGCCAATTTGAGCAGAAGTTGTGGAATGCTCCTATTTCTTCTTCTCCTTCTCCTCCATCTCCATCTCCATTTTCCTCTCCTTCTTCTTCTCCTTTTTCTTCCCTTACCATATGTGGTCCCTTTCTCTACTTGGGGCACTATATCCTTACATGTGGGTGCTCTGTCCATAGGAATATAATTTTTGGTTTCTTATATTTTGTAAGATATTAGGGGGGGGTTGGAGGCTAGGTCTTAAAATTTATTATTATTTTTTTTTTCAAAAAGCTGGGACAATTTACTTTTATTCTGTGCAGTTTGCATTTATGATTTTTTGAAATATAACTCTGAAAAAACAGGCTTTGAAAAAGTCCATTGTGTTTCATGTAGAGCTACTGGACTAGGTTTTTAAATTTAAATCATTCTGGCTTTCATTCAATGACTAATAATAGCTCCCTAACTCTAGTCCCCAGTCTCTGTGGTCCATTGTTTAGGTTTGATGGCTTAGAATGAGTGTAAATAGCAATAATTTTCTGTTCTGACCAGAAATTTTGATGGTCTTCCCTTCCCAGATTAATATTTTTGTGATGGCAAATTAGGCCATCTTTCTCTCAATGCTTACCTAGCCCCCTTAGTCATTAATTGGGCATTGCCCCAGGCAGACTGAACTCTGGGAAAGATCTTAATTTAGAAAGGCCAAAGTCCCCCACTGCATCCTGGGCCATCCCCAGTCATCTTGACTTTTATCTTGCCGCAGGACTTCTATGACTCCGGAGGAAAGAGTGAGGCTGAAGGTTTTTCAAAGCTCTGCCTCACTTCAATCCAATTCACAAGTAAGTCAAGACATCACCCATGTGATGTCACTGGTCCTCTTTGAGAAGGAAGGACAAACACCATTCTGACTATCACCACTCTAGTCCCTCAGAATAACCTACCTGGCAGTTGCAATAATTTTCTCCCATCTCCATTCTTTCTCTGTTCCAATTTCTTCTTCATACTGACAACAGAATAATCTTTCTTCAGTGGAGAACTGGTTGGGCCACTCTTATGCTCAGAAGTCTTCAGCAGGTCCCTGTTAATGACCAAGTAAAGTTAAAACTCTTTTGCCTGGCATTTAAGGGCCTCTACAACCTGGTGATGTCTACCTTTCCAGGCTTATCTAAAATCATTCCTTATGCTCCAAACTAGACAACTCTGCCCATCAGAACATACTCTACATTCTCAGGGTCTTGTGCTTTAGCTTAGACTATTTCCCATGATTGGAATGTTCACTGCCCTCCCCCCCACCCCATCTTCTTCTGTTGAAATACTCAAATGCCTCTTCCTTCAAGAAGCCCTTTTTTATTTTCTCAATTGTTAACAACCACCGCTTTTAAATACCGTGAACACTTTATTCTATGATTCTCCATAATAATAATAGCTTGCATTTATATAACATGTTAAATTTACAAAGTGCTTTATAAATATTATTTTATCCTCACAACAACCCTGGGGGGAGGATAGGTTCTATTACTACCTACATCTTACAGATGAGGGAACTGAGGCTGAGAGAGGTAAAGTAACTTACTTACTCAGGATCATACAGATAGTCAGTCTTTGAGGAAGGATTTGAACTCAGGTATTTCTAACTCTAGGTCCAGTTTTCTAACCATATATGGCTCTCAAATGCACTCATCATGCACTATGCCATAGTATAGCTATCTGTGTTACCATATCTTATCCCCTGACAAGACCCTATGATCCTTCAGAGCAGAACTGTGTCTTATCTCTATCAGAGCCTAGAATAGTACTCTTCACAGTAGGAACTAAATATATGCTTGTTATTGATCAGTTGAAACAACATAAACTGACTTGAATTTAATTTCTTTTAGTTTCTCAGAATTGATTGTGAGTAGCAAAGAAATCACAATTACCAGAATACTTCATTTGGGGGAAAGAGGTGATATATGCGTGTGTGTATGTGTGTGTGGGTCACACACACACACACACACACACACACATACACACACACACACAAAGAGGTTACCCATAAAGAGTTAGAGTTGCTTTGGAGACCCCAAAATTCCAACATGCTGGGTGCTGCTGAATGAATTCGACTCAAGTCTTCTCAGCCAAAGAAAAGTAAAGTTTATTAATAGTTCATTAAAAGTTTGCCATATGGGATAGACTCTTAGAGAGCCTAGGTATCTGTGATGCTTGCATTGGCAAGCAGACCAGAGTAAGTCTGACACAGAGTAAGTCTGTGCTAGGTCATTCTATGGTGCTCTCATACCACATGAAGGAAAGATGGAGTTTTATGTACAGAGGAATCTAGGGGTGGTCTAGAGGAGGAGTTTGGGGAGGGTCTTCGGGAGGAGATAATGAGGTCAATGCAAGGGTGGATTGATATTTTGATAGGTTCAAGGGTGGGAAGTAGAGAGACAATGGAGGGCTAGGCTAGTAACAGAGTTTTGGGCCCAGCCACAATGAAAAACTTATGGCCTCTGCAAATGCCTCATCAAGTGGGAAGATTTAATCAGACTTCAACAGGTTTCTCAGAGCCTGTACCTCAAAGATTCAAGGAGAGCTCAAGGGGTGGTCCCAAGAGCCTGCACCTCATCACACACACACACACACACACACACACACACACACACACACACACACACACACACACACACACACATGTTTTCTCAGTGGTTGGAGAAGGAGAGCAGTAGGAAAGATAGATTAATTAAAACAAAACAACAAGAAGAAAGAAGATAAAGAAAACACCAGAGAAATCAAGACATATTCATTCAGCCTTGGTACTGAGCTGACCATAAGGGCAACTGTAATACATCACACTACAAGGAAAAGAGACACTTTTTGAAATCCTGTGTGATGTTCTTTTTTTAAAAAAAGTATTTTCTTTCATTTGATAAATGTAGAGATTACATGCTTAATTCTCTAGAAAAATAGGCATAGAAACCCTGTGCTTTATATATATATATATATATATATATATATATATATATATATATATATATGTAATTAGTAGGTTTTGTTGTATCTGAATACTTTAGGATCCAGACATGATTTGATCAGTCTAGACTGGAGAAGTTAGCAAAAAAAAAAAAAAATCAAAGTTCAATTTGTATTTAGATTCAGGGCCCTTAAAAGGAATGAGGACAGGCCCTGCTCTCTTCATTCCTGTCTAATGATTCATCTCATGGGCCTTTAGAGCCCAAGAGATCTCTTGGAGTCAGGCTTTGTTGTTTCCACAAAGGGTGTTGGCACAAAAATATTCTTACCATTACATTTGAGATTTTTCAGGTTATCAGAAGGATTTTCTCCATTTCCCTATCAAAGTGAATTTTGATTTCCGACTGAAATTCTCATGAGAACATTAGAGCTAGCAGAGTAATGTCTATGTAGTTCTGTGCTAAAATGAACATATGAACATGAATTGCTCTGTTGATTTGAACTCTTTACCATTTTATATTAAGGGACTTTAAAAATAGATTTCCCTATTCACTTTCACTCAAACTGTTTTATAATTAAGATCAGTCAAGAGGATGCACATATATATGTATATACAGATATAGGATATATAGTATGTGTATACGTTGTTTCATATACTCTTTTTTTTCACATTTAGATTTTACTATGTAAAAAAAAAACTTTTATAAAGTAGGTTGCAATCTGGTTAGAAATCAACACAACACATAATAAAGAACACCAAAGTCTTATAAATTATTTTTTGCTTTGGAAATTGGGTGTGCCCTGAGCAATGCTATTTATCTCTTGCATATACTGTATTGGAAAGATCTGTGATTTCGTCAGTATAAAGAACTCCTTCAGCAAGTGCAGATACAACCAGAAGGGGATTTAATAGATTAAATCCCAGGGAGTTGCCTGAAGCACTAAGAGGTGAGATCATTTTCCCAGGGTCACAGAGATAATTAGTATTAGTATTTGAATCCAGCTCTTTCTGACTCCAAGTTCTCAATTTTGTCCACTACCACTGGCTTTTTCTCATGTATTTGTGGTAATTAATAGTACCTTCACACAAAATATAATTTTAGCCCTCTCCATTAATGTCAAGCAACTATTTTAGCATTTTGCCATGGACAAAGTGCAATTATGATCATGACATCATAGCTTTGGATTTCAACCTTAGCTTAGAGGTCATCTAGTCCAACTTCTTCATTTTACAGGTGGGGAAACTTAGGTCCAGAGAGATTGAGGGATTGCCTGAGATCCCAAAGCTGACAGAGTCAAGATCCGAGCCTAAACCTTCCAACTACAAAACCAGCTCTCTTTCTACTACCTCCCTTATTTACTTGGTCACCTATTTAAACAATACATCCTTAAATGGCAAATGGTAGGATTGAATCTCATACACACAAAACAGATAGGATCAGAGATTCAAGCTGGAATAGACCTCAGAGACAATTAAGTCCAACTAACTCTATCATTTTACAGAAATGAAACTGAAGTCTATGGAAACTGATAAAGATTGTTGGGAAAAGAGGGAAGATTTGAACCCAGGTCCTTGTAACTACAACTTCAGTGCTCAGTCTACTGTGCCATACTACCTCCTGCCCCCCAGTTACTGGATTATCTATTTACAGTAACTTTCTTTTCCCTCACCACCACTATTCCCTTTAATAAAACACTCAAGGTCATGGGTGAAGAGGAAAAAAATTAAAAGAGGAGTTAAATATTACCTTTTACAACCACAAAAATCCTACCCATGTACTTTCCCTCAATTAGGAGGGAATGGGAGTGGAGGATGAATAGCTCCAGAGCTGGCAGGGGCGGGGCTCCATCTCCGCTGATAAAACTCCTCCGCTCTCAAAGAAGTGCTTGGAGAATTTTTCAAGCTGATCATAGGATTTGCTGAGCAGTTGTAGGTGGACTGAGAAGCTGTGGTCATGGAAGAATGTAAATAGTTGGACCTTTGAGGTCTGTTTTTTTACCTACTCCATCGAACCCATGAATATGTTGTGGAAATCTTTCATTGTGAACTCAGTGGAGCCCTGAGACACTAGGTTTTCTCATCACCATGCAGACTGACTCAGTTTTTGATACTCAACACCTTTTCATCTCCCTCAGTTTCCTCTCCCCTCTCATTGGAAGGCTAGAGAGTAGAGCAATAAAGCCTTCCAAAGCCTTCCTTGGCAGGGGGGCTCTGATCAGAACTTTGCAGGTAAGTCTCCACTTTCCATGGGCTCCACCAAACACAATGCCCCCATTGCCCCTCCCCCTTTCAGCTTTCTTTTGTGAATTGTCTTCTCTGGTTGGATTGTAAGTGCCAGGTGGACAGGGACAGTCTTTCTTACATGTAAACCCAGCGCTCAACACAGTGCTTGATACTCTGATGGGCTGGTCACTATTTTCAAAAGCTTACCGTACTCTTGTTTCAAAGACTATTTTAAGGAGAACTCAGATAAAGCTGTGCTTACTTGATGGTCAAAAGAAGGGATACAAGGACATTCTCAAGGTCACTTTGAAGAACTTTGGAATCAGCTGTGGGACATGAAACACTGACACAGGACCACCTGGCAAGGCATGCCCTCATTAAAGGAGGTGATGTGTTCTATGAACAAAGCAGAATTGAAGTTGCTCAATAGAAATACAAGGTGCTCAGATTTAAAGAATCCACCCCAACCTGGACTATTTGTGCCCAGCCTATAGTAGAACATTCCAAGCTAGTATTGGTCTGATCAGCCACAGACACACTCACTCTAACTTGACTCTAACATGGTAATGTCATTTTGGTCCTCTTCGAGAATGAGGGCCAGGAACCAACCAACTGACACCGGTTCATTCATTTCAGTCATGTCTGACTTTTCATGATCCAATTTGGGGTTTTCTTGGCAAAGATACTAGAATGGGTTGTCTTTTCCTTCTCCAGCATTTAACACATAGTAGGTACTTAATAAATGTTTATTGAATTGAATTTGCTCTTGACAGAGATGACTTTGAAACTCTGCAGCTATTTGTTATCCTCCAGAAGGGACTCCAGGAGGGATAACTCAGGACTCAGTAGAACCAGTTGCCACCATACCTGGTCTTGTGGAAGAATGACTATTTTTTTTGTGTGTGTAGGTCCTTGTTCTTTTGATGTTGTTGCCTTCTGAATACCGGCATACCTCGAAGATATTGCAGATTCAGTTCTAGACCACGGAAATAAAGCCAATATCACAATAAAGTAAGTCATACTAATTTTTTTGTTTACCAGTGCATATAAAAGTTATGCTTACACCCTACAGTAGTCTATTAAGTGTGCTAGTATTATGTCTAAAAAAAACCCAATGTATGTATCTTAATTAAAATACTTCATTGCCTAAAAAATGCTAACCATCATCTGAGCCTTTAGCCAGTAGTAATCTTTGCTGGTGGTAGGTCTTGACTCAATGTTGATGGCTGCTAGTTGCTGAAGATTGGCACGGCTGTGGTAATTTCTCAAAATAAGATGACAATTAAGTTTTATGCATTGATCAACTCTTCCTTTCACTTGAATACTCAGCAGCCATTGTAGGGTTATTAAATGACCAAATTTCAATATTGTTGTGTTTCAAGGACTAGGAAATCAGGAGGACAAGGAGAATGATGGGGGAACAGCTAGTCAATAAAATAGTTAGAATATAACCAACATTTATTGAGTTTGCTGTCCTAGAATAGTCACATCAAAGATTACTGATCACAGATCACTGTAACACACATAATAGTAATGAAAAAGTTTGAAATATTGGGAGAATTACCAGAATGAGATACTGTAAGATAAATGTAAGCACACACTGTTGGAAAAATGTCTCCAATAGACTTGTCTGACTCGGGGTTGTCACACACCTTAAATTTGGAAAACAAACAAACTAACAAAACCCCTAAATATCTGTGAAATGTAATAAAACTAAGCACAATAAAACAAGGTATGCCTGTGCTCCTCAAAAAAGACAAGAGAACTCTAGGCTCTTGGAGATTAGTGGATTTTAGATAGCAATGTCTTGGTAAATTCGCCCCTGCTGGACCATGATGGCTTTATCATAGGCCCAACATTTTATTTCTTCAAAGTTACTTCCAAGTGACTCCAACTTCTGCTGTTGAGGTGCCTTTGTTGACCATCTTTAAACCTTTTTAACACAAGTTATCCTCATGGGGAAGAATTCATAGGTTCCCAAAGTGGATAATATTGCCCCCTGGGGGGGTGCTGGAACAATTGAGGGGTGGTGATAGTAGCCTCTGATGCAACTGGGGGGCATTGAATAAAAATAAGGGTTGGTGAAAGTATAAAGAAAGAAGATAAGAAAATTTTGAAAAACTATTTGCATATTTTATCTGTTGCGTAATAGAGTTAAAGTCATACTGATTACATTATTTTCCAAATAAACACAGAAAATGCAAGTTGTAACTGATCAGTGATCAAATCCACTGAAAGGTCTTAACAAGCAAGTGTTGGCAGGTCAGCATGTTGTGCATTGCCAGGAAGTCTAGTATGCAGGAATATGTGTGTATAATGACTTGTTTATAATATGATACTATACAGTTACATGATAAATTGTTGCATCATCAAAATTTCAATGCAGGAAACACTTTCCCACACACACACATAAATTTACAATAAATTATTAAATTTAAGATGCATCCCTTTTTTTTTTTTGCTTTTTTGGAGGGCAATTGGGGTTAAGTGACTTGCCCAAGGTCACATGGCTAGTTTTTTTTTATGTGTCTGAGGTCAGATTTGAACCCAGGTCTTCCAGATTCCAGGGCCAGTGCTTTATTCACTGTGCCACCAACCACCCCAAAAATTTATTTTTTTAAAATGATGCAAATTTTAAAAAAATCCTTAAAGGGTTAAAGAAAGTAGATTTCCAGGGAGGTGCTGAGTATTTTTTTTTAAGGGGGCAGTAGGTCAAATAAGTTTTGGGAATCTCTGGGAAAAATGAAAAAATTAAATCACAAAAAAAGAGATGTTTACCTAGGATTTCAGAAACAATAATAGAATCTTAAAAGATTCGCTTCCACCTCAAATCTACAAAGAATTTTAGACCTAGAAGGAACCTTTAATATATAATCCAAATCCCTTACTTTATAAATGAATTTGGCAGCAGGATGGACAGCCCCTGGCTGTGTTCAGATAGACCTGATGGCTTCTTAACAACTCTGTTCAACCCTGTTGAATAGGGTTTCAGTTCCACAAGGAAACACCTTCCTTTTCTGAAAGGACTCAGTGACCTTACTTCATTGCAATTTGATAGCTGGGAGATGAGAGACTTTTTTTGGGGGGGGTGTACTTTTTTTCTAATAAAATTACAAAACAAGTCTTTTTTTTTTTTAAGTGAAGCACAAATAGGTTAATTGTGCCAGAACCCTAACTGTAGTGGAGGGAGGTGGGGGACCCAAGGCAGTGTGGGGAAATCTCAATACTTATACCAATAGTGAGATCATTCAGAAGGTGAGCACAAAGGACTGTGGTCAGGGCACAGTGTGTTTGCCAGGCCTTAGCTCTGAAAAACAGGGTGTCTCCTAATGTCTTGACAGATCCTAAAGCTAGTTAATGGCAAGGATATGACTAGAATATGTCTATAAACTCCTAGTTCAATGTTCTTTCCTCTAAACGATGCTACCTTTTGACAAGCACATGGAAGATAAAAGAAAAATTCTCTTTGCAGATAGAATCAATCTGTCAGTCAGTCAGTCAATCAATAAGCACTTTGTGCCATAGATTATGGTAGGTGCTGAACATACAAATACAAAAATGAGACAGCTTCTGCCTTCAAAGAACTAGAGGTATAGAACACATAGGGAGTGGTGATCAAGAAAGGGTGTTTTGATCAGCAGTCAGGACTAGATTATCATGCCTCTTCCACTAGCAATACTAGTAGTAATCTGATTAGTAGTAATGTTCTCAGAGCAAGAGTAAGGAAGAGGAGAGGGTAGAAGGAGGACAAAAACAAGGTAAGCTCAAGGTAGGATATGCTGGCACTGGCTAAGCCATTGTGTCTTGATAGATAGGTAGATGTTACTTCAAGCATAGCCAATTATAGAAGTGCCAAAATGTAGCTTACTAGAGGCATATTGCAACATTCTCAAGTGCTCCCTGAACTAGATTAAAATGTAACTGAGAAATATTTAACAAAGTAAATTAAAATACAATGAAACAAAGATAATGTTAATATATAGTTTTATAAGTCAATATGTGACCCACAGAGATCCTTACATATATTTTAGGGAGTCTTTCTATTTGAGTTTGAAACCACTGGTCTAGAAGAAGCAACCAACTCAAACCAGGTAGTTCTAATTTGATTCAGGCAGTTGGTGGCTAACCACACAGATTTATTTTTGATCTAGGTAAGATCTTTTACCATATTACAAACAACAACAACAAAAAAAGACTTCTGGCAATGTTCATGGAAAATCAGTATTCTGGGTGCTTGTTTCACCTAATTATCCCACATAGACAAAACATAATAAAATGAGACTAGACTTTCCAAACATCTGAATATTTATCATTGTGTATTATAAGGGTTAGCATGTATACCAACTGATAACATGACTGCTGAAGATGGCATGCAAACCTATTTTTTATTGATATGAGGACAATTTGGGGTCACCACCATCATCCTTTCCTCTAAAACTCCTCAAATTAGTGCCCAGTACTGCACTCACCTTGTGAGAGTTGCCATGTTTACTCCTTCCCCCAAACTCAAAGCATAAAAAACATATTAATGCCTTGGTACTCCATATTTGAAAGGCTACCATCCCCTTAAGGAAGACAAAATGTTTTTGAATGGGGATGTGGTGCATAGCCATAGTGACAGTGAATCCATAAGTATAACTTCTACACAATGAAGAAGTTGTACAACAATGGATGTACATTCTTATAGGGCTTACTTTTTTCTTGCTAGTTTGTTAAGAATTACACGAGAATGTTCTTTACCCAGGAATGATATATTAAGAAAAGTGTAGCAGAGAAGTTTGTTTGCTCAGGTATAAAAGGGTCAGACTGTAGACCCTGCGAAGTTGATCAGCTCCTGGTTGGATCTTGTGGCAAATCTCAGAACTGAAGGGACTCGATGTGCCTAGGTTATAGGGTGATACATATCTCCTCTCTCTCTGTCTCTCTCTCCATCTATACTATATCTACACATACATACACATACATACACACACATATATATAGACACAAGTATAAATATGTTCATGTATATATATATATATATAACAACTAAGCTACTGTTAGAGCTAGGATGGCCTAGATCAGCAGTTCTCATACTTTTTAGTTTCAGCAACCATATATTTATCTATCTATCTATTTATTTGGGTTTGTCTTTATTTTGTAGCATGCTTGGGGAGCAGAACAAAGATGGCAGAGTAACAGAAAAGACTATAGCCTAGATCCTCCAAAATAACTCCTTCTTAAAGATCTAGAAAACATATCAGATGAAGTGCTGAACAGGAAATTTAAGAAAAAAATCACAGCAAGCCATTTTTTACCTTCTCAATTCTAATTTTTAAGGAATTATTTTCTTCAGTTAGCTTTTGTATCTCCCTTTCCATTTTTCCAATTCTACTTTTTTTTTTTTTTTAGGGTCATACATTGGCATTTATTATTTAAGTTGAAGAACAGGTAATGGGGGTAGGGGAGGGAGGAGACAGGGAACGGAGAGCCTCTCATCTGCATCTGCTCCAGACAGGTTTAATCCTGATTTCTGAGCCTTGGTCCAGGGCACACAAGGAAGCACACAATAAGATGAGGTTGCAGGGGTACAGGTTGAGGAAAACACCAGGGGTGGCCAGTTACACATCCAGCCAGAGGTGGGGGCTGGATCAGCAGCACTGCTTCCTGTTAGGAACTGAAGCCTACTGCTAAGTTCCATCCCACATGTTTCTTATAAAACATTCTTGTAGTTAAAGTCTTTGTGCTGAAGAATTCTTTCATGGCCTCTCTACCTTCTTGTCCTTTGCTTCCAGTTTCTTTGAATGTGATCCAACTTATAAGCTGCCTGCTCAAGAGCTGCTACTTGCTCCTCAATTAAAGTGATCTGATCCAGATAAGGCTGAAGGGCTGCATATTTCTGGTTTAAGTCCTTTAGGTTTCTACTTATATTTACCGCAATATCTTTCATTTCTAGATACTTCAAGCTAGTCAGTTTGTTCATATTTTCCAGAAGTTTATAATCTTCACTGGTGGCTGTCAGCTCTCCTGTCAGGTATGTGGCCATTTTGGAGAACATGTTCTGGCACAGCCCTGTGATGTCCACATCAGTGGGCTCTGTGGCCTCCTTGGCTGTCTCCACCACAGCATCATCTAGGCTGGGGAGGGGAGGAAGGAGAAAGGATGGAGTAAAGGATGGGGAAGGGGGAGGAGGGAGAGGGAATGGAAGGGGGACAAGAAAAGGGAGATAAGGGGAGGGGGTGAAGAGAGGGTGGATTACTGTCCAGGCCGGGCCCCACCCCTCCATCTTCCACTCAATTCTACTTTTCAAGAAATTGTTTATTTTAGTGGTTTTTTTTTTCTAATTTGGCCAATTCCATTTTTTAAGTTGTTTTCTTTAGCCAATTTTTGTGCTTCCTTTTCCATTCTGTTGACTCTTTTTTTTCATGATTCTCTTGCATAACTCTCATTTCCCATTTTTTTCCTCCCTTTCTTATTTGATTTATAAAATCCTTTTTGAGCTCTTCCAAGAGAACTTTTTGGGCTTGAGACCAATTCATGTTCCCCTTTGAGGCTTCTTTATATGTAGGCATGTTGACATTGTTCTCCTCTTCTGAGTTTGTGTTTTACTAGTCATCATAGTAGCTTTCTATGTTCAGGGCTTTTTGTTTGTTTGCTCATTTTCTAGCCTATTTTGTGACTTTTAAAGTTGCGCTCTGCTCTTGGGGTACGGGGTACAATGTCCCAAGTTTCTTTCAGTGGGGGCCAGGGGCCTGGTCACTGACTTTCTGCCCTGGGGTTTATGACCTTGTCATCCCGTTGTACCCAGGATTCCAGGGCTGGCAGTTGGCCTGCTGCACTGGGACTGACGGCCTCACATCTGGCCTGCTATACCACTGGCCTGCTGAGCCAGGACTATGGAGTCTCAGTTGCTGATCTGTGTTGTGACTAACAATCTCTCCCTGGTTTGCTTGGACACCCTAGCTTCCGTTTGAATTGCCTTAGGAAGATCATCTTTCCTGAAGTCCTTCTAAGTTATTTTGAACTGGAGAATTGTTTCACTCCATCTTTCTGTAGGTTCTGTCACTCCAGAATTCTTTTAGAGGCTTGATTTAATGCTGTTTTGAGGGAAACTGGAGAGAACTCAGGCAACTTCCTGGATTTTCTCTGCAATCCTGGTTTCACCCCCGCCTCCCCCACCTCTCTATATATTTTTTAAATTATTGAGAATCTCCACTAGAACTTTGATTTATGTGGGTAATAGCTATTAATATTTATTATATTAGAAATGAAAATATTTTTGTATTATTATTTAAATAGTTTTGATCTAATGGGCCTCCCTCAAAAAGATCTTGGGGAACCCCCGGGGTCCTCTAACTATACTTTGAGAGCTACTGGCATAGTGGATAGAGAACCAGCCTGAGACTCAGGAAGGACCTACTTTCAAACTCTGATACAAACTGACTGTGTAATCCTAAGGAATCACTCAATCTCTCAGAGTTAACTCTCTAGGACTAGAGTTTGCAGAACAGTAGCTTATCTGTTGGTAGAGGAAGTTTCTCCTCTGGGAGTTCCCTATCTATATCAATGAAATTGTGGTCCACTTTCTTTCCAATTTTCTTCCCCATAACTATTCCCTGTAAGCATGAGTGATGTCTCTTTTCCTGCTGATCCAGCATGCTTGTGGCCAATTCACCCAGGATAAGTCTTCAGTGGAGGAGGGAGATGGAGGGACTGAGTAAAGGAAAGAGTCAGTTGAGGAGATTCCATTACCAAATATACTTCCAGATGCTCATCTTCCTGAATCCTTGCCAGTTTATATTCTCTTGGTATGTTTAATAATCTCCAGAGGAAGTATCTTTGTATGCACAGAGTGTTTTCTATCAAGTACACTTGATTTTGTTTATTCCCTATCCTTGGCTTTATATAGAGGGATAGGGGTTGGAGGTCATGCCCCATTTATCAGCCATGAATTGCTGAAAAAGTTAGTCTATATTCTAATCTACTGTTTACTTTATTAATGATTCTGTTTTGATTCCATAAATACATGAATAAATACATATATGTTTTTATACATAAGCTATTAAAACATAACTACACTAAGACTTTTGGGACACCCTGTTTATATAAATTAAGATCCAAACCATTTTAAAGATCAAACCAATATTTGCATAGTATTTATTTCAACCATACTATATAAGTAGAAAAATAAGCATAAAATTGAATTACCAAAAAAATCCAACCCCAAAACCCCAAACCCCCAGCATAAGCATTCCTAGCAGCATGAAAGGAGCTGAGAAAATTAGAAACCAATCATAAAATTAAATTCTTCATTAACTTAGAATTTTCCCAGAGAGAAAACTGAGTTTATTTTAAGAAGAACTTTAGAGGAAAAGACAAATTTGCCTCTAGATGGTACAGAGCAAAAACAAATAAAATGTAAACTGTATAACCAAAACCGTAACAGCTTATAAAAAAGATTCTAGTTAGATGTGTTTAGGAATGTTCAAGATCAGGTTTGTAATTAATTTTTCATTGCTCTCTCTTTGGACTTTCCCGATCAGTTACAAGGCTTTTTAAAGCACCTACTACGTGCCAGGCTGTAGGCTAAGCCATTTACAAATATTATCTCATTTGATCCTCACAACAACCCTGTGAGGTAAATGCTATTAACCCTGTTGACTATCAGAGGCATCCCATATTACATTTAGGTTCATCTTAATTTCATTTATACCATAATTTCTGGCCACCACATAACTCTACTTCAGTTACTATTGTGAAAAAAATGTTTATTTCCTTTTTTTGTTGCTCTATTTTTTCTCCTAAAAAATGCAATTTTAAAAGATATTTTTAGTGTATTAGATCTCCATGTAACCCTACTTTTTTAGGTAAGTGAATAAAATTGAATATTTCTCTAATTGCTATAATTTCTATGTGTTTCTTTCACTCCGTGATTATAATAGTTCATAATTTTATAGTGTTTTAAGTTTTGCCAAATACATTATATACTTTTTTTATTTGATTCTCACAGCACTGTAAGGAAAGTGTTATCTTGGTCTCTATTTTGCAGTTAAGGAAACTGAGGCTTAAAGATGTTGAATGATTTACCCAGAGTCCCACTGCTAGTTAGTGTCTGAAGCAGGATTTGAGCCCTGATTTCAAGTCAGGTGTCATATGGCTTCTTTAAGGATGAAAGATAGTACTATTATGAATTTCAAGTCACACTGAGTAAGTAGCTCTTGGAAATATGATGGGAAAACAAGTGCTTTACTTGCTTTAAGAAGAAAAGTAACAAATTGTCTCCTTTTGCTAGGTATCACAGTGGACAGGGAGAAGTGAAAAGTACCTACTATGTGCACAGCAATGATTAAGTGCTTTTCACGAATGTTATCTCATATAATAATAGCTTGACCTGGAGTTTATAAAGACTTGAGTTCAAATTCTGCCTCAGACCTTGGGCTATTTAAGTAAGGTACTTAAATTTCATACTTAAGGAGCTAAGTTGCTTTAACTTCTTTGTCTCTTGTTTCCTTAACTGTAAAATGGGGGCAATAGCACTGACCTCACAGGGTTGTTGAGAGGATCAAGTGAGATAATATTTGTAAATGGCTTAGCATACAGCCTGGCACATAATAGGTGTTTTAAAAAGGCTTGTTCCTTCCTTCTGATAGGAGAAAACCTATAGGTAGAGATTTACATTCAGAATAGGAAAGTCTTAAATAGATTTACTCTTTCTCTCTTAGACCTTACCTGGGATTAGAGGGAAGTATAATAGAAAGCACAAAGTTTCTGAAAGGCAAGTATTGATTTTTGATATGAAGAATCATATACATTTGCTGGAAAAGATTAAGCTAACTAAGAAAGAGGCAATTAATTAATATTGGTATTTAAAAAATCAGTATTGGAATAAATTGTTAAACTGAGGATTAGTGAGAAATGTATCATAGATTTAGAGCTGAAAGAGACTTTTGAGTACAACCCTCTTCAATTTACAGATGAGGAAAAGAAGGCCCCTGAGTTTAGGTGACATGCCTAAGTTTATACCATGAGTAAGTATCTGAAATAGGCTCTAAACTAAGGTCTTCCTGACTCCCAAGTCAACACTCTATCTACTTTTCTATGCTGCCTTTCCTTAAATTAAACCTAGTGGTTAAAATAGTGATCTTTTTATAACTGTGTCCTGGAAAATTTACAACTGTAAGCTACATCTCAGATTAAGAAAACATACTTTGCAGTTTGGATAGTTTAGCACTTTAGTGACACTATGTCCCAATTATAGGAAAAAATATCTAAGAAAAAAAGGGCACTGAAGTGTGCTGATAGAAAAATATAAACATATACTATTGCTATAACTTCAAATTTGCCATTTTCTTTACTTCCTTTTTGAAGACTGACTCTGGTTTTAGAGTTGGGAAACTCTATTGATTTGTGCATCTTAAACACTTGAATTTGACTTTAATGAACATACAGAGACACCCTAGGTCATAATAAATAGGGGGCTGTTATCCTTCACCCCACACCGGAAAAGGCTGTACCAGCGGCCTGGGCAATGACATAGAGTACTTTGGGATTAACATTAAAATAACCTGAAAATGTCCATTAAATGCTTTCAAGATTTCTACTATAAGTGATTTTATTACTATAACATGGGTATTCTTCACCAAAGTCTTACTCTGATATCTCATCCTTGCAGAGAGGTGACTTTGGATTTGTTCAAGCTGTCAGGGAAGCTCAAGCTTTGGGAGTTCTTATTAAACTAAACAATCTTTGAATGTGGTAGGGAGATAAATGTTCTGCTGTTAAGGATAAATCTGGCTAAGTTTGGGGAGATTCATCACAAAATTGGCCACAGGTTTTTCTGGTCACAGCAACTCTCAAAGACCATCTACTAGGTTAAAAGTTATTGAAGAGTTGTGATAGAGTACCCACATATGAAACTGCAGATCCTTGAATGCCTAGCTTCATTCAATAATTTATGAAGAATCTGGGTATAAAGAAATATACTTCATTAGCTGATTACTTAAGGTTAATTCTTTTTCTAAAGACAGTAATTACAAAGAACAGAAACTCATTTTTTGGCCTTTCTCTGTATCTTGAGCATGTAGCAAGGTTCCTGGCATGTAGTAGGTGCTTATTATATGCTTGCCCACTTGATTCCCCCCAACTTGTTTTAAAAGCTGAATTTTCATGTACTATTTCCTTCAAAATGGGTGTCTCTTATAAGTATAGTGACATAAAAGGCATGGTATTGAGGCTCCCCCTCCAACTCTTTCCAGGTTCTCTCTTCCTGGGATGGGCCTACTTTACTTACCCTAACCAGGAAAGTAATTTGGTTCCTTGAGGGGTGGCTATACAACTACAACTCACTCACTTTCCCTGCTGATATTTGGGGTATATATGTTAATACCCACAACATAGATCCTGAGTCTCCCATCAATGTGCTTCTCATTTACACAAATAAGTTACAACACTATTAACTCTGAAACATGAATTATATTTGCTAAATGAAAAGGCAAAAGTAAGAAAAATCAAAACATAATAGTCTACCCATAAGCCTGGGTCACACTCTCATATCAATGGTGTTTGTGGGAGGAGAGAAGATACAAACTTGTAGAAATCTGGTAGTGAGACACATGGACAGGGAAATTCTTGTGTTGAGCAAACTCATGATGCTACTCCCAGCTAGGAAGTCTGTAGTCTCCTAATTGAATAGTCAGCACCTACTGATCAAGACCATTTCACTCTCCTAGATAAAGTAACTTTTTGGCTACTCTCAAGTCATTGAAGCAGTACTAAGCTCTTTCAGCTAAGAGCAACCTTAAACCTAGGGCTTGCAGAGTTTACCAGATTTTCTTTCTTGATTAGGCACTGAAGCTGATTGACAGTATTTCAATAAAAATCAGTTTCCTTCAAACCTGGGGTTTGCAAAGTAAAGGACAAAGCAGGCAAATCTTTGAGGCATATATTCTTAACATGCAGATGATGCTAGAAAGCAAGGTAGCCTTCCCCCACTCCCAAACCAGGTCTTTACCCACAGCAGAGGATTCTTCCTTTATACTAATCAGCTCTAACAGAAGAACTCTCCAATCAAATCATTTCTTTCAACACTAGTACCAATCCATCAGTTTCTCAGTTCCATCACTTCTATGTTCTTTTTCTGATGTTGCACCTTCTGTAAGCAACTTCTCTTAACTTCTCTATGTCTTTTCAAGACAGCTTCTCAGCTTATGATCTGCTAATTTGGCTTCTAATGTCTCAAATCAGAGCCTCCTTAGATGTAATGATCCATCTCTAACATAGATTAAGAAATCCCAAATCTATATTTCTGTCAGATATACTAGTTATCGTGCAATAGGTGCATAATCCCCAAATAGTTCTTTAAAGAAGAACTGTTTATTTAATCAATCAACAACCATTTACTGTGTTCACCATGTGTTATGCAATATGATAAGCATTGGGGATACAAATAAAGGTATATACACAGTCCTTGACCTCAGAGAGCTCATGGTCTAATGGAGGCGATTAAATATAAATAACTAGGTACAAAAAAGATACATACAAAATAGATAGACTGTAATCTCAGAGAAGGTATTAGTAGTAGGAAGTACTGGAAAAGGTCTCCTACAAAAGATTGGATTTGAACTGGTTTTTGTTTTTTGGTTTTTTTTTTTTGAGGGGGAGAAGGCAGGGCAATTGGGGTTAAGTAACTTGTCCAAGGTCACACAGCCAGTAAGTGTTTAGTGTCTGAGGACGAATTTGAATTCAGATCCTCCTGACTTCAGGGCTGGTGCTCTATCCCCTTCCGCCACCTAGCTGCCCCTCAAACTGGTTTTCGAAGGAAGCTAAGAAAACTAAGAAGTGGAAGTGAGGAAAATTAGTATTCCTTGTTTGGGGGATAAATAGTGAAAAGTCTCGGAAAAAGAAGATGGAGTATAGCGGTCAAAGAGAAGCAAGAAGCTAGGGTAGCTTATGGATAACAGCAAAAGGTAAGTAAACTGGAAATACAGAAAAACGACAGATTACAAAGAATTTTAAAAGTCCAATAGTATACTCCATAGTCCTGAAAATAGTCATACTCAAATTAGTGGCTGGAAAACAATGCCCTACAATTTTCTCTATAATCAATCATTTGAGTTAGAGGGGCAAGCTTTTATTTCCAGTTCTCAATATTTTTATCTGAGGTGCTGCTTTCAATCAGGTCCTAAGAATTCTTCAAGCTGTTCTCTGTGTTTCTTGCATTGTTGTCCTTTTTATAACTATTTCTGCAGATAAAATATCCACATATGAAAGGAGCAGTACTTTACATAAGAATTGTTCTAATAACAATTGGCCTTGTCTGGTGTAGTAGATATAGAGCTAGTCTCCAAATCTAGAAGATCTATCTTCAAGTCCTGTCTTTGACACATGTGCCTTAAGAAAATTACTCAAGGGGGGCGGAGCCAAGATGGCGGCATAGGAGCAGCAATATATCGTAGCTCTCACATAGCCACCCCAAAATACCCATAAAATATGATTCTAAACTAATCCTAGAACTCCAAAATGCACACAAATATACTTTCCACTAAAGTCAGCTTGGCTACGAGGAACCATATCAGCACTGCGAACTGAAACCAGCCTGGCCTGAAGCCCTGGCTGAGCCCCAGGGGCAGCTGGACGTGAGGAGCCAAGGTGAGCGGGTTAGCGGCAGCTGCGAGCAGTGTTCATAACTAGGTCAGTGGAACTTGCGAGGTCTTGGGAGAAAAGCAGTCCAGCCGAAATGCCTCCAGGGTGGGAAAGTGAAAGGCAGAGGTTCTGCACCCACCTCCGCATTGTAGCTTCCGCGCCCTCGGCCTGCAGACAGCAGACTAAGCTGTCTTAGCGATCGTTCAGAGGCCAAGTACTCTCACGTTGAGCGGCCTAGATCCGGATCGCAGTCTTGGGCTTTGGTCCTGTGAGTCTTCATTATCCAGTGAGCTGGAAGTAAGTAGGAAAGGGACCCAGCTCCTTCCTGAAAGCTACGGCAGCCAGGAGGACCCCAGCGATTTGGGACAGAGCTTTCCCTTCTGGAAGCAGAGCCCCACAGAGATTTAAAAAAAAAAATCATGACCAACCATGAGTAAGAATAAGCATAAGAAGCAAAGTAAGAACAGCAACCAAACCCTAGACTCCTTCTTTGGGGAAAAGAAGGATCATGGCAAAGACAGGGAGGAGGAGAGCGCAACCAGAGCTCCCCCACCAGGGGCTTCCAATAAACATGAAGAATGCCTTAAAGCTAAAGATGAGCTGAAGAAGGATTTTGA
>CM053588.1:230162344-230181888 GCA_028646515.1 Pseudochirops corinnae
TGGGGGAGGGGGGATACACTGGGATGGCTGTTTTGGGGTGGTGGGTAAGGGAAAGATGGGGAGAAAATATGCAACTCAAAATCTTGTGGAAATGAATGATGCAAACTAAAATAAAATTAAAAAAAAAAAAAGAAAAAAAAAAAGAAAATTACTCAAATTCTCCATTCTCTAGGCCTTGGGAAGAGCAATACCTGCTTTTTTTCCAGCCCAGCTCACACATTCATTATTTAGAAGTATCTCTTAAGAAGATGAGAATAGGCTACTGCTTCTGCAGATGCTTGCTCAGAAGCCTTAGCTACCGAAGACCTGGAAAACAAAATTCTTAATAACAAAGTCCTTGGCTTTGTCAAAAGTTCAACATAAGAAATGGATAGGGTTTTATAAGTGGAAACGACATTAAAGAAGAAGCATTACCATCTGCTATGCAATATTGCTATACCCCAAGGACCATGGGACTTTCCCAGCTGATTTACAGCTGAAGTCTCCTTTAAAGGGTCTCTCTGGAACATGAACTCCTTGAGAGCAAGGACTCTCTTAATTTTCTGTTTATCCCTAGCACTTAGCACAGTGTTCATTCATTCATTCATTCATTCATTCATTCATTCATTGTTAAAGGTAGTTTCCTCATTGGGAGTTCCTGATGCCAAGGAAATCACAGGACCTGACAAAAAAAATTAAATAAAATCACATTTCAAACATAAGATATCCAAGTCTGATAACTCTTGCCAAGACTATTGTAAATATGGAGCTATCATCTGCTTCCCACATTTTCTCTAAAGACATATAATAATTTTAATTATCTCTATATATTCCTGGGACACATTAGCAAAACTCTTTTAACTGAAGTGAGATATTTTAAAATCTTTAACACCACAGGAGCTGTCAGGAACATTCATGCTATGGTAAGGGAAACTAGGGATTCCTATAATGCTCTTGAAAAGAAGATAAGTTTCCTAATTATTTCCTAAGGGCCTAAGGGTCCTTTTGTGGGGTTTTTCCCCCAGAAAACTATTATATACAAATATTCAGCTGCAGCAAAATCATCACAACATAAGCAGCTTTTCATGAAACCTTTGTAAGCTAAATCACACAGTATGATATCAAATAATCTTGAACCAAAGGAAATATAAAGGACACAAAATTGTTAAAATTGTCCTGTAATCATACGTGCGTGATAAAATATATTATTCTTAGTTCACTACCAACAGTGGACTTTGCATTATACATGCAGGTGAGCCTCAAAGTCTTATATTTTAATGACATTATTTTCTGAGGAAAAAATGTTAACAAAAAAAAGAACTGCAAATATTTCATCTAGATCTAATATCTTTCATTCTAAAGTAGATGATTCCTTTATACATATAAAAATGAGTTATAATAAAAACCCAGTAATAAGACTATTCTCTCTGAAATCAGAAGACCTGATTTTAAATTTCACCTCTGTTACTATTTGTGTGGCTTAGGCAAATCACTTAACTTCCCTGTGTCTCAGTTTCTTTTTCTGTAAAATAAGAAGGTTGGATGAAGTCAAAGTTTCTCAAAATGAGTGGTACCACCCCCTGGGTGGCTCTGGAAAGATCCAGGGAGGTGACAGTAGATTCAGGTGCAATTAGGGGACATTGACTATAAATAAGGGGATAGTGGAATCATAAGGAAAGATGAGAAGATATAAAATTTTGAAAAACCATTTGTATGTTTCATCTGTTAACAGAGTTAAAGTCAAAGTGATTACATTATTTTCCAAATAAACACAGAAAATGCAAGTTATAATTGATCAGTGGTCACGTCAGCCAACAGGCCTTAACAAGCAAGTGTTGGCAGGCAAGCATGTCATACATTGTCGGGAAGTCTAGCATGCATCAGCAAGAATATGTGCATCCAATGACTTGTTTACAATACAATAGTATATGGTTACATGATGCAATATTGTGTGATCAAAATTTCAATGCAAGAAAAGACTCACAAAGTTACAATAAATTATTAAATTTATAAAGTGTTATTTTTAAACAATTTAAATTTTTTTTTGAAATAATGCAAATTTCATGAAAAAATGTTGAAAGGTTGGGGCGACTAGGTGGTAGAGTGAATAGAGCCCTGGCCCTGGAGTCAGGAGGATCTGAGTTCAAATGTGGCCTCAGACACTTAACACACAAAAAAAACTAACTGTGTGACCTTGGACAAGTCACTTAACCCCAATTGCCCTACCTTCCCCCCTCCAAAAAAAAAAACATTGAAAGGTTAAAGAAAGTAGATTTCCAGGGGGGCACTGAGTAATTTTTTTTTTAAAGTGGGTGGTAGGCCAAATAAGTTTGGGAACCTCTGGATTAGATGGTTTCTGAGCCTGAGCTTTCAGCTCTACCATCCATGATCATCTGATCCCTGTTTTGGATCCTTTGAACACAAACAAGCAAATACAAAGGCATGAATCTATCTGGGAATATGTCAGTGTTCTACCAGTGATTTTTTTAATAGACAAACTATTGAATTTAAATTTGTACACCTTGTCTTTTCCTTTTTTTGTCCTTTCCCTACCCCAAGGGTAGGTCTCCTTAAAAAAAAATAGAAAGTGACAGTTCCCTTTGGGAGGTACTCAGTAGTGTTGGCCCTAAGCAAAACTGTGAAGTATGGGAAATTCATTCTTGGCCTCTTCTCATCTTTCCTTCAGTACTTCTTTTTTTTTTTTTTTTCTTGTTACCTCTCCCTGGACCCTCCATATGCTGTTTTTCTGTTGCTCAGAATCTCTCCCAACAATACTCCAGTCATCTCCACGATCTCTGGAGGTAGCCTATACTCCAAATCTTTCCCACTTTGCTCCTTCTTATCAAAATTGTATTTTGTTCTATTCCCTTTTGGCTGTCAGTTTAGAAAGCAATCTGATAAACTAAATCCCCCAATGTGTTAATGATTGATAACTCTTCAATATGTTACCTCTGCCCGGGGTACATGTATTTGTCAAGATACTATTAGGAGACACTCTTATAGTTTTCCAGAGCTAAGGACCAGCAAGCAAGTTGTGCCCTGAGCTTGGCATAACAACAATCCTCTGTGCTCACTTTCTGGAACTGATGGTTCCTGAGTTCTGGCAAGTACCAACAAGCCTCAACATGAAGCCCTGCTATGAACTGACTTTTTGTCGCTAGACATCCTTGCCTCATTGTTGCTGTTGTGCCTCACTACTGTTTCTACACTATACTGTTTGACTCTTTGTCTATCCACAAGTATATAAATGAAGGTTCAGCCACACTAAAGTGGGCCCCTCAGTAGGGGCAGGGCCCTGGCACAGGTGTCCAATCTGCCTCATTGCTTGCAAGCCATTTCCCTCACTTTGAAATTAAATTTCTGTTTGATTCCTGACTCTCCTGTCTCTAGTTTGCTGTTTGGCTCCCACTATCTACCTACACAGGTTTAAGGCCAGTTCAGTCCAATTGACACATTTTGATAAGATACTTAGAGATGCAAAGCCTTAACCCAAAGGAATGAGTCTGCAATGACAGACTTTTAGGGACAGTGACAGAAAGATTGGGGTAACATTTGGGGACAGGGCAATCTTTCCCATGCTTTTCAAATAATACCAGTCATTTCTTACATTCTCTTCCTATGGGCAAAATAATTTCTGTCAACATTGAGGGGCAGGAAAATGAACTTTCTCCTCAATTCAATTTAGTAAACATTTATTCAACACCTACTATATGCAAAGCACTGGAGATACAAAGATAAAAAACTAAAAACAATCCATCCTTGCCTTTAAGGACCTTTAATTTTACTGGGGCAATAAAAATAGAATCTAAGATAGCAGGCTGAGAAGTTTGTCTTTTGTCCTAGAGGCAATGATAGTCAGCAGAATGCAGTAGAAAGCATAAAGGATCTGGACTGGGGCCCTAGGCTTGAACCCTGGCTTTGTTAGCTACCTGTACTGTATTATATTACTTTGGGCAAATCACTTAACCTCTCCAGGCCTTGATTTCTTCATCTTTAAAATTGATGTGTTGTGAATTACTTGACCTCCAGGTTCCTTTCAATTCTAAATATGTGATCCAATAGGGAAAAGCTGAAGTAGGGGAGTCAGAACTGTGATAGTCAGAACTGTATTTTAGGCATACAGGTATCCTTTTCACATCTTCACTTTCCCCATTGAGGTTTCAATATATTGAGGGCATAAGCAATTAAATGGGAATTTTTTTGAAGTTTTGCACAAACCACAGAAGTCACCTGAAGGCCAGCAGATGACATAGGAAAAGTTTAGGAACTCAGAAATCCATAAAATATATGTATAGTATTATCTAATATCAAACTATTTCATCTTTTTTGTTTTTAGTAATTCAATAATTTATTCATCTAAAAAAGTATGTAAAAGTATATGGCTCTTATCCCCAAGGCATATATGAATGACATTTAAAATGGAGGCCTTTAATTATTGTTTCTTTTTATCAGTCTTTTTAGTGTATTGTACCAGCAATATACTGTAGTTTTAAAAAAATGGACTTCACATATCTTTGAATTCTTTCGAATTGTCTGCTATGTGTAAAAGAAGCTCACTGCAAAATGCTGGAAGGAAAAAAAAGACAAAAATTCAGAACTTCCCGGAAATGTACAGCTTTTACATTTGAAAAAGGTTCTGAAATACACATATATGGATGTGAGACAATCCCCCTCCTCCCTCCTCACCCCTCAGCTCAAACCACCACAATTTCTGCATGATTTCCAAAATTAGAAATTAAAAAAAAAAACCACTCTGTAGCAAAGCCAGGGCTTGTAAATTACAGATTAATTCCGCAAAAAGCTTACAAGTAAAACAATGCATATTTAAGGGAAATATTATAGAGTTTCACACAGTAGTACATAACATTTAAAAAAATCTATTGCCATTCGTTTATTTTGCACAAAAATGTATAAATATGTCATCGACTTTTCTTAACTTAAAAAAACCTAAATAAAAACAACACAATGAAAACTCATTTTATCTTTTAATATCATAATATCTCGGGCCTCTTCTTTGGTATGAAAGGAGGGCCAAAAAATTTTACATGGGTTTTCTTGATCTTGGGGACACTGTGCCCCTAATCCCTTTTATGTGGAAGGGATAACTTAATTTGGCAGCTGTGTGGAAGATGAATGGGTGAAGGGAGTGACTACACTCAGGGAGAACAATTAGAAGGCTACTGCAATAGTGGTGGAATGGAGGAGGATTTTTATAAGGGTTACTTAGGATGGTGGCTGTGTGAATGCAGAGAGGTTACAGAAGGAATGGATCTGAGATTTGTGGAGGTAAAGTCAAGAAGATTTGGTAACTAACTGAATATTCAAGGTGAGGGACAGAGAAGTCCAGGAAGATTCAGACTGTAAATATGCCTCATAGGAAAATTGTTTTTGCTCTCTAAATAGGAAAATTTGGAGAAGGGATGGGATTGAAGACAAAGTTGAGTTGTTTTATTCACACTGAGTTTGACATACTGATGGCTTATTTTTCTCTCCACATTTCATCCAAACTGAACTATTCTTGGAGAATTTATAAAACCTAATATAATATGGGAAAGTGAAATGGTGATTCAAATGGGGACACGTGGGTATGTTTGCCTTGGCAAAAAAAAGAAAAAGAAAAACTGTTACTTAAATAGAATTCTTTTTCTTCCACATCCGATAAAATCCTATTCTTATTCCTATTCCTCTTGGCTTTGAGTTTTCTTTGGATTTCTTTTAAGGCCATTCCAGTAAAGCCCAAGCATGTCATACCAAATTCTAAAGGAATGTTTGTTATCTGAAGTTCAGCTGTGTGGAGAAACTTACCCTTTACTAAGATCTGGCCACCAGGTGATTAAATTTTCTAGCCGTGGCAACTCATGAGAACTAGGACTAAGGCATGGAAGGCCTGTGCAGGGATTATCCCCTTTCTAAAAAATTGTAACTTTTGAAAGAATGAAGGATCTGTCTTCCCAGGAGCTCTGATTAACCTAGAGATATCATCTTTGCTAAAGAGTCTACTGTATTTGTTAAGAGCGTATTTTGTATATGGTATATGAATGTAATGGAATACTATTGTGCTATAAGAAATGAAGAGCAGATGGACTTCATATTTACCTGGAGAGGCTTATACAAACTGATGGTGGGTGAGAAAAGCAGAACCAGGAGAAATTTGTACACAATTACAGGCACAACATAAGTGTCATGACCAACTTTGACTGGATTCTTCTCAACAATGCAGGGTTATCAGACAACTCCAAAAGACTCATGATGGAGAGAGATGTCTACATTCAGAGAAAGATCAGAAAGAATTAGAAAGAAAAGAGTTTGACTGCAGATTGAAGCAAACTACCTGCTCTCTTTCTTTTTCATGTTTGGTTATGTTTCCTCTTTCCCACTGTTCATTCCATCGGTTACAACCCTTCTATACAACCAGACTAATGTCCAGTGTGAAAGTATTTGCAGATCCTATACTTGATTGCAAGCCGCCATGAGGGAAGGGGGGAAGGGGGAAAATTTGAAACTCAAGGGAGTATGGAACTGAATCTTATAAACTAAAAGTAAATAAATCAATTTTTAAAAAAAGAGTGTATTTCGACTAAAGTTGTCATTAAGACATTTAATTAGAACTAAAACAACAGGAGGAGTCTAAGCTTAAAAATACGAAGGCAGTAGGGCTGGAATGTGAGCTCCTCCCTACTTTCTCTGCTCACTGCTCTGTCTTGGAGCAGGAATTTAAGGTTCTTGACCAGAGGGAGCAGCTACCAGAACAGCCGAGCCGAAACTGACCTAGCAGCGGAAAAAATTGGGGAATCCTCCCAGAAACCCCCAACCCAGTTTGTTTTCAAAAAAGAGGGCTCGGAATGATTAAGTAATCAGGGGACCAAGGGAATGTCAGCACCCTCACTCTCTTCTGCCTGGGTTCTAGATTCCAGGTCTCGACCCCTTCTCTCAAGCAGACGGCGAGTGGAGGGTGGGGGCCGTAGAGACAGGCGCTCTCTAGGCGAGGGGGGGATGGGAAGAAGTTGAGCGAGGAGGAGATCCCAGCCTCTTGGGGAGGGGCACCATCTGCGACGTTCTGCCGGGAGCTGCTGTCAGAGGAGTGGGAGTGATGGTGGGGGCGTGAGAGGGGTGGGGGGAAGGTGCCGAGAGCGACCAACCCACTCCCTGGGAAGCGACACTCCAGGACAACCTCCCGCCCCCGTGCTTCTGCCCCGGGTGATTCGCAGCGGGTGGCATGGGAGCCGAGCTTTCTCTGCCACTCTGGGGGAGCGCGAAAGGGGACGGGAGACTAGGAAACGAAAAATGAATTTGACCCTAGCACTGCCATAACCCCTTGGAGTCCCCTCTTCCCCAAGGGTCCTGGAGTCCCCCTGATAAGCAATACTGGGCAGGAATGGGGCCAAGCCTCCAAGGGAGGGGTCGAGGCTCCCCCTCCGTCCGCCCCTATGGAGTTGGGAAGGGAGGGTTGAGGGTGGGAGCAGCGTTGCTGCTCCTGCAGTTCCTCCTCCAGCCGCCGAAGGGCGCTAGGGAGATGGATCAGGTGACCCGGGTGCGCGCCGGGGAGTGGGGGGGTTGCGAGAAGCTGCCTCGTTTTGGGCCGGCCGGGAGACGCGGAGCCGCCGCTGCTGCCGCTGCCGTTGCCGCCGTTGCCGCCGTCGCCACCGCCGCCGCCGCCACACCTAGTGGAGGAGCCGGGGAAGGCGGCTCGGAGCTGGGGGGTGGGGTGAAAAGGAGAGCCGGGGGTGGGGACGGAAGGACGGGCGGACAGGAAGGTAGGCGGGCAGGCAGCGGGAGCCGGTGTACAGCAGCCGGGGGAAGGGACACTGAGGCGGTGGCGGCAGCGGCGAGAGCAGCAGCAGCAGCAGCAGCTCCCACAGCAGCAGTAGCGGCCGCGGCCGCGGCGGCGGCGGCTCCCGTGCTCACCGGCCGGCGGGGCTGGGGTGGGTGGGCCATGGGAGCACTCTCCTGAGGCGGAGGTCGAGGGCGGGCGGGGAAGGGAGGAAGCCGAGAGCGAGCGAACGGGAGGACACGGAGCGAGGGAGGGAGCGCGGAGGCCGCGGGCCGCTGTCTGGGGAGCGGGGTCGGCGGCGGCACCACCATGTCGCGCTCGGTGCTGCAGCCCAGTCAGCAGAAGCTGGCGGAGAAGCTCACCATCCTCAACGACCGCGGCATCGGCATGCTCACCCGCCTCTACAACATCAAGAAGGTATGGACTGCCGAGGCCCCGGGGCTGCTGCGGACGGCGGCGGCCGGCTGGGAGCGTCAGCGGCAGCTGCGGCCGCTGCCGCCGCTCGGGGAGGGCTGGGCTGGGCCGGGCTGAGGCGAAGGAGGACGGGGAGGTGGAGGGTGGAGGCGGCTCGGGAGAGGGAGGCCTGAAGGACGCATCCAAGGGGAGAAAATCCCCTCTGTTCTCCCCCACCCCCGGCCTAGAGTCAGGGTTGGGCCCAGGCGCGGCCTAACTGCGGAGTCCGGGGCGCCTCACTTCTGCCGCGGCCCCGGCCCCTGCAGCCTGGCCGAGGAAGCCACCAGAAGCCATTTACCCGCCCGCCCTGGGGAGCCGGCATCGGGCTGCGGGAAGGGGCGTCCCCTCCCCCCCAAGCTGCTGCTGGTTCCCAGCGCAGTGGTGGGGGCGGGGTGACCGGGACTGGGGAATGAGCTCGGCAGGAAAGGGCTGGAGGGTGGGGATGCTGGGGGAAGATAGGGAAACTTGCTTGTTCTAGAACTGAGGCGGCCACAGGAGAAATGGAAGGGGTGGGGGCAGAAAGGTCCGTGGGGAGCTCACCTAACACTCCGCAAATGTTTCAGTCGTTCCTTGCCTTTGGGGAGGGGAATGGCTCACCATATGACCCTCACCCATTCTCACGCTCTATTTCTCCTAGGCTCCTAAGAAAATAGCTTTTTGAGAGGGTGTTAACATCTTAGGGAGATTGCATTTTTTGTAGGTAGGGAGGAGGGAGAAGTGAGGGTGGAACTAATTTTCTCCTAATACTTAGGAGTTGTGACTCACTGGAACAGGAATAACAGCCTTAACCTTGCTTTTCCTGCCACCTTCCTTTCCACTCCAACTTATACACATTTGGAGAACCCTAGGTTCGTGTGTATGTGTTTTTTAAAGGCCACTCTTAAAAGTTAACTATGTCTCTAAAACAAAGTCTGCAACTGTATTACCCACTATTACTACTAAATATTATTTGACGTTTTGAATAGCTGTTTGGTACCCATTGCTTTGATGTCTTCAGAAAATCCAGTAAAGGCACGTTGGCCTGTAGTTTAATAAAAACAGTTTTAAAGCTTCAGGTAGCTTTTTGTTTTCATCCACAACATTATGCTTGTATATTCCAGGGGAAACAAACCAAAATAATTACATCTTTTTGGAAACTTAAGTCAGGTTTGCCATTTGGAGAGATTGAAGATTAATCTGTGTGGAGATTAGTTATTTCAGTTCCTAATATTTTGATTATATGCATACTTGGTTTCAGACTTTATTAATGTTTGCTCCAAGATTATTTGTCAATTTTAAATGCTAAGATTCGTTTTTCAAAAATTAGTAACGTTAAGATAAACATTTTAACTTGTTTAAATTTTAATTAAAAAGATGTTTCTATAATTCATTTCATAATGGGCTTGTTTTACAAGGCCGTTGTTTAAAACAGTGTTTTGGTGAGAATTACTTATTTTGGAACATCGATATGTGTCTAAAAGCATTCTTCAACGTGTATAGAGTTGGCTCTTTATGAAATCTAATGGGTCAAGGGTTCTTAACTAGCCTTAGGGTTATAGGTCCATCAGTAGATTTAAAGAGGTGTGTGAACTTGATTGAGAAAACAATTACATCTTTCAATTGAATTAGCCTACTCTGTAATCCTACCTAAAAACATTATTCTTACAAGAGAGTTTTAGGCTTCTACAGATAGCTAAAAAGATGCATGATACAGAAAAAGTTAAGAACTCCTGTGAGTATGAATAAGCAGCAATAAATCTTCACGACTTTTGTTAATATTTGTCATAAGGATATTCCTTAAAAAAATAGAACTCAAATTAAAAAATGCTCATTTATTATAAATTCTTAGAAGTGAATAGGTTAGGGATAATTTAACGTTAGTGTCCTTGCTATTCACTATATATTGAACTGAATTTACTGTGGAATCTTACAGGAGTTCATAAAAAACTTGGGTATTGGTTTTAGAAGTCAGAAGAAATAGAAGGTACTAGACATGTGGTATTGTGGTTAAAGGAAATGGTCTTGATGGTTTCTAAAAGAGGAAGTAAGAGTAGCATTAAAAGTGATTTGGCTAATAGAGATTCTTAGTGTTCTATAAACATTTTTACATTGTCAACTCAGACTTTAATGTTTTCTTTCACAAATTAAACATTAGGGAACTAAATTATGGGTGTTTTAAGTGCCTATATTACGTTACAAATTTTATAACTCATTACTTAGCTAAGAAATACTATTACATTTACGGTTAAAACTATTATTGAAATGATAAAATTCAGAATATGTAAGATCTGAAGATTTGTGATTTTGTTATGTATTTTAATTTATAACAAGAGGAAAGAATTATAGTTTTATTTTTATTTCATTGTTTTCTGTACAAAATTATTGTTTTAGATTATGCAGTGATTGCATTTTGGTTTGTTGTTATTGATTAATATTATTATGTGAATGCTAGTATATTATGTGGAATTCTAATCTTTTTGTCCATAGAATTATTTGTAATTCTTTGCCAGCAAGTGGTTGAAATGTTCAAAAAAACTTCCAAAATATGAAGAAAATAATTTGCTCACCAGTTACTTGACTCTTTTGGTCTTGCAGTTTATACTCATCAAATAAGATTTGCAATGTAGATTTGCAAGCAGATTGCTACATTACAGCTTGAAGTCTATTCTGGAATATAATTTCAGCAAGGCTACTCAATTAGAAAAATGGTATCTAAGTAAGATAGACTTTCCTTACAAATTGCCCCAGACACTAAAAGTATGCTTCTTTGTATGCAACATTAATAATGGGATGAAATTTGATTTCTAAAGAAAATTTCATCATTTTTAAATGTGAGAAAACTCTTCCCCTGAAGTCCTAATATAATTCATCGTGGTGTGGAAATGTGACCCCTGGCACTTGGGAAACTTCTGCTAGCACATAAACTCTGGCAGGTCCTACTTAACTAAGCTAGAAAGACCTATCACATACAGGCCTATCATTGTGCTGACTGTATGTCTGGTTATCTGAGAATTAGCTTAGCTGAAGTTGAAGTTGAAGAAGTTCATCACCAGAGATATGGCAGCTGGAAGTTGAATTTTTTTTTTAGCTACTGCAACTCGTCAAGGCATGTAAGAGTTGTAATTTGGTGGAAGGAATGAAACTACACTGATGAAATCATGTATTATTTAAATGTTGTATTAAGTATAAGGAAACCAGAGGGAAGCACACACACAAAAATATTAGCATTTCAAAAACAGGGAAAAAATATAGGATTTAACATTTTAAGTCATTCTTTCATGTATTAAAAGGAAATACAATTATCTGTAATGTCCTTTCTAATTCTCAAATTCCATTGTTCTCATCTCATTTCATTCTTATGGTTAAACCTCAGTTTAGTGTAACTGGCATGTTTTCTTATTGCCAACCACGTTTCTTCTGTAAAATGACAATAATGATCTTTCCTGCTTTCTTCATAGAGTTGCTGTGAGGATCAGATGTGAAAGAATAGGACTAGAAAGTGGACCATCATTTTATTAGTGTAGTAAACTCCCAGATGAGGAAACTTCTACAAAAGTAGGCCAGCCCCTTTCTGCAACTTAGTCTTAGAAAGTTTCCTAGAGCACTGAGAATTTAAGTAAGCCTAGTTGCTCAGTGTGTGTGTGTCAGAGGAGGAGCTTGAACCCCAAGTTTTACCAGCCAGCTTTATGTCCACTATATCTGAGTGCCTCTGTTATATGAGAAATCAATTTAAATATTATCGAACACTTTATAAGTACAAGGCAGTCATTTTGCTTAGGAATTTCATCAAGGTTAAAGCAGCTTGTTGGTGGCTAGAAAGTGTTGAAATTACACCTGTTTCTTCCAGAGCTTTGTCCCTTTCTTAAGAAAGAAATCAGTAAACTCTCCAAACCAGCTAAAAAGACTTTCCCTTTTATTTCCAGTCTCAAAGCTTTATTTTCCTTCTGTTTTACTATACCATTGTTATTGTGATCATTGCAATACTCCCAGTGCCAAAGAGGGCTAAACGTGTGTGTATTTATATATGTATGTATATATGTGTATATATATATATGTATATGTGTGTGTGTGTATGTATGTGTTAGCTAAACATCTATGTATTTTACCTTAAGAGTTCATTTGTTGTTTTAGCTATATTAAGGAGTAGTAGAAAAGGACTAAAATCTAAGCATAAGTGTTCTTGAGGTCTTCTTAGCTAGGTTTATTTAACTATGGGCCAGTCTTAATCATTTGTTATTTTTCCCTCCTATTTTATCTGTAATCTGTCAAAAAAGTAATGTTTTTTCCCGTTTTTGAGTACTGTGCTGCTTCCCTAGAGAAAAAAAAATAAAGAATAGCAGCAAAATAAAATAGAATTCTTCATTCCTCATTTAGTATAGAAAAAAGAATTATAGGTTTGTGAAGGAATAATACAAAGGTGTAGAAAGCAGACTTTATTCTTCCTTTGCTACTTTCTTCTTGGGGGGGGGGGCAGAAGAGAGGATTTAGAGAAATGAATGGAGATGTCTGTATAGGATATATAGTTTTTTATCTCTCAGCAGCAAGACTTTTGTTAAGACTGCTTTGGTTCTGCCATGTATGTACCTGTCTCTTCACTACTGGTAAAATGCTGTGCGCAGGTAGAATGTTTACATGAGAATTTCTTGAAGATTGATTTAATTACCTTAGACCAGTAAAGTTTTCAACCTTCCTAATGCCACGACCCTTTAATACAGCTCCTCATGTTGTGGTGACCCCTGACCATAAAATTATTTTCGTTGCTACTTCATAACTGTAATTTTGCTACTATTATGAATCGTAATGTAAATATCTGATATGCAGGATATGTTTGCATTGTTACAAATTGAACATAACCCACAGGTTGAGAACCACTGCCTTAGACTTGAACAAATTCATCATAACTAATTTTTAAAAAATCATGTTCTTTAAAAAAAATTTTTTTCTATTTATACTGGATATTTCTGTTTGTATTAGACCAAGTAAAGAGGAAAAGTAGATATGATGCAGAGGAGTGACTAATTCTTTTTTAAAATCAATCTATCTATCTATCTATCTATCTATCTATCTATCTATATGTAGCTTAGTGATTTGTGAAGTATTTCCTAACTACATGTAAAATTTTTTAATGTTCATTTTTTTAAATTTTGAGTTCCAGATTCTCTCCTGCCCCTCCCCCTCCATTGAGAAGACAAGCAATATGTCAGTTATATATGTGAAGTCATACAAAACATTTCTATATTAGCCATGTTAAAATACATACAAACAAGAAAAATAAAGTTTAAAAAGTCAGCTTTAATTTGCACTTTAGAATTTAATTCATCAGTTTTCTTTCTGGAGATAAATAGTATTTTCCATCAAGGGTACTTTGGAATTGTCTTGAATTGTTGTCTTCATCAGAGTAGCTAAATTTTTCAGTTGATCATCCTTACAGTATTGCTGTTCACACCTGGGAGTGTCAGCAACTGCTTTGACTTGCCCTAGTCAGTTTCCATTTTATTCCTACATCATTTCTTGCATCCATTACCTCTGCTCATTTAGTTTCCATCCTAATCCAAGTTCTCATCACCTCTCCCCTAGACTATTTCAACTTCCTAATTGATCCACTTGCCTCAAGTCTTCAACATTCCAATTCAATGCACATAGATGGCAAAGTGATTTTCCTAAAGGGCAGGTCTGATCATGATGTCCTTTTTATACTAAATTCTTATGGCTCCCTGTAACCTTTAGGATCCATTTTAAACTCTGTGGCATTTAATGGTGCCTTTCCTAACCTGTCACCTGTCAAGCTTTATTGTGTATTATTCATTATGCACACAGTGCAGCTAAACTCTGTTCTTCATGTATGATTCTTAATTTCCTATTTCTATTCTTTTTTTGGGATTGGCTCTCTCCATTCCCTGCCCAGGAAAATGTGCTGCCTGCCTCATCACCTGTGCCTATAATCCCTCCTTTTCTTCAAGACCCAGCTGCCAGTACTTTCCCTTTCCTCCCAAGTTATCTTGTATCTCTTTTACATGTGTGTGTATATATATATCATCTCTCTAGGTAGGGCAGGAACTGTTTTTCTTTTGTCTTTGTATCCCCCAGTGCCTAGTTTTCTGACACAAATAAGGCACGTAATACTAATTTAGTTAATTTTGCTGATCACACCCCTGCTGTTTCTTATTATTCTTTGTAATTCTTTTCCATGTCCTCCTGTAAATGATCCTAATGCACCTGATGTACTGAGGGCCTTTTTCTAGATTTCTTGACATTTAGTGGTTACAACTGGATCAATCTAGCTGTTATTCTTTGCTCTTATTATAGGATTGGTTTCCTCCTTTTCTGTTGATACATTTCTCTGATAATATGCTTATATGACTACTCCTGTACCATTTATTCTTCATTGGAATACATTTTATTTTCCTCACAACTTCCATTGCTCTCTGGGTGACCCATACCTTTAATCCTTTGGAGATTGGCTTTTTAGAATTTACAGCTAGCTATACAGCTTTGCAAGAAGAACATTTGATATCTAAAGGATAGACCTTTGTTACAAAGAGATACTTGGGGCTATTAAAAACACCACAAAATTTCCCAAAGATAATATAGCTACTTTTCATTTTGTTATTCATCCTTAGGGTTTGACCAAAATATGTATACTTATGGACCAATTCTGTGAGTTGTTCATCCAGCTGCACTTAGTAGTCTGGCCCAGTGTCCTTCCATTGTCATCTTGGTTGGTAACGTTGATGTCATCTGTCAGTTAAATCTTGTAATTTCTTTATAACATCTCTTAAATACGTTGTTTTCTGTTCTTCTCTCACACAGCTACCACCCTAGTTTAGGCTTTTATCACCTGGGCTGTTGCAGTAGCCTTTTGATTGATTTTCCTGCCGCAAGCCTTGCTTCATTGTATGTAATCTACCCTCCACATAGCTGCTAAATAACTTTCCTAAAGTACCATGTCATCTTTCTACTAAATAAACTCCAATATCTCCCTAATACTAAGATCAAATATGAATCTCCCTCACCCTCCACTTGTTTGGCATTTGAACCTATCATTTACAATACATTACAACCTGTCACTTTCCTACCTTTACAATCTAATTACATTCTTCCACCTTCCACATATTCTGCAATGCAGCCATACTGACCTACTTGCTATTGCTTGTACTCCATCTCTTAACTCTACCTTTGCACTAGGTCTTTCCCATGCCTGGCATGCTCTTTCCCAAGCTTCGAATCTGAGAATTCCTGGCTTCTTTAAGTCTTAGCTCAAGTGCTAATGTCTTTCCTGTCTTTTACATCTCTTAACACCATCCCCTCTAAAGTTACCTTCCATTTTCAAGTATCTGGACTCTTTCTTGAGCCAACGTGCTTTTTTTCTACCCTTCTTAATGTCTACCTTTGCTATGTATTAAAGTAAAATTTCTTTATTTCTTCACCTTTTACATGAGATGATTTCATATAAACCATAATTATTATCGCAGCAATCATTTTGCAAATGCTTATCAGCAATGCAATATCAGATGATCACATATCCCAGGAAGTCACATTTCTTGTTGCCTTTGAAGAAATAATAAAAACCTTTTCTGCCAACTCTTTTGTTTTGCCAAAGACATTACATTTATTTTCAGCTTCCATTTGCTGTCTAGTTTTATTTATAGCAAGTGGATCAAAATTAAAATGATTTAATTCCTGTAGAAGTATGATCACTGTATGAGGAACTCCTGCTTAGAAGTATTAATTTTAGCTAGCATAATATAATACTTGGTCTAAAATTTGCATGATTATTAGAACCTTCCCTTAGGCCTCTTCTGCCAGTTGGCACTATCAGTGCATAAATAAAAAGGGAGCTTGAGGGCCATTTTGTGTTTTTGTTTTTCGTGAGTCTCCTTGGCTAGAGGATTCATTACTAGGTGGCCAGTCTACTGGTGATAAACCTCTTAGCTTAGCTAGACTGGTCCTCAGAAAGTAAACTGAATCTGATAGTTGCCAGGACTACTTTTCTTGAAACCTTTCCAGCATGGGGTAGAACCTGCCACAGCTTGTTCTCTATTGGTATAGTTTTCAAGAACCTACAGCCACCTCTAGACCACAATGAGCATGTATAATTTCATTGTTCAAAATTATGGCTAGTTTGGTATTTTGCATATTGTGGTTCTGAGTTAACTGTGAACTAATGAGAAGTACAGAGGCGTTTAATGAGAAAGTATGGTTTAATTTATAGAAGTAGAGAAGTTAATATGCTTAAATTTGCTTCTTTTGTGAACCTTTTGAAAATAGAATAATAGGAAACCACTTTCTATATTTTAGGTTGTCCAGAAAAACCCCATAACATAAGGATGTTTAAAAAAAATGAATTTATAACGTTGAAGGTACTTGAGCCTACTGACAGATAATTTACATAGGTGTTTTGTACAGTATTTGCACTATCTGGATCTAATTAAAATGTGATGTTCCCCGTTCCCCCACCCCATTTTGCTACTTTGATAGTAATCACAGTAAATACAATTCCAACCAATTCGCTCTTTTTAATTCTTTATTAGAACTAAGGAATGCCTCATGGGGAGCAGGGATATGGTGGGAAATGGAGGTAATTTCAAAACTAAAGATACCAATTTAAAATATTTTTAAAATTAATACCTCCCCTTACACTTTTTATCTGCCTAACAAATCTTTATCATGAACCAGAGTAAGTTAAAAATTAACCAGAAATTCCTATATATTATTGGCAGTGGTTATTTTTAGGGACAAGTGGAAACCCTTTTCTAGAATGGCCATTATTTGTGCTAGTAGGACTAAGGATGGCTAAATTTTCTCAACTTAGTATTATTGATGTGTAACACATTTATCAATATACCTACTCTTTTCTTTAAAAATACCTGAGATATTTGCTTTTTCTTTATTTTCCCTCTTTTTTAGAGACTATGTTTCCCTATCTTGTCAGGACTGGAGGCACAGAAGTCACTAGGGCCCAATCTCCTAGTGATGGGGAGGGAAGGGGAGAGAGCTTTTATTTGCTTCATTTCTGACCTGTGATGGATTGCTCCTTCTTAAGCAGTTTGGTGGCCAACTACTCTACAGGGCTCACCAAATTGGTGCTGGACTTAAACACAGACACCCAATTAGCTTAGCCCACTGTGGGTCAGAACTCCCAAACTCAATTATCTATTAGCCTCAGCCTCCCTAGTAGCAGAGATTAAAGGGGGTCACCACCATTTCCAGAGAGAGAGAGAAGGGGGAGATAAAGGGAAGAGAAAGAGAGAGAATAAAAAACATCTTTCTCTCTAAGAGTAAATTTGGGTTATATTTGAACTTTGTTTTAAAAATTGGTTTCCAGTGCCTTGTTGTTTAAAGGATCATAGGTTTCAAAATGGAAGGGACTATAGAGTACTTCAAATCCAAGCCCTTATTCTATGGATGAAGAACCTGAGGCATAGAGAGATTAAATCAGTTGCCAAGGTCACAGAGGTCTGAAGCAGGATTTGAAGCTGAGTCTTTCTGATGTCAAGTCCAGGTCCCTCAAAGAAACATTTTAGTTATTTTCAGCCCGTATAATTAAGACCAATGAGTGAAATTTCTGTTTTATAGAATTCTCTGTGGTATCAGGAAGAAAAGTGAATTAGAGCTTTTTAGATGTATTCATCCAAAGAAGTATCCATTCATTTTGTAGGAATAGTTTTTCCCATTTACTACTGATTTTTTTCTTAATAATTTGTGTAGTGTCTGGATAGAGAGCCTATTTATCATATTTCAATGGACAAGAGCAAGTATTAATAATAGAAGCTTCTGTTTAGTCATGGAGATTTCATAAAATGAGAACTATCAAGAGGATTTTAAAATATGTGTAAATTTATTCAGCTCTTGAAAATTTATTCATTTGAAACTAATAAATGTTTCTCTTTTTACTTAGTGTAGTTTTTCAGAGTATAATTGTGCTTTAAAAACCTGCAAAATTTTTAAAAATTGGGTTTATAAATAGGATCAAGCAGTACCAAAGAAAATTAACATAATGTCTTTACTGAAAAAAAACTTTAGAGAAGAAATAGCTATAAAGCAAAATTATTATTTTGAACCTGTAGAAAATACAGATTCTATTTATGGAAAACAAAAAAGAAAATACAGGTTTTTAAACTATTACTAATTTTCCTAGTTCTAGAATTTATTTCATTATATGGTGGGTCTGTGATTCATAGGGTTTGTATGCTTACTCTAGATGCAAATCATAGTTTTGTTAGGTTTAATGAAAACTTTTTGAAAATTGTTGAGACCAAAATAATGCCATCATTTCATCCCTTTTCTGATGGTGAACTTTTCCAAGCTTAACCAGTTTTTCATCTAAGATCCAAACTTAAAGCTTATCCAGTTGAATGCCCAATGTACTCGAGTTTGGGCCACAGTGTAATAGACTTAAGGGAACCCGAAGTCATCTTAGCATCATGCTGAATCTTCAGCATAGAATTTCAGTGTACTTCAGTTACTGAGTTATTTATAAAATTGCCACCTACCTGGAATATGTTTTGTCCTTAATTTTGAAATGGAATATTTTTGTATTTTAAATAAAATTCTGAAAATATTTACTAGGAATATAGTATAAAATTATATATCAAAGATGATGATACCAAGTCTTTATTAAGTAATCATGCCAATAATATATAGAAATTTTTGGTTAATTTTTAACTTACTCTGGTTCATGATAAATATTTGTTAGGCAGATAGTGTAAGGGGAGGTATTTATTTTAAAAATACTTGATATCTTTTTATTTGAAAGTATCTCTATTTCCCAACACATTCCTGTTCCCCATGAGGCATTCTTCATTAATTTTTTAAAATTTAATTAATTACTTTGTTTACTTTTAGTTTACAGCGTTCAGTTCCACAAACTTTTGAGTTCCAAATTTTGTTCCAGTCCCTCTCCCTCCTCATCTCTATGGCAGCATGCAGTCCAATATAGGTTCTACAAATACCTTCACATTAAACTTAGGTTGTAAAGAAGGATTATAACCAATGGAATGAACAACAGGAAAGGAATGAAACAACAAAAAAGAGAGAGCAAGTAGTTTGCTTCAATCTGCATTCAGACTCCATAAATCTTTCTCTGGATGTGGATAGCCTTTTCTATCATGAGTCCTTTGGAGTTGTCTTATACCCTTGCATTGCTGAGATGAGTCCAGTTTATGAAAGTCAGTCATCACTGATACAGTGTGTCTCTAATTGTGTACAATGTTCTGGTTCTGCTCCACTCACTCAGCATCAGTTTGCATAAGTCTCTCCAATTTATTATGAAGTCTGTCTGTTTTAATTTCTTTTTTTTTTTTTTTTAATTTTATTATAGTTTGCATCATTCATTTCCACAAGATTTTGAGTTACATATTTT
>CM053588.1:230182388-230213567 GCA_028646515.1 Pseudochirops corinnae
GGGTGCAAAACCTCCGCCTTTCGCTTTTCCGCTCTTGGAGACCTTTCGGCTGGATGCTTATCTCGCTCTTTCACAATCCCCACTCGTGCAGCTGGTGCTAATCCCCCCTCCTCGCAGCTGGTGCTAATCCTCTGCTCACCTGAGAGCTATTGAGAGCTTTCTCTGCACCTCCCGCCGGAGCTTCAGGCCAGGCTGGTTTTGGTTGGCAGTGCTGATAGTTCCTCGTAGCCGAGCTGACTTTAGTGGGAAGTATCTGTGTGCGTTTTTGAAGTTCTAGGTTGGTCCAGAGTCCTATTCCATGGGTATTTGGGGGTGGCTATGTGAGAGCTGCGATATATTGCTGCTGCTACGCCGCCATCTTGGCTCCGCCCCTCTGTTTTAATTTCTTATAGTACAATAGTATTCCATTGTATTCACGTGCCATGACTTGTTTAGTTATTCCCCAGTTGATGGGCATTCCCTTGATTTCTAGTTCTTTTCCACCTCAAAAAGAGCTGTTATAAATATTTTTGTATATACAGGTCCTTTTCCCACTTATATATCTCTTTGGGATACAGCCCTAGAAGTGATATTGCTGGGTCAAAGGCTATGCACATTTTTATAGCCCTTTGCATAGTTCCAAATTGCTCTCTATAATGGTTGGATCAGTTCACAACTCCACCAACAATACATTAATGTCTCAATTTTCCCACATCTTCTCCAGCATTTATCATTTTCCTGTTTTGTCATGTTAACCAGTCTGAGAGGTGTGATGTGGTACCTCAGAGTTGTTTTGATTTGCATTTCTCTAATCAATAGTGATTTAGAGCATTGATATTCCTTTTTTCTAATAAAGAATTAAAAAGAAGAAAAAACCAAATAATCAAAATATCAAAAAAGTCTGTCCTTAAAATAGTTTCTACATATCTGTTCTTTGAGACCCACTTTAATTGTTATAATTTCACAGCATTCAATTTGAGTGGTTTTTGTTCTTTCCATTTACATTGAAGTAGTCATTATGTATATTATTTTACATGTCCTGCTTCATATGACTTTAGTTCATATGAATTACTTAATGTTCAGAGTTTCTTTCATCAAGTAATATTTCATTACAATGGTGTGCCACAATTTGTTTAGTCATCCCCAATCAATATGCATCTCCTTTATTTCTAGTTCTTTGCTACCATAAAAAAGTACAGTAATAAATATTTTGGTGTAAATGAGCCCCTTATTTTTGTCATTAACCATCTTGGGGTAGATGTCTAGTAGCAAAATTTCTGAGTCAAAGGGTGTAGATATCTTAGTCACTCTCTTTGTAGATTTCCAAATTACTTATTAGTGTATCTGTATTTCCATGACCCCTTCCTCCAACATTGACTCCTTTAAGGAACAGTATTTAAAATTTTGAAAATAGTAAACTTTTAAAGTACTTGAATTGCTATGCTGATTCTTACTAATACTCATTTGCTGTGCTCTAGAGGGTAGATAAGTGCTGAACTTGGAATCAGGAAGACTTGGGTTCACATTCTACATTTGCCACTTAATAGCTATATATTTGGAGGGTCAGGTCACTTGAACTTCAGTTTCCTTGTCCATGAAATTGAGTTAATTACAAAAATACCTACTTTACAGATTTATAAAACACTTTTTAAACCTTTAAGCAACATATAATATTACCGTATTAACTTGATTTCCTCATTCCTGAAATGGTGATAATAATAGCACCTACTTCCCAGGGTAGTTGTGAAAAAAATCAGATGAGTTAACCTATATAAAGTGCCTTTCCAAGTGAAGATATCACAGTAAAAGTCAGGAAGACTCAAGTTCAAATTTGGCATCTGAGCTTACTGTATATGATCCTGGACAATTCACTTAAACTGTGCCTCAATTTCCTCATCTATAAAATGGGAATAATAATAATAATAATTACCTCCCAGTTTTGTTGTAAGGGTAAAGTGAAATAATATTTGTAAATCTCTTTGCAAACTTTAAAGTGATATAAAAATACTAGCATTATTAAAAGGCCGGTTGAGGTATACCTGTCCTCAGCAACACTTGATAGGGTTTTTTTAAAATAATTAAAAAAATTATTCTGCATAAAATTGCAAGAAAGGTGTCTTGTTAAAAAACAAAACTAGTTCAAATGAACTTTCCTTTTGTTTTGTGTTAATTAGTGAGTTGGTTTGTGGGTATTTTAAAAAATTATTCTGCATATGATTGCAAGAAAGTTACATTTATTTTAAATGTGTAATTCAGATGAACTTTCTTTTTTATTTAGCTTAATAGGTTGGATTTCTTTTTAGGGAATGTGGATTGCCTGTGATTTTTCTTGGTGTAGGAAACTTCCATTTGAAAACTTTATTTTTCAAAGCCCTTTGACAACTCCTCTGCTAATTAGTGTGAGAGAATTTTTTAACTGTGGGAATGGAGAAGTTAAATGACTTATCTAGAGTCACATTTCCAGTTCTGGTCACATAATAGATTGGGATAGGGTTTCCCTGTCTCTGAAGCTGACTCCCTCTCTCCACTGTTCTGTACTGCCATTCTTACTTCATAATATATTTAAAATAGTCATAGCCAAGAGTTATAAGTATATACATCATGTTGCCTTTGTAGTGAGGTTTTACAGACTATAAATGTGAATATTTCAAATTTCACAGTTTACTCTAAATGGTACAGTCTGTCTGTATACAGACATATATATATATGTCTGTATACATACATATATATATATATATACACACACACAGATACACACACATATATATATGTGACTTCTTGCAGTACTCCCTATTCCAAACAGTTCAGTAGTACAAAGTAAAGATTAAACTGCACTGGAGGAAGATTGATCTAATAACAACTTTTTTTTTCATGCATAGTTTTAATTGTCATTTTGGTTACTATTGGCTTCCATTTACTTTACATTGTCCTTTGGACCAAATATAAATTTCTGTATATATTCAGCAGAGCAGTGTACTTAACTGCTAAAAAACAGGCCTCTGTAAGTAGATACTTAATAATGTTTTTATAGAATGTACGTATGTTACTAAGTATCCAATAAAAATATTTTGGACAAATGAATGACTGTCCTAAAATTTTGCACTTAGCAAAGTCTCTTCTCCTGTCCAATCTAGGTATGTTTTAGGGCCAGACTGGCCATATTTTTACACTGTGTGCTTGGAGATCACTCTTTCAAATTTGAATTAGTCCATTGCCATAAAAAGCAACTAAATATAGTAGAAAGAGTACTGGAAGACACCTAGGTTTAAATCTCATTTATTACATTTATTAGATGAATGATCATGGGCAAGATACAACTTCCCTGAACCTCATTTTCTTCATCTATTAAATGGAGCTAATAATAGCTCTATTACCTACATTTCCCATAGTTATCGTAAGGGTCAAATGTGACGGTCATTGCTTTGTAAACCCTAAAAAGCTGTTAATAACTGTTAGTTATTACATGTATCATAGTCTTTGTTAAATTAGGATAATGACAATAATTTTTCTTATCAAACCCTGACCATAATTATAATCCCATAGAGGAGAAATGCCTTTTCCCTTTAAAATGCATTTTTCTTTTGATTATTTATTGGTTCCTTTTAATCTTCCTGTACTTTAAACTTCAGGATAAGGTTTAAGTCTATACTCTGTAATAGAGTCTGTTATATGTCATTTATCCTAGGAGTGGTCATAAATACTTCTTATCTCTTTCAGAAAAGAATGTCACAAGATTCAACAAGGTTTCATTTTTTTTGGCAGAAGTGGACAATAAATTTAGAATAACCCAAAAGTCTTAGTGCAGTTTTAAGCTTCAATAACTTAAGAATTATAAGTGCTACTAACTTTAAAACATCATTTGAAAGACTAATCATTTAAAAATTTAAAGTATTTTCCTACATGTTTCTTAGTAAAATAATGCATCCTCCTGATCAAAAATGTATGTCCATTTTTAGTATGATAGGACTGTTATTTTCTTTAAAAATGATCTACAGGGAAAAGAAAATGGGTTGAAATACAAGTATACTTAATCTGTGCATTGACAGTGAATAAATAATAAACATTTGACTGGTACTTGAAACCTGACTACTGAAGGCCCGACTCTGTCACTAACTAGCTATGTGACCTTGGGTGGATCATATAGTTTTTCTGGTTCCCAGTCATTTTACTTTATTGTAAATTGAAAGGGTAGAACTATGTGATAGAAGGCCCTTCCACCTCTTACATTCTGTTGTATGAAGTATTAGGCCTCAAGGCATTGATACCAGAGAGCTACAGGTAGCATAGCATAATGAATAGTATTGGATTTAGAGTATAGAAGACCTGGGTCTAAATCCCGTCCTCCTTTACAGGATTATTGTGGGATTAAATAAGGTCATGTTTGTAAAGCACTTTACAAAACTTCTAAGTGGCTATATAAGTGCAAATTATTATTAATTTATTAATATTAATAAATATGTATTCATCATTATTATTATTATTTATCTAAGTCTTGGACCTAGCAGGGAGGGGATCTGATAAATATCATAGATATAAACTCTAAACTCATATTTTTGCACTTCTTCAAGGTTTACAAAAGAGATATATGTTTCTCTTTGCTAGTGATAGTGCAAGTATTATCCCTATTTTACAAATGAGGAAAGTGGATCTCAGAGAGGTTATTTCACTCAGGTCAGATGGAACCGCTCTAATTCTGTCTTTATAGTGTTAGATCTGGAAAAAACTCAAGATTCAACCTCTTCATTTTTGGGAGAAAATGAAAGTCCATTTAATAAGAGGTGAAATGATTTGCTCATGGTCACATGACTAATTAGAAGCATCTAGGATTAGAATTCTTTCTAATCTAGTGCTCTTTTTTGTATACCAAAGTGAAACTGAAACAGTTTATTGGGCTTATTGGTACATCAGTAGATGAACTCCTTTATTTTGACTATTTTTGAAATTCATAGGGTAAAAATTCCTCATCATTTCCAGGCTCTTACTAATTAGAAGCACTTACTGGCATGGACAAAACAGCAACAAACATTAGGCATTTTGTTTCCCCAAAAACCTATTTAACTGAACATCATTGTTCTACAGAAACAATAATGATGATTTCTATTTAAATTTCTTGATTATTATTTCATATTTGTAGCAGCCTCCCTTGTGAGTCAATACTTCATGTTTGTAGAGGACAAGAAAATACTAAAAGTTTGGGTTGAGAAGTCACTATGTGGGAGATACAGGAAGCAAGTAGGATATAATGGGTTCAGACCCTATTAAACTCATGGTCAACAAAGTAAAGGAAGGACAAATGGATCAACAAAAGCAATTTTAGTTCACAGTTTAGTGAACTAAAATGAAAATTTTAGTGAAAACTAAAAATTTCATTTTTAGTGAAATTTAGTGAAATCAAATTTTAGTTTGATTGCTAATCAGAAATTATTTTTTTTCTGGCCTAATTTTAGGCTCCTTATTAAAATATTATTTGTAGCTTCTCTAAAAGCACTTAAAGTTTGTTTGACTAGGAAGGTAGTGCAGCCATTGGCCAAGGCTTACTTCACTCAGCATCAGTTCATAGAAGTCTTTCCAGGTTTTTCTGAAGTCCTGCTCATCATTTCTTATAGCACAATAATATTCCATTATATTCATATACCATAACTTGATCAGCCATTCTCCAGTCGATGAGCATCCCCTCAATTTCCAGTTATTGACCACCACAAAAAGAGCTACTATAAATATTTTTGTACATGTGGGTCCTTTTCCCATTTTTATAATCTCTGGGATATAGCCCTAGAAGTAGTATTGTAGGGCAAAGGGTATACACATTTTTATAGCCCTTTGGGCGTAGTTCCAAATTGCTCTCTAGAATGGTTGGATCAGTTCACAATTCCACCTACAATGCATTAGTGTTCCAAATTTCCCACATCTTCTCCAGCATTTACCATTTTCCTGTTTTGTCATGTTAGCCAGTCTGATAGGTGTGATGTGGTACCTCAGAATTGTTTTGATTTGCATTTTTCTAATCAATAGTGATTTAGAACACTTGTCAAAAAGCTTTTTCTACATCTATGGAGATAATCGTATGGTTTCTGTTAGTTTTGTTGTTGATATAATCAATTATGCTGATAGTTTTCCTAATATTGAACCAACCCTGCATTCCTCATATACGTAGGCGAATAGAATTTCAGAAAAGGTAGATATAGTAGACCTTTGGAGAAAACTGAGTGGGGATAGAAAATAATACACCTTTTTTCTCAGTGGTATATGGCACATACACAAAAATTTACCATATATTAGGACCCAAAAACCTCACAATCCAGCACAGAAAGGCAGAAATATTAAATGCATCCTTTTCAGATCATGATGCAATAAAAATTAAATGTTATAAAGGACCATGGAAAGATAGATTAAAAATTAATTGGAGAGTAAATAATCTAATCTTAAATAAGTAGGTCAAACAATAAATCATAGGAACAATCAGTAACTTCATCCAAGAGAATGACAATAGTGAGACAACATACCAAATCTTATGGGATGCAGCAAAAGCAGTTCCTAGGGGGAGTTTTATGTCTCTGAATGTGACTGAAAAAGCTAGAAAAAGACCTAAATAAAAATTCTCAATTAAGTACCAAATTAGGAATACTGAAAACCAAAGGAAAGAATAATAAAATTGAAATTAAGATAACTATTGAACTAATAAAACTAAGAGCTAATTTTTTTGGGAAAAAAACCCAGTAAAATAGATAAACCTGTGGTTAATTTGATTTAAAAAAAGGAAACCAAATTACCAGTATTAAAAATGAAAAAGGGCGAATTCACCACCAGTGAAGAGGAAATTAAAACAATAAATAGAAACTATTTTGCCCAACTGTATGCCTGTAAATTTGACAGTCTTAGTGAAATGAATGAATATTTGCAAAAATATAAATTATCCAGATTAACAGAAGAGGAAGTAATATTTAAATAACCCCATCTCAGAAAAAGAAATTGAACTAAACCATCAGTGAATGCTAGGAAAAAACCTCCAGGGCCAGATGGATTTACAAGTAAATTCTATCAAATATTTAAAGAAAAATGAATTCCAGTACTATGTAGACTATTTGGGAAAATTATCAAAGAAGGAGTCCTACCAAATTCTTTTTATAATATAAATATGGTACTGATACCTAAACCGGGAAGAATCAAAACAGAGAAAGAAAATTGTAGATCAATTCCCCCCATGAATATAGATGCAAAAATTTTAGACACAATATACCTTTCTAATTGTAGTAGTATTATTGTAATAAAATGCAGACACCAGCATTTGTTCTCAGCCATAGAAAGTATTTCCAACACAAAAACCTCTTTGTCATGGGGTTCTTAACCCAGGGCCTATGAACTTAAATTTTTTTTTTTATAATTACTTCAGTATAAGTGACTTCCTTTGTGATCCTATGTATTTTATTTATTTTAAAAACATTCTAATAAGAGCCTTCATTAGACTGCCAAAGTGGGCCACGACACACAAAAAGATTAAGAACCTCTGATATATGATGTAGAGAAAAACAATTTAAATGAGTTGAATGGGTTGAGTTGTCATCCCCCTCCCTCAAGAACATTATTTACAGTACTGTTTTACAGTGTGTATGAATTGAAGGTTTGATCTAGGGTGTAATTTTGAGCATTAGTGTTCGAAACAGAAATAAGTTATTTTCTTAGAACATAATTTTTGAAGATAGTGTACTTAACTCTTAGAGTAAGTGAAATTATCATTTTCATAAGCTCTGCTTTTGGTTGTATATCAGTGTACACAGATATATGTGAGTATCATGCATGAATAGTCATCTTGAGAGGCCCTTTAAAGTCTTCTCTTTAAGACGGTTGCTGAAATAGAGGTGGACTTCTCAGTTTCCATATATCTACTCTAGCAGAAACCTGAAATTCACACCAGTCCAAATAATGATCAAGAAATCCATTGAGAAACTATGGTAAATGACTTCTGCCCCAGAATTGTACAAAAAGTAAATCAGAAGCCTGTGGACAATGGGAAAGGAGGCTGTCAGCATCAAGTAAAGGCAAACAAGCCGATAGCATCCCAGTATGGTCATAGAAGGTTAAGACATATGTGCAGCCTGCAAGAGAAGACACTCCCCCCACCCTTTGAGGCCATAGTGGTTGGAGAGCCACAGCAGGGATCTTAGAAGCTCTCAGAAGTGGTAGTGTTCAGTATGACACATACTGGACATTAGGACACTGGACTCCAGGCTTTTTGGTCCTTGGTATTCTGTCCTGAGAGGCATTTGAGGGCCCTTAAGATCCATCAATGAACCTCAAAGATTGGGGGGAGAGGTGGAGAGGCAGGTCAAACTCCAGGAGATAAAGGTCAGTGGAGGAACTTGGGTGACCCAGGATAAGGCAAAGAAAGTCTATTCCATCACCTTTCTTTAAAAAGCCCAGCAAGGGTTGGAGTCTGGTCCTGGAACAAAGCTCCAATTCTAAAACTAAAGCTGGAGAGACAAGTAACAAAGAAATTGACCATTATAAAAAATTACTGAAGAGATTCCCCAGAATCCAGGCTAACAAGAAAAAGTAGCTCCATAACACCCGCAAGCAATGACTGAAAGGGAGAGAAATGAATTTACCAAAAAGGAAATATAGGAAATAAAGCGAGACTAAGAAAATAAAATAAAAGCTCTTTAGGAAAGAATTGTAAGGAGAATAAAGAAGAGAACATGGGAAACCTTACCCAAGTAGTGGACTTCCTGAAAGTTATAGACCAAATAGAAACCAGTTATTCCATGAGAGAACAAGAAATATTAGAACAAAATCAAAAGATGAAAACAGAATTTTAGAACTATTGGACTCCCTGAAAACCATAATTTAAAAAACAAAAGTCTGCACATAGATACTATATTTGAAGGAATAATAAATGAAAATGAAATGAAGGTTGATCTAATCTCATACAACTGCAGGGCAAAGTGAAGATAGTATCCACTAATCACCTCCTAAAAGAAACCTCCAGCATTTAAAGTCTCAGGAATGTAGTAGCCAAAATATAAACTTTCAACTTCAAATAAAAACATCCAGAAAAAAATGTTTATGTACCAAGGAACCAAAGTCACACTTACTATTTTCAGGCACTGTTCCAAGTACTTTATAGATATTGTCTCATTTGACAACTTGCAACAACATTCTGAGGTGAGTGCTATTATCATGCTCATTTTTACAGTTGTAGAAATTGAGGCCATCAGAGATTAAGTGACTTGCTCAGGGTCACATAGCTAGGAAGTATCTGAGATGAGATATGAACTCAGATCTTCCTAACTGCCTTAGGTGAAAAGAGAATTATATATAGATTTATAATCAAGAATATTTGATCCTGCAAAGCTGAGAATAATCCTGCAGGGATAAAAATGGAACTTTAATGGACTAGAGCAGAGGTTCTCAACCTGTGGGTAGCAACTCCTTTGGAGGTCGAACAACCCTTTAACAGAGGTTGCCTAAGACCATTGGAAAACACATATTTCCAGTGGTCTTAGGAACCCAGACACCACTCCTCTATCCGTCTCCAGGTGGGTCCACCCATATGCAGATATGCCCACATACGAGTATTAAAGGGTTGCGGCATTGGGAAGATTGAGAACCACTGGACTAGAGGATTGCAGGTATTCTGATGAAAAGGACCAAAGTTGAATAGGAACTTTAAATTCAAATACAAAAGTCCAGAGAAACCTAGGAAGATAAATTTATTTTAGTAATTGTGGAGTGTTAACATTCTAATGGAGAAAAAGTAGCATGAACTGGAAATTTATAGTTTCATTTGTATATGGAAATGCTTTAGGCTTTGAGGGTATTTTTTTTTGTTTTTTGTTTTTTTTTTTTGGTATTTAAATTCAAAATAAAAAAAAAATTAAGGAGGTTTTCTAATATATTATGTTTAGCTATGCCAGGCTTATAAAGTGTTAAGAAAAGGAAACTCCACTCACTTTAAGCAAGTTCTTGTATTGATGTTAAAATTTCGTTCTTGCCTAGTTTATTTGGTATGAGGCAAGTTCATCATTGTGTCGATACAATTGCTTAAGATAGCTAGAGGGCACAGTGAATAGAGTGCCAGACCTGGAATCAGAGAGACTTCTCTTTCTGAGTTCAAATTTGGTCTTAGACCCTTAGCGGTATGACCCTGAACAAGTCATTTAACCGTATTTGCCTTAGTTTCCTCATCTGTAAAATGAGCTGGAGAAGGAAATGGTAAACCACTCCAACATCTCTTCCAAGATATTAAATAGGGTCATGAAGAGTTGGACTCAGTTGAAAATGACAGAAAAACAAAATGGCAACTCTTTTCTGTTAAGCTTTTACGAGTTATTACGGGGAATGGTGATTTCTAGTTTATCAAATATTTTCATTTTCATGCTCAAAGAAGCTTCAGTGTCTCCCTGTTGTCTCTACAATAAAATACAAACTCTGGGCATTTAAAGTTCTTCAAAATCTCTCTCCAGCCTATCATTCCAGACTAATTACACATTATGTCGTCTTCAGTGTAAACACTAGCTAAACTGGGCTACTTGTACTCAGCATGTCCCTTCTCTTTACATTTGCAACATGCTAACAATACCCTGCCCCCCATGCCTAGAATGCTCTTGCGTAGCTTTCCTTCTCAGAGCCCATAGGAAAGAGACCTTTACTGACTCACCAGACATTAGTGGGTAAAACTACATGTATATATTTTGTTATTAAAACAAAAATATTAAAGCAAAAATAGGACTTGCCCTTTTAAGGACCTGACGTTCTAATGAGGGAGACAACATGTAAATAACTAGATATAAACACAGAGCAAATGGAAGTAATTTCAAGGGGAAAAGTATCAGCTGCTAACTAACCCTTAGGATTGGATAAGGTAGGGAAATATTGACTAAAAGAGGTTTTCTTCAAAAGATCAGATTTGAGCTGAGTCTTGAAGGTAGTAGTCAGGGAGAGCAATCTAAGCACAGGGGTAACATTATAAAGGCAAGGAGAGTTGATCTGAGGTGTATAATGGATAGCAAGTAGGTTATGGTAGTTAGATTGCAGAGCATGTGGAGGGGGAAAGTTTAAGTGAAGTGGAAGTGGTCAGGAGCTTAGAATGCCAAATAGAAAGCTTTATATTTGATTTTGAAAGTAATAAGGAGACAGATAGGGTATTAGGGAGGAGGCATGGACAGAACTATGCTTTAGGAAAATCACTTTGGCATTTTGAATGGATGATTAGAGTGGGAAGAAGCAGAGAGACCAGTTAGAAGACTATTAAAATAAACCAGACTCGAGGGCCAGATGTGAGGTGGCTTTGTGACTGGAGATTGTATGCAGGAGATGTTGTGAAGGTAGAAATAAAACCTAGCAACATATGGACATGTGGGATGAGTGAGAAGTTGAGTTGATGTCAAGGTTGTGTGACTGGGTGGATAGTAAATAGGGAGCTTGGAAGAGGTTGAGAGGTTGGGAGTGTGGAAATGGACTTGGGGAAGATTAAATATTATCATGTGTTTGAGATATCCTTATTCACCTGTTTACTTGTTACTTCACCCCAGTAGAAGAATGTAAATTCCCTGGTGGCAGGGACTGTCCCATTTATGTCTTTTTGTTCTTAGTGCTTGGCACTAAATAAGTTCTTTATAAATACTGTTTTCCTCTGATTCCAAATAGCGCAGTCTCAGCACTGTACCATTGTACCATGGCATGAGTCACTCATTTAAAAAAATATTATAGTACATTTAATGTTACTACATAAACATTTTTTAACTTTTGGGGGGGCATTTCAAAGTCTTGCTCTATCTCAAAGTTGTCATTATGAACATCACTTATCTTTGGTGTTCATATTGTTACATATATAGGGCAGTATGACAGTAGAAAGAGTGTAGCACTTGATAGTCTTGGGTTCAAATAGCTCCTCAGTTGCTTACTAGCTTAATAAATTACTAAGTCTCTGAGAGCCTTGATTCCAAATCTATAAAATAGGGATATTGATACTTGTTCTACTTACGTCAGAGGGTTATTATTGGAAAAAAAAAACCCACCTTAAAACATGCAAATGAGAATTATTGAGCCATAGTTGTTGAGAAGTAAGCTCCTTAAGGGGAAAAGACTATGTTGCGTTGTCTTTATATCACTTGTGCAATGCAGTACTTAGACATTTGGGCACATAGTGGGCATTCAGTAAATATTTGTTGAATTGATAGTGATTTTTCTATGATAGCATTCTAAGCATTCTAGATTACTATATGTTTATGTATTTTCTGAGACTAGATAGGTATCTGGCAGCAGGTGTATGAACTAGATAAAATATTTGAAGTTTTGAAAGACATACCAGAATATTTTAAATGAAAATAACACTTTTTGAACAATTAAGATAAAATAATGGGAAATTGTAATCTGATATTAGCATTGTTAGAAATTTCTAAGTTAGAGATTTCTTCGAACTTTGTTTTGTGTGACTATACTAGTTAATCACAGTAATTTTGACTTGCATCCCAACTTTCATTTGGAGAAAATAGAAATGTTTACATTTAATTTTATACTTTTAGAATTGGTTTTGAAAGGAAAATTAGGTGATGCTTGAACAGAATCTCTTCATTTTGATGGGAGTTTAAGAAATACCCATAACTGTTTATTTTTGTTCTTGGCTACCGTTCTTTTTAAGGTATGTAAAATTTCACTGATAGTTTCCTATTTTCATTAGTTGCATGTAGTATATTAATTTTTCCCTTTACACTGTCATTTTATTGGTTTACAGAGGCTTTATAATAAACTGGTATACTTTCTGAGAAAATTCCCAGCATTTATTTACATGAAATATATAGCACTAGTAATATAAATATGTATCCTAAAATGTTGGTAATTGTAACATGCTATATAACCTTACAGTTGTTTTTACTATCCATGATCTGCACTGCATTAGTTCTCTACTGAAACGTAACGCATGTCATAGTTTGACAATCTTTGTTTATATGTAATTTTCTCTCTTTTTATTACAATGCTTCCCCAGCAAGGACAAGTTTGGAAGGTTTGCAAAGCTTTTCACCTTCCCTCTGCCCGCTTGCCCGCTTTCAGATCAGTTTCATGTTTCATGACTTCTATCTCTGTAATCCACAACATAGCCATGGAAATCAGTGAAGAGAGGGAAAATTAAATATGTTTCCTCACATGCAGTATAGAGACAAAAACTTGCAAAGAATACACCTACTTTTATATGCAATAGGAATACAGTGTGAGAGACATTAAATATAGGTATAATTTGTCAAAAATTGTCTTTTCAGGAAGATAATTTTCAACATCCAGTTACCAAACATTCTGTTACTTTTTGGAGAAATTTAAGCTCTGAAACATTATGCAAGATTCTCTGTCTCATTTGTGTTCATGTTGTTTAGAAACACAGTTCTAACACATATTTAGGGTTTTGGGCCACAGAGAATGCTATAGTGCTTATGTGGTCAAATGAAATTCTGAATATTTTTGTTTTATCTGTGCTTATCTGAGATTAAACATAGAATAATTTTGCTAGAAATCTATAACCTATTTATGTGTTTAGAAGAGCAGTCAACACTTCAGCATTATAAAGATGATCCTAAGAGTTCCCACGTTCCAAAACTAGCTGTACTGCTATAGAATTGGTTAAATGAAGGAGAAATATTCTGAAAAGAGAGAAATTTAAACATTGATTGCTTTTATTTTTAATCACATAGGGTACATTATAACATACCTAGTATTCTACAGATGACATTTAATTTTCTAACAATTTATTAGCTTCAGATGAATACAATCCTACCTCAAATAGGAGTAAAATATCTTTTTCTTTTTTTAGGACTGAGCTTTTCCCCTCACTGCTGTTCTGCGCTAACTGCTTTGAAACTTCCCATGCATTTTTTTCAGTAGAAGAACATCTCTGTACTGTCTCCCATTGCATATTTCAGCTGTGACAATCCTTGCACTTTGCCCATTCATTTTATCACCTGCTCACTAAAAAATATATATCTTTCTAGTTTTTGTTTGCAGATTTACTACAATTACTTGTTTTTTAGATAATAGATATATTTCACATTTTATCTTATTGCTGTTTTTATTGTAGGCATGTGGAGACCCAAAAGCAAAACCATCATATTTAATTGACAAAAACCTGGAATCTGCTGTGAAATTCATAGTGAGAAAATTTCCTGCTGTAGAGACTCGCAACAACAATGTAAGTATTCTAATCCTGCTTTCATAATATTTTATTTTATCTCTTCTCAGAAAAAACCCTCAATCATTTGGTTTTTTTTTAATCTTTATCAAGTTCCTTATTTCCTTTTCATATATTAATTCCATATTTCTGTAGGTTTTTAGAAACAGCTTCTCTGAGTCAGAAAAATATGACATACTACCTTTTTAGGACAGAAAATATGAGGCAAGTTTTGTACTTAATTTTTTTTTCTCGCGAAGTTAGAGTATTGAATAAAAATGTATGTCTTCTTCCAGCATCTTGAATACCTAACTGGAAATTTTTCATTTTAGCTAAAATCTGTTATGCTCTGTTTTTTTAACTCATACATAATTAGTAACTTAATTTTTGCTAGAAATTTTTTATTTATTTGAAAGACATATTTTTTTCCTTTAGTAATTTTAGAATCTATAACGTTTAAATTGTAAAAACAAATAATGTATTAGGAAAATACGTTGAGTTGGCAAGTATCTTTATTATCTCTTTTATCTTGTTAAATGAGACTCTTTTCTCTTCAGTATATTCTTATCCAGAATAGCATCTGATGGTTACTTTTGTATATATGTGTGCATATTTTCCATAAGCTAGAATTAGTGAATGGGCATCAGTGTGGTATAATGAATTTAAAAAAAAAAACCTGGCCTCTGCATTTGGAAGACTTTATTACACGTCTAGTCTCTTGATATACTTGTTTGAGTGACCCCAGGCAAATTACTTTAGTTTTTTCATTGTTAGGCAAGTCTTTCAAAGTATTTACTGCTGAGCAGCACCCATCTGAATTGATAGTTCCCTGTACTGATAAAATCTTAGATCTGGAACAAAAAAAAAATAGTAGAAATTTTAAGATAATTTAAAATAATCATTACGTGGTTACATTTAGGAAAAAAATGAGGAAATAATATGGAATTATTGAAAAGTGAATTGTAGGATACTGTCAAAATAATTTTATTACTTTTAATGATTTTTCTTTTTCCCGTGTTTTTCACATTAAGCATTGCTGCCTTTATAATCTTTCCATTTTAGAGTCCTTAGTCCTTTTATTTCCTTATATTTCAGTTATTCTTTTATATGTATACATCTATTCTTGAATTTTGTTCCTCAGTAAGTTCAGTTTTATTTTAATTTTGTTTTAGAGATATAAAACATTTACACACACACACACACACACACACACACACACACACAACTTAATTTGACCTTCATAACAACTCTGTGGGGTAAATAGTGAAGATATAGTTATATCTCTTTTTGCAGATGAAGAAATTGAGACCTTAACTGGTTGTGTGTTTTCTAAGGTCACATAGTTACGATGTCTCAATACTGATGCATTGAATCCATCTCTTCTTTCCCTAATTTGATCTCTTATGATAGTTTCCATTTAATGTATATCATATCACCTCTTATTTACTCAATCTGATTTGTTCATGGAATGATTATATTTTTCTATTAACTGACTTCATGATAACTTCACATTCTGCAGTAAAGCTTCACATATTCAGTGGTAAAGTAGAAGGAAGACTGTTAGAAAAAGTGAAAAGTATGAATTCTGTAATTTATGAAAATAATCTTATTTTCATATACATATAATAACTCTAGGATCACATTGTGTTCCCTAAAGTAGAAATCCTGTTTTAATAGATAAAAATATGATGTATAATTATTAATTAAAATTTTAGTTTTTAGCCCTGTTGGCTTCTGGTTATAAATTGGTATTTTGAAAGTGCTTATTTATACTCTTGATTTGGTTAGCGACCACTTTTTCACAGAAAGCAGTATTTATAACACTAGCCATGTGACCCTGGGCAAGTCACTTAACCCCAATTGCCCTGCCCTCCCCCCTACAAAAAAAAAGGTAGTATTTAGTGGATTTTGTTGTTCAGATGATTTCAGACTCCAAATTAATGAGATTTTGCTATATTCCTACTAATGCTCAGTTTTGTGTACAGTCTTGGTGCTTATTATTAGTGTGGTTGAAACTTTTCATCAACATTATCTTTCATTTTTATTTTTTCCTGCCTCTAGTGATATAGCCATTGTTAATACTGTTTATTAATAAGCTTTAAAATTTACATCTTGAAATGCTTAGACAATTTTGCGTTTATGTATATTTATATATATTTTTATACTTCCACACTAGTTTGGTGAAACAACAGTATCCATATTCTTTGTGTGGAAATTATTAAGAAAGGTTAGGGTTTTTTTCTTTTAAAGAAGGTAGTGCTAGATTAGTTTGGGATAGGAATGGAATTTCTCTAGCTTTTATCTGCAGTTCCTGTAAAAATATCAAGAAACTGCAAAGTCTAATGAAGTATCCCTTAGAGTATAGTACTTTTTGATGTCTTTTATATTTTAAGTTGAATATTGACTGCTTTGTATCTGTGTCCTGAGGGATGAAAGGAATGTGTGTATGTACACACACGTATATGTACATATACACATACACACATGCATACATACACACATGCCGCCTATGTCTGTCTACACTAAACTTAAGGCAATATTAATGATATATAAGAAATGGTTGGGACAGCTAGGTGGCGCAGTGAATGGGGCACCAGCCCTGGAGTCAGGAGGACCTGATTTCCAATATGGCCTCAGACACTTGATTTCATACTGACTAGCTATGTGACCTTGGGCAAGTCACTTAACCCCAATTGCCTTACCTTCCCCTCCTCCAAAAAAAAAAAAAAGGAAATAGTTTATATTTGGAATTTAAGGTTCTGTTAACATTACCAGTGGTCCAATACCAAAGAAATTCAAGGAATAGGAGGAGTAACCAGTGAATTTTATTTGCTGATGATGATTGGTCCAGAAGAACCTGTCTGGTATACTTTTGCATCATCCCTGTTAATCACCATACTTTATTTGCTTCTAAGTACTTGTTAGTTTCCTACCACATGTCATACACCATTCTTGTTTGGCCAAATACCAGATAGGTTTATATGTTGTATTTTAGCCTATTTCTGACCTTATTCTGAGTCTCATCACCATTTTCTTATAGCTGGTAAAGGCTACTGGAAGAAAGGAAGCAATTTTAGGTGAAAATCCAGAAAATTATTGCTTGTGATCTCTGAAACAGAAATTTAAAATAAGTTCAGTCTTATTTCCCATTATTGGAACAATCTTCATTCTTCTTGAGGTTGTGTGTTTCTTAAGGTTATATAGCTGGCAAGTCAGGTCACATAGCTAGTGAGGGCTTTGAATCCACATCTTCTGTCTCTAATTTGATCTCTTAGAACAGCTTCCTATTTAGTGTATGTCATATCCCTTCTTATTATTTGCTCAGATCCTTGTTCACTGAAGGATTATATTCTGCCTATAGTAACTATAGACATTTCATGGAATGACTTTGAAGAAGTTGCTGTTTCTTTAAGAACACAAGGGAAATTACACTCAAGAGTAAAAATATTTTTAGTTGTTTAATTTTATTGAAGAATGTGACCAGCATCATCCCAGTAAGACTTAGTTAAACAGCTCTGTTTGTATCAAAGGTAATATTACTGATCCGTTATTAGTAGGATGACCTTTTATGCTGTGTTTCTAATAATAGTCTGTGGTGATGGTCTGATGGTCTGATGTGTGATGGTCTGTGTTGAGCTATTCACAGTTGTCTTGGACTTGGCCATTCACATTTAGTGCTTGGTCCGTACTATATATGTAACCAAGGTTATATTTTAGTGAAACATTTGCTTGAGTTGCATTTTGAACAAAGAACTATTTTCTCTGGGTAAACCTAACTGACCTATCTAATGAGATTCAATCTATAATAATAGTTTTTCTTTTTCTTTTTCTTTTTTTTTTTTTTTTGCTCTTTGGAGGGGGGATGGCAGGGCAATTGGGGTTAAGTAACTTGCCCAAGGTCACACAGCTAGCTTTTTGTGTTAAGTGTCTGAGGTCAGATTTGAACTCAGGCCCTCCTGGCTCCAGGGTCGTTGCTCTATTCACTGTGCCATCTAAGCCATCCCAATAATTATTTTTTTAAAAACTAATTTAGAAATTCCTTATTTCAAATTAGCAAGACTGTTGTTTACTTCAGATTTCATTTCTTAGATTTGTAGTACATGCAAAATTAGGAATAGTTAGTGAAAGTTGCCTAGAATATTGAACAGTTAAGTTAATTACTCAGGGTCACACAGCCAGTGTATTAGAGGTGGTACTTGGCCAGGTCTCTCAATTGATTAATACATGGAAAGAATACTGACTTTTGAGTCAAAGATGTAAGTTCAAATCCTGACCCTTCAGCTTTTATGCAAAGTTAAAAGGTGTTGTTGTTTGTTTTTTTAAGCCAAAAAAAGGTACATTGTTCTATATAAATAAAGCTCTACTTAAAATAGAACTAGAAAAAGAATGTTTCTTGTATATTCTTTTGGTTATAGGATCATACATCTAAAGCTGGAATTGAGGATTTAAGAGACCATCTAGTTAACCCCCATCATTTTACTATTGAGGAAACTGAAGTCCAGGAAGGTTGTGATTTACCCAAGGTCATACAAGTTAACAGATGTCAGAGGCAAGATTTAAATTTAAACCCAGATCTTTTGACTCCTGAGACAGTGTTCTTTTCACTCTACCACTCTTTCTGTTTATACCTGTCTTCTTGCTTCTAAGTCCTGCTCTCTAGCTAGAGTGTTATGCTGCCTTTATAAGATGTCTACACACATAAATTAAATATTATCATTAAAACATCAATGTGTTGGAATGCATTGGAATGGGATGGAAAGGTAGTACTATCCCCTAAAAATGGGGTAACATAGGCACTGCAAAAAGTCCTTTAGCCCATCAGAATTGCCTGTTATAATAATAGAATGTTTGTAATAGAAATCACCAATACTGGCCCCAGATTGTCACGTTCAGAATTAGAGTGGAGAAGTAGATTCTAGGTGGATTATGTTACTTGCAGTCTTGTTAAAGCAAATTATTTGACATGCAACAGAACTTTAAAGTAATATCTAATGGGCTGATTCTGGGAGAGGAATTGCTAGTAGAAAAATGTGTCCAGCTAGTGAGAGGAGAGTAGAAAGGTAAAGAAGATCCATTTTTAGTTTGGTATAATAGGTATAGAAGAGTGTGACTGAAAGACCTATATCTGTAATCCTAAATTGCCATCCTTTATTTGCTATTTTTGCTCCCTGATTAGTGCCTTATAATGTACTATAGTTCCTTTTTGAAAATAACCTAAAAAGATCGATATGTTGTTTTAGGGGGTCAGGGAGGAGGGAAAAGTCTGGGATCTTTTCCTTTAGTTGTACTGAGGGTCTGGGAATCATTTTTTTTTTAAGAGGGGAAGTTGGTCGAAGTCAGATGGAAAAAGGCACCAAAAAGCCAACTCTTGAGCTTGCTAGTAAAAAAATTACATGAGTCTGTGGCATATGGCGCCACTTATTTCTTATTTAATTTTATTGTGTATTAATGATACAGTATTACATCAATCACTTTTTAAATGCTCTTTCCTTATAAATAGTATCAACAGTACACTTTTGTAAGCAAGATGTTTAAGAGTCTTTTGTCAAGTTTGTACCTGAAAAGAATGAATTGAAATGAATTGGATTTTTCAAGTCAAATAGCACTTCCTTTATCTCCCTAAATACATACAGTAAAATAAGATTATGATGTTGTGTGGTAGGCATCTTGCTAGAGCAAAGGCTTTCTGCTATTTCAGTTGTGATCAGAAAGAGTGCATTTTTAACAAAGTATGTTCTATAATTAAACATCTATTTGATGGTCTGCCTCAGTATAGGCAGGTTTAGCTACACAGACAGCAAATTGGATTGAATTGTATAATACTAAAACCAAGAGTCCAAGATCAAGCATTTAAAATGTCGTTAAACAGGGAAAGGATTATAACATAATAAGAATAACAAGATAATAAAATAGTAGAATCAATCCAGGATCCTTATTGAGTTCAGCAAATTTTACATACGCACATGTCTAGCTTAAATGAAAGGGAAGGGAAGGAATAAGACTACTGAAGGATATTTAAAAAAAAAAAATAATGGAATTAAGACCAGACTAGGAGAGGAATAGATGGAAAAAACATCCTAGACAGAAAGTATAACAGATCATCCTAGCTTTTTTAAGAACTCTAAAAAAGAGGTAGAGAATTGTACCTTAGTTGATCCCTTCAGTATTTATCAGTATATCATTGAAAGAGTCCAGTGAGTTCATAGAAAGTTTATACCCTGTGATAAACACATTATCCAGAAGCCTTTGGCTTCCTGGAATTCTTGATAAAAATCCCTTCTCCTTCAACAGTAAATTTTAAATAGCACTTTTTGCTAACACTTGGACATGATGGGGGGAGGAGGGAAGATGATTAGGTTTTGAGGTCTAGCTTAGGAACCTAATTGTCAGTTACAACATTGTTTTTAAAAAAAATAGGCGCACAAGAAAAAAGGACTTCAAATGAACTTTGAAAACAAAGCCTTTTAGTAAATTGAAGACTTCCTGAATATAGTTAAGGGATAAGTGGTGTTTCTGGAAGAAAATATTATTCAAGGCATTGTTATCTATGGAAAATGGAGAGGGTGAATAAGGGACCAGTGCCAAAGATCTGAGAGCCTTATTAAATACAACAGTGCTATAATGGAATAGCCAACATTATTGAAACCTTATATCACAAGTTAAAACTTCATGAAATTATATGCATGTAAATTGTATTTTAAAAGAAATTATATTTTAAACATTAAATGAATTAATATATATGTTGGGCGTAAACACTGGACTTGGAGCCAACAGCACCAGAGTTCAAATCCTGCCTGAGACACTTACTAGCTGATCCTGGGTAAAACTGTTAGCCTTTCTCAGCCTCGTTTTCCCCATCTGTAAAATGGGGATAATAATGAAATCTACTTCATAGTATTATTGTGAGGGTTAAATGAAATAATATATGTGAAGTACATTGTAAGCTTTAAAGTACTATATAAATTCTAGTTATTATACCTATGATCATCTGGCTTCACTGGTGCTAGAAAAAGTTGACTGAAACTTGAAGAAAAGAGAAAAAACCATGGGTTTTCTGTCTGCTTTTCTCTCACTTATGTAGAGAGCATTAGGGATAACTTTTTGTAACCAGGATGTCTTATTTTGTAACCAAGACCCTTTGCAGGTCATTTCAAGGAAATCTTCAAGTTTCTTTTTTTTAGTTGTTTTTTTTTAATAGTTCTTTCACTCTCCATTTCTGTGCTAGCTTAATAAGCCCCTTCTCATGGGGATTTTTCTTGTTTGATAGGGTAGTTTGTGAAATGGTCATGAAAAGATTTTTGTAACCAGATGATAGGATGAGTGATAATGGGAGATATTAGGAGGAGCCATTTAGGTGATTTGGTGCTTAAAGGAACTTGGCTAGAGAAATTATAGTGCAATAACCAACAAGTATTTGTAAAGTACCTTCTGTCCGCTAGGCACTTTGGTAGTGTTAGGGGCAAAAAGAATGAAACAATCTTTATTCAATGAGCTTATTACATTTTTAAAGTAAGTCCAAACTCCAGATTAACATTCAAAAAAATGAGCATTGATGGGTGCTTGAAATAGGATGGTGGCTCTGTAAATAGACAAACCAGGGTCGATAGGAAAGATATTTTAATGTTAGAATTGAAAAGAGTTGACTACTGATTGAATATGTGGAGCTATTGAGAGTGAGGATTTTAAGATGACTGAAGTTGTGAATCTGGGCAACTGGAAAAATTGTCACAGGAAGGAAAATGTATACAGTATTTTTGTTCTGGGGAAGGAAAGAATTAAATGGACAAAATGGTTAAGACCGAAGTTTATATACAGCTTGGCAAATATATATTATTATTTTAAGCTATTAAAGCTTTAAGTTGCACTAAGGTGTTTGGGACACCATAAACACATATATACATACATATATGCATGCATACATATGTAAATAAGTTTCATATGACTAGAAGATAAAAATAATTTTTTTAAAGTTTTTCTTTTTAATAATAGGAAATCCTCTGTAGAAGTTCTGCTGCATTGGTTCTTCATATCCTTGCTTCTCATAAACATGACCTAGGTTCAGCAAAGAGACTTAAGGTGTACTCATCATAACAGAATGTATTTGCTGCCCAAGAACCAGCCTGTTATGGCAAAGCATTTCACAAATAAGTTATCTACTGAGCAATGGATTATTTATACAAAAGGACCCTCTGTCTCATGTGGCCCCTTTCCCTTTATATGATAGTTTGCAGAGTGACAGAAATTAGGGTAGAGGATGTTAATGTTTTTAGATCTGTAGATATTAACTATTGACTATAAATAACATACTTATTCAGTGACAGATTTATCAACTAATATGTAATACTATATATGAGGCATATTAATTTCAGAATTCTTGCTATAAATGAAACCAGAAGACAAAGAAGTTGTATCCAAATGAATGGATAATGACTCAGATTTTTCTTGGAAATACAAAAACAAGGAGTTAATTTTCATTGTGAATCAAGAGGCAACAAAAAACATTTCATGGAACACTTTGTTTTCTGATTCAGTAGACATTTATTTAATTACTTTCTGTGTCTGTCAGTATAATATACTGTCAGTAGAAGACAGAAACAGGCACTGGCCTCGAGGAGTTTATCCTGTTGGAGAAGGAGGTAGGAGTATTTCCTTAGTGAAAATGCTTGGTAGGCCTGAGAACAAGGTAGCTCTTGTACCTACAGAAGTCTAGGTGTAGAAATAAGCTGACGGCACAAGGTAAGGTGGAAATGCTTCAGTGCTGTTTCCTGCTCTCTGCTGTCCACCCTACTTGATTTTGGTTTTTTTACCCTGATTTCCAGGTTATGAAAGGAACTAGTGAAAACTTAGAACTTCAGCTCAAGTTAAAGTTAACTTAAGTAGGAAAGAATAAAATGTCTGGAAACAAAGTCAGGAATATGTTAAAGAAAATTTAACATTCTGACCTGACTAGGGTTCTCATCTGAAGGGAAATTTGTTAATCCTCATGTGGTTGTTTTTTAAAGTTAAGTAGTTTAGAAAAGAACTGATTTGTTGACTAGTTTTTTTGCATCCCCTCCCCACCTAAAAAGATTCTGGTTTTCATCTATTTGAATCACCTAGTCATTTATTTTGGCACATTCCTAAAATGTGATTTTCTTTTTTTAAGTAAAAAATAAGGAAACACTAAAAATTGCAAAATTTTAGGTCATGACTTACTATACTCACTATAACAATAAGCAGAAAGATCACCATAAAGATAATGATCGCCTACACACTAACTGTTGTTGGTAAGCTTGAAAAGTTATGGAAATTCTGTTAAAAAAAAAAGGGTAGATCCTCTGAATGAATGTGTCAATATATGCCTTAATTATGACCAGGTGTAGTGGTACACCTCTAATTTCTGCTGCTGGGTAGCCTGAGGCTGGCAGGTCTGAGTTGCATTTGGGCTAAAACTGATCCCAGGTTGGAGCTTCAGTACTGAATCAAAATGAGATTAGGCCTGATGAATGACCGCTGTGTTTACAGACTGGGCAGATAGGGATATCTAGTCTTTAAATAAATTTATGCACAAATATGCAACTTCATTTTTCAGAGTAGAATTGGTCATAGAAGAGTGAAAAATAGATGAAAAAATATGGTTCAAGATTAAAAACTAAAGTAGTATCACTTCACAAATTAGTTGGAAACTTCAGCATAAGACCTAATTAACTCAGATCTTCTCCTGAGTAGTTAAAAATAAAACAGAAAGTCAACAAACAGATAAAAAATAGAACAGAAATGTTGTATAGCCAACTATGCTCAGCATTGATGACAGTAGCAGCCCCACAACATGAATGCCAGAATCCTGATTTTCATGATTAAGTAGAACAGAAATGTTATGTAGCCAACCATTTTCAGCACTGATGACAGTAAAGGCATTGAGGAATTTATTTTTAGGATATCTGAAGGGAGAGTGATATCTAGTAAATGGAAAAAAAATCATTTAGGTGATTACTACTGATGAAAAGTGATTGAAGAATCAGTATTAACTACCTGCCCATATGCTTAATTTTCCCATCTTTATAATATTTCTGTGAGAATGAAATACATATGTATACACTGAGGTTTGTTCTTTAAGAAATTAGGAGAACAAATAGGTAGATTCTTATAAACAGTTTTCTGTAGCAGGTATACTTAGGATGGAGAGTGTGCCCAAAATTTAACAGAAGGATTAAAGGCTAGAATATATTTTGGCAGATGATGGAGGTCTTTTAATGGTTCTAAATAACTTCCTGATAAAAAAGGCCCATCTTTGAGTATTATTTTGCTGATCTATGACCACAAGTCATTGAAACACCACAATTTCTGAAGAACTAATATTGACATCACTGTAAGAGCCGTGGAGATAGTAGCTAGTATGAGTAGGCTGCAACATTAAAGAAAGTGGCATATAGTTTGTAGGGCCCATAGCAAGAAGGGGAGATGGAACCCTTGGACAGTTCTTGTGCTTCACTGGTATTCATAAAATGCTAATAGATCTAAAGGAAGTCTCAAGCATGTTTGATGGAGGCTGTGGACAGGAATTACACAGGATCTGCAGGTGTAGATAAGTTGTTTCCATTGTTGGTAGAAATACCCATATCAGTTATACAGTGGATGTGTTTTCTAGTGATGCTGTAGGACTGTCCATCATGATATGTCACAGTTCAAAGAATTAAAATTGTCATTACCCAAAGGATTATGGAGAGATCACAATGGGGTTAAATATGCTGTAGCATATTAGCAATACTTAAGTATCATAAATTGTATTAAAGATAATCTAAAAATGTAATGCTTGAGAAGTGGTGATTTCCTACTCCTTAGAGACCTTGAAGCAAAACCATGTCAGGGATGTTATATTGGAGATTTTTTGTATGTATGGGATGGACTACATCACCACTGAGGTCCCTTCCAACTCTCAAAATCTGTGTTGTTATCAGAGATGGAAAAATGTGGATCAATCATGAACTGAGAGTACCATATAAACAGACAGCCTGTACGCTCCATTGTCCCCCAAGAATCAAGACCTTTGTAGTCAAACTGGAAATTTCACCACAGTCCAACATTGATGTAGTTTTGTAAGAGCAAATCTTGTGATAATAACAAATAAATCAAAGGAAAAACATCAAATGCTCACTATGTGGAAAGCCCTGGACCAAGAATGGGGGCTACAAATTGAAAAGTGAGATACTCTTTGCCCTTAAGGAATTCATATTCTAATTAAAATACTGAAGTTTCTTCAGTTGTAAGTCAGATAGGATTGTCCTTAGGGTATAGTGGTGAAGCAGATAGTAAAACATCTTCTTTTAATGCCTTTTCCATTGATAAAACCATTTCTTTTTCTCATGTTGAACTGTGTGACAGTTCCAGTTACTTTGATTTTTAAAACTTTACTTTCTAGGTTTTATTAGTTATGTCTGTATTACCTGACAATCACATTTGTTCAGCAATTGTTTGTTGTATGTCTAGAGGTGGCAGGGGGTGGCAAAGCCCTTTTCCTCAAGGTTTGTTCCTCTTGATGGTGGTGGTAAAGACTGGGCTGGAAGAACTACTTATTATCTAGGTGGCACTGTAATTCCCAGGGCTCTTTGGACCCTGAGTTCTAGACTATTTGTACTAGAGTCTGAACAGTCAGATAGGTAGGAGAAGAACCAGGAGAGAGCAGTGTCCTTAAGATCTAAGAGTAACCAGGAGATGAGGATAATCAACAATGTCAAAGGCTGCAAAGATGTCAGAAAGTATAAGGATTAAGAAAAAATGGTTCAATTTGACAGTTGAGATCATTGCTGACTTGGGAGAGAAGAGTTTCAGAAGCTAGATTCTATAATTGAAGAAATAGAAACTCTTTGTGTGTATCACCTTTTCTAGGAGATTTGAAGAGGAGGAAAGATAAAGAATGATAGCCAGTTGCGTAGTAGGCTCAAATGAAGGTCTTTTTAAGGATGAGAGTCCATAGAAGTAGTAGAGAAGGAACCAGTAGATGAGGGAGAGATTGAAGATTGTAGAGTGTATGTAGATGGGACATTCTGCTTGAGTAGATCAAGTGGAATGGGGTCAAGGATATACCTACGGGAATGATAATGTTTTCTTGGTTTTACTTACTTTACTCTGCATCAATTCGTATAAATAATTTCATGCTTGTCTACATTTATCACAATTGTCATTTCTTACGGCAAAGTAATATTCCATTAGGTTGATGTACCAGTTTGTTTAGCCATTCCCCATATGATGGACATGTCAATTTTTTGCTCTCACCCAAAGTGTTCCTCTAAATTATAGGTTCACAAAGTGTGCAATACCGCCCCCCTGGGGGAGGGGGGCGGTGGTGCTGGAACGAGGTGGGGGGGGCGGGCGTCGTAGCCCTCAGGTGTCTCAGATTTCAAAAAAAAAGAAAAGAAAACCCAAACCATTAAAGGGTTAAAGAAAATAAATTGCTAGGAGAATTATGAGTAATTTTTTTTTTTAAGGAGGTGCTAGGCCAAATAAGTTTGGGAACCACTGCTCTGACTAAATATTTTGATATTTGGTATATATGAAGACTTTCTTTTTATTAATGATAGAGGTTAATATATTTCAAATAAAATGTGCTTTACTTGTGCAATTTGCCTATACAAATGAATATGAATTCCAGTGAATTGAAAAGGATGAATTATAAATTCATTTACAAGCTGAAAGACGGTTCCTGCCCACCATTAGCTCAGAGTCTAATGGAGGAAGAAAACATATAAAAGGGAGCTAAAGAGGGGAGGTAATTGTACAGCAGAGGGGCTCAAAGTCTAGAGAAAGAAGGATGACTGGTCTGAAGTATTCCTTAAAATGTATGATTCTGTAGGAACTCACCAGTGAGAAAAAGTTGGCTGCAGGGATGGAAGGAGAAGACTGAAGCATGAAACACAGCCTTCTGATAGTTTTTTTTCTTCTCAAGACATTTTGATAATTTTTTAGTATGTCTCATTTAAAGAGCCTAGGTATAATAACTTACATTATTTATAGAAGTAGAGTTGAAGATATCTTGGTCTTTCCTTTCGGTGGTTGAACTTTTTCAAAAGTTTTATTGAATTTACTTCTTTCCATTGAAACTAAGCTAGATTTTAAAATCTCAAATAAGTTTTGCCATTCTTTTAAGTAGTCATTGTTTTCTCTATCAAAAAATTTAAACTCTGTTAATAATCTTTGGGTCAACTAACCTTGTTAAAAACTTCAAGTGTAGTCTACTTAATCTTCCTGCATTTGACACTGTTGTTGGCCCCTGAACTTTTTTAAAAGTAGGTTTGATTGATATATTTTGTTTTTATATTGTTTAGATTTTACTATGCATTTCTCCCCCCTCCTCCTCAAGACCTATCCTTTATAAAATTTTTAATTTTTTTTTTTTATATAAGGGGGATAACTCTGACAAAACTGATGAGAACATCAAGGAATATGACTTCTTCAAAGCTAGGGGAAGAGAGGAATGAATGTTTCTTCTCATATCTCTTCATTTGTGGCCAGGCTTGTTGTTATCTTTTAATAATTTCACAACATTCAGACTTTTTGTGGAGGTTCTTTTTATTTACATTGTTGGAGTAAATTTTAATATTGTTTTTCTGGATCTGCTTAATTCATTTTGCTTTAGTTCATGTAAGTCTTTCCATGTTTCTCACCATTCATAATTTCTTTCAGGACAGTGATATTCTATTACATTCATGTACCATAATTTGCTTAGCCATTTTTTTCTTTTCACACTTTCAAAATGAATTTATTATCATTGTGACTAGTTGGTCCAAATATGGGAAATCAATACATAGAAGCACAGAAAGTATACGGCCCAAACCTTTGGTCGCGTCCTATTGAGAGAGGCCAATGACTCCTAAGGGCTATCCTCTCAGAGAAAGGAACCAGCTTTGGTAGTTGTATAGAAGTTCTATGGAATTTTTTAGTTCCATAAGCATGAATTGATGGACATTAGCTTTGTTTCCTGTGCTTAACTACTACAAGAAGTTGTGCAATAAATATTTGGCGTGTATGGAGCCTTTCTTTTTGTCAGTGACCTCCTTGAGACATATACTTATTAGTAGTCATAGGATGTGGAAATTTTAGTCGCTTTCTTTCAGATTGCTTTCCAGAATGATTTGGTATCAGTTCATAGCTCCACCAACAATGTATTTGTGTTCCCACCTTTGCACGATACCTCCAACACTGTTTTCATTTTTTGTTATCTTTGCCAATTTGCTGAATATGAGGTGAAATTTAAATTGTTTGACATTCACTTCTCTTCTTATTAGTTATAGTATTCTTCCGTATGGTTGGTAATAGTTTTCATTTCTTTTGAGAACTGTTTGTTCATATGCATTAACCTTTGGGAAATTCTGCTTCTCTTTTTTCCCTTGTTATCTTCCTTTCCCTTCTTCCTTGTTATCTTGTCCACCTCTGTGTATGTGTGTGTGTGTGTGTCTTATAACCTTTATATTATTAATGTTCATATCTATATCTTTTGCTTGACAGTATGCCAGTCCAATATTTCCTACCACCTAATGAATATTTCTGTTTGACCTCTCAAACTTAATATAGTCAAAACTGAGTTAATTCTTATCTCAAAGGTGGCACCACTATCCTAGGCATTTAGGCTTTTGGAATCTTGGTATCATACAGTCATTTTCTGATGCTATCATTTCTAATTCCACAGCAGCTTTTGTACCTTGACCTTCATTTCTACTTTTACACAGTTTACTTCGTCATCACTACAATTTTATCTTTATGTATCCTTATCTGTCTTAATATCGCTATTTGAATAAAAACTCTTCTTTCGCCTTCTGCTGATTTGGATACCAGGCAAGTCAAACTACTACCACTACCTTGACTACCATCTCCATTCTGACTTCAAGGGAGGAGCATTGGGAATGACAGGGTCCCAAAGCTACTGGACCTAATTTGAACCCACACTCTGTAGCCCCCATTCTAGGTCACTGTGAAGAAGAGGTCTGTCTTCTTCATTGCCACCAGCAACAGTTACTAATGAACTTCTACCAATAGTCAGCTAAATATAAAAGCCCTGGGAGTAACAGCATTCCTTAAACCAGGGCTTCTTAAACTTTCTCCACTCACAACTTCTTTTCACAAGGGCAGGCACAGTGCAAAGTGAGCATGCTTTGTGTTCAGAACCAAGGCTACAGTGAAGTTAAAAGATTCAGCAAGGGCAAACCCTGCCAGAAACACCTCAGATTCATTTTGCATTTGATTTTTAATTAATTTTTGGTCATTGCCCATTCAGAAAACTTTTACTGTAGTCAGATTTTTTTGAGACCCTATATGGGGTGGCAACTCACAGTTTATAAAAAGTGCTGCCTAGACCACCAGTCCTGTTTCCTGTCTAGCCCTTACATTTATCATTCGAGGAATCAACTCCTATAAAGAAGAGCCTAGCATTTTTACCAAATGCCATTCACAGGGCAGTCTAGCTAAGGCAGCAAGGCTCTTTGAAAAGCAAGTCAGACCACTGCTACTATATCTTTCCTCAGATCCTGATGGAGACAGGCCAGAATCCTAGACCCACAAGCCTTTGGAAAAGCAGTGCGTCTAGCCTAAGTGCTCATTCTGGGAAGCAGCCCCTGTGGAGATAGATAGCCTTGTAATTGCTCTTGCAACTGCTATAGCTGTATCTGTTGAAGACTTAGAAAAGAAAGTTACTGTCACCAAATTTGGCATCGTCAAATTATTCAACATTTGAAACTGATATAATTTTATTAGAGATAATATTAAGGAAGAGACAGTACTTTTTTGCTGTACTCCAAGGATCATAGGATCTTTCTATATGATTTGGTGCTAAAATATTCCATATGTGTTGTCTCATCTCCCCCTTCCCCCATGAGATTCTACTTGGGAGCTGAGAGTATCTTTTCTGTTTGTATCTCCAGTGCTTAGCATAGTACTTTGCATTGTAGAAGAACTTAAATGCTTCTCCTCTCTCCCAATTCATTCATTTACTTTTCATTTCTTTCATTCCTTTATTGGATGAGCCACTTATTCTGACATTTTTTATTTTCATTTTTTTTGCTTCTTCCATTTCTATGCCTGGCCAAGCTTATTTACCTTCATAAGCTGATTCTTCCCTATCCCCTTGTTCCTGTTGAAATCCTTCCTTTTCCAGGTTGGCTTTCTTTCCTGTTCCTCTTGCCAACACCTTCCTTGCCCCTAGTTTGAAGTGATCTCTCCCTCAAGTTTCTTAAAAGTACTTAAAAGAAGATGGCGGCGTAGGAGCAGCAAGATACAGCAGCTCCCACACAGCCACATCAAATACCCAAAAAATATGAGTCTAAACAAATTCTAGGGCTCTAAAACGCACACAGATATATCTCCTGCTGAAGGCAGCTTGGCTCAAAAGGACAGTCTCAGCTCTGGGAGCTGAAACCAGCCCAGCCTGAAACCATGGCTTTGCCCTGGGGGTGGCCTGACGAGCGCAGCTAGAGCATCAGGAGAGCAGATCTGCAGCAGCTGTGGCAGTTTCCAGAATTATCAAGCCATAGTGAAAAAGGACTAAGTGAAAGATCAGTGGAACTCGGCTAAAATTGGGAGAGAAAAGCAGGTCCAGCCAAACTGCCTCCAGGGCAAGGAAGTGGCAGAAGCAGAGGCCCTGCAGCCTCCATGCTTCAGAGCTCCTGGCCTGCAGACTGCTGAGGGGCCAAGAGATCATTCAGAGGCCAAGTGCTCTTGCGTTGAGCAGCCTGGATCCGGATCGTGGTCTTGGGTGGTGGTCTTGGGGTGTGTTTTCAGTGAGCCAAAGCTGGTGGGGGCTGCAGTAAGCCTCCTCAAAGCTCCGGCAGCTGGGAAAACCCCAGCTATTTGGGACAGAGCTTTCCCCTCTGGAAGCAGAGTTCCACAGAGCTAAAAAGTCATTGACTGGCCAACCATGAACAGGCAAAAGAAGCAAAGTAAGAATAGCAACCAAACTCTAGAATCCTTCTTTGGGAGCAAGAAGGATCAAAGCAGGGAATGGGAGGAAGACAACACAGTCAGAACTCCCATGCCAAAAGCTTCCAAGAAACATGAAGACTGCCTAAAAATTTTAGCTAGAG
>CM053588.1:230214067-230229491 GCA_028646515.1 Pseudochirops corinnae
ACATAGGAGAGAATAGATTGGGGGAGGGTTTATACAATGGGATGGCTGTTTTGGGGTGGTGGGTAGGGGAATGATGGGGAGAAAATTTGTAACTCAAAATCTCGTGGAAATGAATGATGTAAACTAAAATTAATAATAAAAAAAATATTTTAAAAAAAGTACTTAAAAAAAAAACCCGGGGCAACTAGGTGGAGCTGTGAAGAGAGCACTGGCCTCGCAGTCTGGAGGAACTGAGTTCAAATGTGGCCTCAGACACTTGACGCTTATTAGCCTTGTGAACTTGGGCAAGTCATTTAACCTCAGTTGCTTTGCCTTCTCTCCTCCAAAAAACAACAACAAAAAACCAAACTTCTTTTCTCTTGTCACATTTTGATTCATGATTTATATGACTATCTTTTGTAAAATTTTCAGCTTTTAGTAGGTATGGATTATATTTTGTCTTGTATCTAACAGCACCTAGCACAATACTTCACACATAGTAAAACTATTAATAAATGCAGACTGAATTGGTGTGTGTGTGTGTGTGTGTGTGTGTGTGTGTGTGTGTGTTCCTTGGAGGAATAAATTGTGAATCTCTTACGTTCTTATGTTTCCTGCATTCTTTGTTGAAATATTCTAACAAACACCTGCAAAAGCTTGTACTTTTTAATTTAAGTTTGTGATACTAGGTCTGGGGTTAATAGATAAAAAAGTGCTTTGTCACCGATTTGTCATGATAATTAAGGTTTAGAACTAATTTTCTTTGAAGAACAATAACTGTATTTTATGTATTTTTGTATTAAGGCCTGGTGCTATGCTCATTTACTTAGAACTTGCTTAGTAATTATTGATTGTGATAACTGATTATGACTTTTAATTTTTTTTTGTTTAAAATGAAAAACTTTTTAAAATAAGCAGATGATATGATATAATGTGAAAAAGATTGTACTCTTAGGAATCAGAAGACCTGAGTTCTATCTCTGACTCTGAGATTAACTTGCTTCATCCTCTGTTGCCTTGGACCTCTGTTACCTTATTTATAAAATATTTATAAAAGGAGTTAAACTAAATGATTTTTTAGGTCCTTATTAGTTTAAAAAATTCTTTGTATCAATCTTTTTTTCACATTGCCTTCCATGCCATGACTGTTCTATTGTGTCATTAACATAAAATAGATTGGGCAACATTCTTATGTGTAAATTTGAGGATTTGAGAGAGCAGAGACATAATAGCCTATCCTGATGGAATAGATCTATCAGAACATAGTACCTGACCCCTGCTGTCAGTGTATATTTATTGTGATTATAAATCAGCACTCAAGGCAAAAATTCTAACAGGAGCTTCTCTGTCTTCCCCCGCCACCCCAAAAAAGCTAAATCAGGATTCATATTGAATATATGTTGTTGAATTTGAGCTGGTGATTTTTGGGGGTGGGATAGAATAGGGAGATGGGAGGGTGACCAGATCAGGTCATTACCATATTAAGTATTCTTGAAGGTTGAACTAAGTCTTCAAGATGAAGGGAGTATTGGTAAGTGCGACTCTCTTTTTGAAAACCATAACATGTACAGAGTGGAATCAAATTGATTTAACAATCTGGTAAACACTTACTAATTTCTTAGAGGCAGCTAGGTAGTATGGTGGTTGGAAAACTACGCCTAAAGTCAAGAAGACGTAAGTTCAAATGCAGCCTCAGACTCTTACTAGTCTTGTGAACCTAAACAAGTCACTTGACCTCTGTCTGCTTCAGTTTTCTCATCTGTAAAATGAGGATAATTATAATAATATCTGCTTCCCAAGGTTATTAGTTTAAAATGACATAAAATTTGTAAATCATTTTGTAAAAAGTGCTGTATAAATTTCCTCTTCCTCCTCTCTTCTTACTCCTCTTTTTTCATCTTCCTTCTTCCTCTCTCCCCACCCCTCTTTCCCAGGCACTGTACTATTTGCTGAAGGACTCAAAAACAAAATTAAAAGTTTCTTCCCATATGGAGCTTCATTTAACTTGAGTTATCTACTTCATTGTGTGAAGTTGTGACCTCATACTTGAGCAAATCATAATAATATTTCCTTCGGCATAATTTAATGGAATCAGGTTCCAGTTTAATATCTGTCAACTTTCTGACTGACAGGTTATTGAATCACTTAGAATTTTTTCATTTCTAGTTCTAAAATACTATATTTTTTTGTATTTGTGGAGTTAATAAGGAATTATGGACTCGGGAGGTGCCCCCGGGTACAGGACATTTCTGATAGGCAAGCTGCCTCAGATCCTGTATTCCCACAGGGACATCCTGTGTCTTAGCACAGCCTGTAGTGGTGTCCTAACATGGCCCACATGTGTACCCTCACAGAATTCCAAATTCATTACTTTTTTTTAAATTAAAAGTTTTATTGGTGTTTTGTTTTTATATTGCAGACATTTATAGATTACTTCATCTCTATGAGAGGTCTCTTGTAAAAAAGTAAAACAACTAAGCAAAACTAACAGTGACCTCATTTGAAAGTGCATGTGATATCACACATATCTTTTACATCACCTATTTTTGTTTTTTTAATCAGTAGAAATATCAACTTCTCTTCCAGACGATTAAAAAAAAAAGAAAAGAAAAAAGATTCCTTGTGATAAACATTCATACTTAAGTAAAACAAATTATCTCACTCTTTGTCTACAAAAATATGTATCTCATTCTGTACCCTAAATCTATCAGCTCTCTTGTCAGTAGATGTGTAGGATGTTTCATCACTAGTGCTTGGGAGTTATGGGTGTTCATTGTATTGATTGTAGTTCTTAAAAAGCTTTCAAAGCTGTTTGTCTTTACAGTACTGTTGTCACAGTGCTGTTGTCTCTGTACAAATTGTTCTTTTGGCTCTGCTCATTTCATTCTTCATCAGTTTAAAAAAGTGCTCAGAATTGTTCTTTTTTTTATAATATGGATGTTATAGTATAAATTGTCCTGGTTCTGCTTACTTCCCATATCAATTCATATAAGTTTTTCTGTGTCTCTTTGAAAACATCTATTTTCTCATTTGTTATAAGACAGTGGTATTCCATTACATGTGTACACTCCAACTTAACAATTTTCTCTGACAAAGGTCTCATTTCTAAGACAGAAACTGATTCAGATTAATAAGAGATAAGAGCCATTCCCCATTTGATAAATAGTTTTAGAACATCAGGAGGAAAAAAAATAGCCATATTAAAAAAATGAATGTTGGACTAAAAGAGTGCTCCAAATTACAAACTAAAGAAATGCAAATTAAAGCAATTCTCAGATTCTACCCCATTCATATCAGATTGGCAGAGATAAGAAAAAAAATAAAATGATAAATGTTGGAAGGCTTATGAGAAAACAGGTACATTGATAGCCTGTTGATAGGCTTGTGAATGAGCACAAACCATTTTGGAAAATAATTTGGAATTATACTCAGAAACTTACTAAACAGTGTATACCATTGCAAGACCTGTACCCAGAAGAGATCAAAGATATAAGAAAAATCATATATGCACAAAAATATTTATGGCAACTGTTTTTGTGGTGACAAAACTAGAAACTAAAGAGAGGCCTATCAATTGAGGAATGACTAAATAATCATAAGAATATGCTTTTGTTGTGTGAAGTGGGATGTAATATTCTTGTGCTCTAAGTTTCTTTTTTATAAAAATTTTTGATGTCTTTTGGTTTTGTGTCAAAGTCATTGCCAGTTATACCTCTATTCCCACTCTTACCTAGAGCCTTCCATTATAACAAATAAAAAGTTAAGCAGAACCCATAGATATAGTGACCATGTCTGTTAGCTTTTCCAAAATTTTGCATTCATAGCCAACATCTCTACAAGTAAAGGAGGGACATACACATCCCTAGCTCTCCTTTCAGACCAAAATTAATCATGATTACAGTATATGGCTTCAACTTATAGTTCCTTTCCTTTACATTATTATAGTCAATATGTTTCTTTCTAGTTTGAATTTACTTTTATTAGTTCATAAAAGTTTTCCAGTACTTCTGTCTCATATTTGTCATTTCTTAATAATCTTTCATTACATTCATTTAATGACATAATTTATGCATTGCCTAATTCATGGAAACTAATTTTATTTTAATGTTTTTGCTACCACAAAAAATGCTCCTATGAATATTTTATTAGAAAGATTCCATTGTCTTTTACACCATTGCTAGTGTATGCCCAGCAGTGTGTTACAGGGTACATTATTTTTTACATAACCAAGATATAGTGCATATTTTATCTTTTTTTTTTTTTGTAAATAGTATTTTATTTTTTTCCAATTACATGTAAAAATAGTTTTCATCATTTATTTTTTATAAGACTTCATGTTCCAAATTTTTCTCCCTTTGGCTCTCCCCTTACCTCTCCCCAAGATGGCAAGCAATCTAATATAGGTTACACATGTGCAATCATGTTAAATACATTTCCACATTAGTCGTGTTGTGAAAGAAGAGACAGAACAAAAGGGAAAAACCACACACAGAAAAGTGAAAATAATCTGCTTCAATTTGCATTCAGACTTCATAGTTCTTTCTCTGGATGTGCATAGCATTTTCCATTATGAATCTTTTGGACTTGTTTTAGATCATTGTATTGTGGAGAAGAGCTAAGTCTATCATAGTTGATCATCGCACAGTGTTGCTGTTACTGTGTACAGTGTTCTGGTTCTGCTCATTTCACTTAGTATCAGTTCCTGTAAGTCTTTCCAGGTTTTTCTGAAATTTGCCTGCTCATCATTTCTTACATTACAATAATATTCCTTTACATTGATATGCTACAACTTGTTCAGCCATTGATGGGTATCCTCTCAGTTTCCAGTTCTTTACCACCACAGAAAGAGCTGCTTATAAATATTTTTGTACATGATGGTCCTTTTCCTTTTTTTATGATCTCTTTGGGATACAGACCTAGTAGTGGTATTGCTGGGTCAAAGGATATGCACAGTTTGATTGCTCTTTGATTATAGTTCCAACATATTTTTATCTTTAAAATAGTATCTTGATATAAATTTTTGATGTCAAGGTTATCATGAATATTATTGTATCGTATGACAATATATTAAATTATTTTAGGTATTTTATATAGGGCTGCTTACCTTTCACTTAATGGCTCCCTATTCTCTTTATTGAAGGGTTTTAAAATTTTGGTTTTTATAGATTTTCATCTTATTGTTATCATGTAGTGCAAGGGAACTGGATTTTCTATCAGAGGATGTGGGTTCAAATGTTGATTCTGCTACTTAACTATCTTTGTGGGAGGTCTTGGGGAATCATTTAACTTCCTGTTCTTCAGTTTCTTCCCTGGTCTTCAGCTGGGACATGGGGATTGTGGACTAGGTGATCTCTAAGATACTAAATACTAGGATCTCATAAATTTTCAGAAGACACAAATGAGAATTGTATAGATTCTGTGCAGGGGTGGGAAACCTGTGGCCCTGAGGCCACAAGTGGCCTTCTCAGTCTTTGGGTGTGTGACCTTTTGACTGAATTCAAGTTTTACAAAAATCCTTTTATTAAGGGAATTTATTCTGTCAAGTTTGGATTCTGTCCAAGGGCTACACTTGAGGATCTAGAGGCCACATGAGGCCTCAAGGCTGCAGGTTCCCCAGCCCTGTTAGTCCAAACTCTAATATCCCATTTCCAAAGTTACTTACTGATTCTAATCTGCTATGGATTGGAACATCATGTATTCTAGGCTTTTTTTAGAATTATGAAGTAAATGTAAGTGGGCCCCAAGAAATGACTTCAAAAGATGTTTGAGTTTTGACTTTTTGGGGACAATATTGAGTGCTATCAAGCTTATTTTTGTGTTTTGGCTCATGGAAATCACTGTAAATTTTATTGCTGAGTAGGCTCTTACTTTACTTTGAATAATTTTCTTTTGTAAGAGTTTATATTAAAATCAATTAAGTGGGATAAAATTTGGATATTAAGCTATTTATTAAAAGTTAATGTCATTATTTTCGTTGTATTCACATATACTTCTTCCATATGTTCACCACTGTCTTAACACCAGTGTTTGCTTCTTTCTCATTTCTTTCTTTTTTTTCTTTTGTTTAATGTATTATTGTGTTTGTGGAACTGGTGAAAGAACCGTTACTGTATTTTATGTTTGTATCTACATTTTATTTTGCATGCGTAACGTGGCTTTGCCTGGATGTTCTTTTTGGTAAGTTCAAATTTACAAAGCACATTGTTTTTGTAGTGTTACTTGTAAACTTCTTCACCTTTTCTTCCCACTTAGATAATACCATTTTCATCATATTGATTTGTGCTCAAACATTTTTAGTTTGTTTTTTTAACTTGCTCATTTTACAATCCTGTTTTCCTAACTTTCTCCAGTTCTATCTAGCTCGGCTAATAGTTCAGTTCAGGTACTAATCTCCATTTTGTTTTATAGCCTTATCAGTTGCAGATTGCTTTTAGCAATTATTATCTTGAGTATTTTGGTTTGTTTAAAAAGCCTGAATTATCTAAGACTACAGTTTCAAAAGCTTCTGCTTGCGTATAGCAGTTATGTTGGTTTCACCTGTATGGCCCAAAGAAGATTTCTGCTATTAATTTTTAAAGGATCTATGAACTATAGAAATAATAACATATATACTTGTGATTATTTTACAGCAACAGCTTGCACAGCTGCAGAAAGAAAAATCCGAGATTTTAAAGAATTTGGCATTATATTACTTCACATTTGTAGATGTTATGGAATTTAAGGTATGGAATTTAATATGAAGTAATTGCTTGAAATTAGCATTTAAATTTAAAATTGTACATAATGCTTTTTCTCATCCTATATAATGAAATTTTAAATGTGAACTATTTCTGGCAGTCTCTCCAAGTAGAAACATTGAGATGTCTGTATAATAGATTATAAGGTCCTGAAATTAAAGTTATTTTTAAATATCAATGATTAACATGAATGATTTATTTTCAGGATCATGTTTGTGAATTGCTGAATACTATTGATGTTTGCCAAGTCTTCTTTGATATTGTAAGTATCTTAATTTTTTAATGAGATCTTATCAGCTGCAGTAGCCTTTTAACTTTAAAAGTCCTTATAATTAAGCTGTAAATTGAAATAGCTAAGAGGAAGGTAAGGATTTAATAGTTTTTTTGGGGGGGGGTGGGGAGGGTGGTTGTCAAGGATAACACAAACATCATTGAATTGTACTTGGCTTAGAGTGGTTTTGTACCTTGGGCATAAAATACTGTTTTGACTAGAGACTTGATGTTTCCCTAAATTATAATTCATCTCTGCCTTACATTTATAGTAATGAATTGACTGTTTTAATTTTATGTTTCCAATTCTAAATACTCCTTCTAAATAATCAGCTCTTAATTGATGTTACTACAATATAAAATGCAGATGAGGTTGACAAATTATGTGTACTGGGAAAAGAGTAAAAAGTATAGTTTTCTGGTATGCCAAAATGTTGGAAATTACCATCCTTCCCACCCCCCATTTGAGATTTGATGGTGATATTTCCTTTTCTTTTATAATTGTCCTTCTCAAGCCTTCCATCTTGAAAGTTCCTAAATGACTGACATAGTTTATTCCACTAGATTTTGCAAAATTTGGTCATGTTTTCAATAAAAGTTATTAATTAGCATTGCAAAGGGGAAGTTTTTTTTACTTAAAAGTTATTTGAAATAGAAGTTTGAATTTTATTTGGTTTGCATGTATGAGGTTTTGTGGTTGTGGAAAAAAAAGCGTCATAATTTTTTTCCAGACCGTAAACTTTGATTTAACAAAGAACTACCTTGATTTGATCATAACTTATACAACATTAATGATACTGCTGTCGCGAATTGAAGAAAGAAAAGCAATCATTGGATTGTACAATTATGCTCATGAAATGACCCATGGAGCAAGGTATAACTTAATCTTTTTTTTAATTGAAAATTCTAGTTTATTTTCTTTAAACTCAATAAAAAAAAATTGGTTTTTGGATTTTGTTTTTAAGTGATCGGGAATATCCACGACTTGGCCAGATGATTGTGGATTATGAAAATCCTTTAAAGAAAATGATGGAAGAATTTGTACCCCATAGCAAGGTATATGTATTGGTTTTTGTAGGTAGTTTCAATGTACATTTTGGTAGATTTCTAGACTGCTTTTTATTATATGTGTCCTAGTATCAAAACATTATGTTGTGAGATATGATAGCATTATTTTGATGCTCACACCATGTCAAATGTGTGACTCCTTGGATGACTCCTGCCATTCCCCCTTCTCCCTACCTACTTGTATGCTATTGAAAGGAGCTGGAGGAAGCCAGACAGTCATGCTGACTGTATCCACTGTTGTTTGATTTACATCTAGTCTCAACTGGGATCCCATCACAGCAGAGAAATCCATTTATTTCTCCCTGTCCTCTTGCCTGAAGTGTATTCCTTCCTTACCTCCTTCTCTTAGAATCCCTCGTTTTCTTCAGTACTCATCTCCAGTGCTGTTTTCTACATGAAGCCTTTCCTAATCATCACTCCTGCTACTAGTGGCTTCCCCCCCAAAAAATTACTTTGTTTTTTGTGTATGCTCATATGTGTACACATTGTTTCCTCCAATAGAATAATAAGCTTCTTGAGGACATGGATTGTTTCATTTCTGCCTTTAAATCTCCAGGGCTTACCATGTTTAATAAATGCTTGTTGATGAATTCATTGCTTGATGAGATATCCTAAAGATGATATTTCAGCTGGTATAATAGTTACATTTATGTTTTGGAGACGTGTGTGTGTGTGTGTGTGTGTGTGTGTGTGTGTGTGTGTGTGTGTTGTGTGTGTGTGTTTGGATATCAACCAAGTGAGAGCCAACTTCTTATGGCATAAATTGCCATTTGGGGAAATAATTTAATGTATAGTATCTTGGGGATTGACTATAAATCTTTAAGATCTCTTTAGTGTTGAAATTCTAGAAGACATAATTCTGTCACCTTTTGTAACGTGCTAAAAATTAGGTCCATTGTATAGGTTTTGCTAGGTATCATTCAAAGAATCATGGAATCTGGGTTGGTGGTGACCTTACTGAACATTTAACCCAGCCTCATCATTTTATAGGTAAGGAATGGAGGTATTATAGTTCCCTAGCTTTTTTAGTGTTGAAAATCAATATTTAACTAGCATCGTTTTTCCAGTTAATTTTTTTTTGTAAATAATATTTTACTTTTTCCAATTACATGTAAAGATAGTTTTTGACATTGATTTTTTAAATAAGATTTTTAGTTCTAAATCCTTTCTACCCTCCCATCTCCCTTGCCAAGATAGAGGTTATACATGTGCCATTGACAAGATCTGGGACCCTGAGAATGCCAAGGCAAAAGTGCCTGTAATAAATTCACACCCTTAAGCCTTAGGCAAGTGGCAAAAGTTTATTGTAATGCTTTAGCAAAAGTAGGCAAGGGTCTTTATGGAAGCTGCAAGAGAGTGAGAATGGTCTAGGGCTTATATGGAAAAGGGGCATGGGAAAATATTATGTTAGGGATGCTTATTAGCTAATCTAGGAGTCCAGGTGTCTTTGGGAGCTATAGATGGGAAACTGTAGGGAATATACCAGACATTGAGGGAGTTACTAGAGGCATGGACCTTGGGGATCTGACAGGAGAGAGAGTCCTTGGGCCATCCAGGGACAAAAATCCTTGGGCCACGAACCCACATAAGAAAATGTGTTTTGCAACAAGAGAAAATTTTCTCACAGGACAGGGACCTACTGAGAGATTGGAAAGCTGCCAGAGATATGATCTTAGGGCTTTTGGGGGTCCAGGTCCCACCACCCTATCATAATTCATGTTGAACATTTTCACTTTAGTCATATTATGAAAGAAGAAACAGAACAAAAGGGAAAAAACACAAAAATAAAGTGAAAATAGTCCCTTCGATCTGCATTCAGACTCGATAGTTCTTTCCTTGGATGTGGATAGCATTTTCCATCATGAATCTTTTGGCATTGTTTTAGATCATTGTATTGCTGAGAAGAGCTAAGTCTATCATAGTTGATCCACAGTGTTGCTGTTAATGTGTACAATATTCTCCTGGCTCTGCTTGCTTTAATCAGCATCACTTCATGTAGGTCTTTCCAGGTTTTTCTGAAATTTACTTGCTCATCATTTCTTATATCACAATAGTTTTCCGTTATATTCATATATTACAACTTGTTCAGCCATTCCTCATTTGATGGGCATTTCCTCTATTTCTAATTCTTTGCCTCCACAAATAGAGCTGCTATAAATATTTTTGTACATGTGGGTCCTTTTCCCTTTTTTATGATTTCTTTGAGATATACACCTAGTAGTGATATGCATAGTTTGCTCTTTGGGTATAGTTCCAAGCTGACTAGCATTATTTTGAATCCACTTTGTTTTTTTGACACTTATAATTGATGTAGATAATTCTAGATGATTCTCCATCCTCAGTTTTTCTCTAGTATCTGAGTTGAAAGAGAGTACTCAATCCAATAAATCTGACTCATAACTGAACCAGAATCTCTTAATATAACATTTCCCAAGTCCAGCTTAGGTTAGTTGATGAGTTTTCTGTTCATCCACATTGCTTCTTTTTTCTTCATTGGAATAGCTTATCTTTTTGTCTGTAGGATCTAACTTTTGAGAACTTCCCCTCCTTCTTGGACTACAACCTCTGTAGAATTTAAGTCTCTGAATAAAATTTTACTGTACCTATCTTTTCTTTGAACTTTTTGGAATCTTTCCTTATTATATGTGAGTAGAGGTCATACTTTTCTTTGCTTTTCTCTTCTCTGTCATAAATCCTAAGGTAGAATGATCGTTTCCTGCAAATAATTTTAAGGTTTCTATTTCAACAACCAGTTCTTCCTTTTCAGTCCAGAACATCAGGAAATTATCGTTAGAGGAAGCCCAGAGAGAGAGAGAGAGAGAGAGAGAGAGAGAGAGAGAAGTTCCCTGGTCAGTTCCTTCCTTTTGTCCAAGTGGTTTTCTAGTATACCCATACTATAGTGAGAGTATGGTACTGTGATTCTCTCCATTGATTTTTACCCAAATGGTCTCCACCATGCATCCCTCTTCTGGTTACTAAATTTTTTTACATGAATATACTTTCTCAGTATGCAGGGTTAACTCTGCAGCCTCCCTTCTTACCCATCTGTATTATTCCAGAGAAAAATATTTTTACCAGTGTACTCCTGGCCAAAAGCTGGCATTTTAAGGATATTTATTTTGTCTTGTTTTCTTTCCCCATACTTTACATGTCTGTGTATAAACATCTGAAGCCATCCATGGGTTTGATTGCTATGAATTATAGTGTCTTTAGTGTTTTTGTTCTGCATGCTTTGTAGCTACATATCTTGAACATCAAGCTTATTGGATATACTTGTCATTTGTCTGATTTTCTAGTGTAAAGCCTTTTTGATTAGATTTGTAGTATTCTTTGACATATGACCATGTTTTTTTCCTTTCAAGGTAAAAATTGTTTGGAAGTATCAGATTATGCCTTTACTTTTTTTTTTTAATAGTCCTTTTCAGATGCTCTAATTATTTCATATGGCAATATAGTCTTCATTTGGACAATAATGTGGTATAGTAGATAGAATGCTAGGCTTAGAGTCAGGGAGACTCATCTTCCTGAGTTTAAATGTGACCTCAGATACTTACTGGCTCTGTGACCCTGGGCAAGTCACTTAACCCCGTTTGCCTCAGTTCCTCATCTGTAAAATTAGCTGGAAGAGGAAATGGCAAACCAGTCCACAGTTGTTACCCAAATGAAAAGTCAGACATGACTGAAATTACACAGTTTTCATTAAAAGTATCCTAGCCAAGAGCCCATCGTTTCTACATTTTAAACCATGGTCCAGAAATCAAATCCTGTTTTCAGATACCATTGTTTTAACAAGCTGTTCACTTTCCATATTTCCCTTTCTCTTCTAAAATCCTTACTTTCAGTAGGCCTCAATGATGAAAATACTGCCTATACCAGTTGGGTCTTAAGTTTCTTAGATTCCTTCCCGCTATATCAGTTGTCTGGTGAATTACCATATGTAGATTATAATCATTGGGTTTGACATCTGGACCTTGGGAAGATGGCATATCTCAGTTGTTATTAACATATCAGTTCCCTTAAGCATCAAAGTCACCAAACACTATTATGTAGCTCTTCCCCTAGCCCTATCAAAAGCTTACATAAATGTTTAAATTTAATGTGTTATTAGAAATTTAATACAATACAGATAACCAGATATGCTCATTTAAAAAATTAGTTAATGTCACATTCCTAAACTATAACAGCTGTTACAACTTTGCCAATATTGAATTACATTTCCAAGGTGTTAAGTGAAAAAATTCACTTGGAGGGATGGTAGATCTCATTGGTCCTGAAAAAAAGGTACAACATTTTGCACATGGAAGTATCAAGATTATACAAAATTACATTTAATCTCACCTCTTGGCTGACTATTCCAGACTGTTTGGCTCAGCTGTTTAGTTACTGTGTCTCATCTATATGAAGGCTATTAGTGCTACCTTGGGCTGAGGACACCTCCCACCCAGGTGCTTATGAATGCATGGTAAAGTTTTTGATTTTGTTTTGTTTTTTTGCTTTTTGGCATGGGGGGGTAGGGAGGAGGGCAGGCCAGTTGGGGTTAAATGACTTGCCCAAGGTCAAACGGCTAGTAAGTGTTAAGTGTCTGAGGTCGGATTTGAACTCAGGTCCTCCTCACTCCAGGGCCCGTGTTCAATTCACTGAGCCACCTAGCTGCACCAACATGGTTAAGTTTTCATTTGCATTTGAAAAGAAATTACAAATCTTACTTTTCTGATATTGCACAGTATCTAGTTAATTTAGGGTAATATCTGATTTCCTTTTTAAAAATTCACATAATTTTAAAAACACAAATTTAATTTTTAAGTTTCACTTTTGGTAGAAGGAAAGAATGATTATGAAAGCAAGCACAGAGAGCAGTAGGTTATTCCAAAAAGGTTGAGAAATCAGTGTTTGATTATTTCACATATTTCAGACACAGTTCATTTTATTTTAGATGTTCAAATGATTAAGAAAATAATGTATTCTTGATATTTCCCAAAAGCCATTTACCAGGAAACTGTGCCATTGTATTGCTTTACAGTTAAAACAGTACAATAGAAAACTTGGGCAGTGAAAACTGTGAAGCTCTTTTTTACTGGGATAGGACATAGCCTTAAATTGCATAGGTGGGGATATCTTTGGACCCTCATTCCTGAAGATTTCAGTACACAATTTATTTGCAGTTCCATACTTTTTTTTCAGCTGTTTTGGAAAGGAACTGATCTTTCAGGCCTTTTCCCTTGGAGAATGAGTCCAGAGGGACAAAGTTGCATGAGTGTATGTATGTGTGGAGGGTAAATAAGTATCATTATTGTGGAATTTTACTTTGTTTTTAGTTCAAGGGAATATGCTAGTTTTATGATAAAAATGACAAAAATAAACCTATTTTTAGTTTCAAGTTAAAAATTATTTTGAAATTTCTAACTGTACATTAACTTTTTTTTTATATAGTCTCTTTCAGATGCTCTAATTTCACTTCAGATGGTATATCCTCGAAGGAATCTCTCAGCTGACCAATGGAGAAATGCACAGTTACTGAGCCTTATTAGTGCACCCAGTACAATGCTTAATCCTGCACAATCTGACACAGTATGATTCTCTTTCTTCTCTTAAATAATACTAGTAGAATGATTAGTCTATTAAATCATTAGGTAATATATACAGTTATAAATTTTAATGTGTAGAAAGTTGATGTGTTCTTTAAATTCATTTCTATTCTAAGTACTGTTTGAATATCATTAAAATTCAGCTCATCAAACCATATTGCCACAATTCTTATTTCTAGGATTCATTCACTTTTGTTTAGTAAATTTCCTAAATACCAGTTAGAATAAAATGGGAAATTTCCATTGCTCATTTTTAGATGATTGTTTTATATCTTGAGATACTACAAACTCCAAAATTGCTTTGTGAATCTTGAAAACGTCAGCTTTTTGAAAAAAACACTTTCTTAGAATGTACATGGCATTAGTGTTTTAGAGGAGACTAGGTAAATTTGGCCTATGACGATATTATCTATATGTCTTAGTAGTCCTTTTTACCTGGAAGTTTTAGATATGGATACTTAAATTGTGGAGGAAAAATCTCTCTTTTTGGGTAGTATTAGATCAGAATAAATAGATTCAGGATATTTTAAGTAAACCAATGGCAGGAGTATAGAGAACAATAAAATTTTACTTGAGTGACCTTCTTGCCATAAATTGAACATTTCCTATTTTAAAGATGCCATGTGAATACCTCTCTTTGGATGCCATGGAAAAATGGATAATCTGTAAGTAATATCAAAATATTTATTATCTTGAGGATTTTTACTTCGTAATACGCAAGATTTTAACCTAAAATATACTCACTTGAAAGTTTTTGTTTTCTCTAAGTTTAACCATCAACTTCTTGGGGAGGATAAAAGCAACTCATTGTGCTCTTTTGAGTAAAATTTTACCCTTTCATGCTAATATATACATCATATGAAATACCTATGAAGAGGCATGCTGGTGTAGCAGATGGAGAGCCAGTGGCCTCAGAGCTAGAAATACTAGGGTTCAAGTTCTGTCTCAGACACATTTTGGCTGTGTCGTTCTGGGTTAATACCTTAACCTTTCAGTCAGACATATAGCCTTTATTAAGTGTTTACTGTATACTATGCACTGTTCTAAGCAGTGGGGATGCAAAGAAAGGCAAAAAACAGTCCTTGCTCCAAATCAAGGAATTTACAGCCTAATAGAGGAGACAGTATGCAAACAACTATGTATGAGATAAATTGAGGGAAGGCACTAGATTAAGGGAGGCCTGAGACAGACTTACTTGTAGAAAATGAGACTTTAACTGAGACTTGAAAAAAAAACCAGGGAAACTAGGAGGTGGAGATGAGGGAGAGAGTTCTAGGCATGAGAGACCATCAATAAAAATGTTTAGATTTGGGAATGGAGTCTTATGTATAAGGGGACTCCAAGGAGTACAATGTTAACTGAGTCATAGAGTGGATGAGAGTAAAGTGTAAGACTGGAAAGATAGGAGGGAGCTAAGTTATAGAAGGTTTTAAAAGCCAAATAGAATTTGATATTTGATCCTTAGTATAATAGGGAGCAATTAAAGTTGTTGAGTGGGGTTTGGGGTAGAGAGACCATGGTCAGATCTGTGCTTTAGGACGATCACTTTGACATCCCAATAGAGAATGGATTGAAATGGGAAGGGGTTTGAGACAGAGAGACTAACCAGCAAGCTATTGCAGTACCTTGGGTGTGAAGTGATTGTAACAGCAAGCACCCTAGCATACCCAGGGCGGCTACTAGCACAGGTTCTTAGACCCGCTTTTCTAAAGGAAAGCAACTCAAAATGGGTTAACAATCTTACTTTAATCAAACATATCATTTACCTAGTTCAGGGGGAAAAGT
>CM053588.1:230229991-230294288 GCA_028646515.1 Pseudochirops corinnae
AGCCTGGCGCCACAGGCTCCACGTGACCACATTCAGCCTATTAGGGAACAGAGCATACTTTCAAATATCCAAGGGTCCTCAAAGTCACGTAGCCACTTCAGCAAAGGGCCTAGGGGCAGGGAAGATCTTTAGATTCCCGTAACAGTGATAAGATCCTGTACCAAGGTGGTTTCAGTATCAGAGGAGAGAAGGAGCTATTTACCAGAGATGTTACTAAAGTAAAAAAAAAAAACTACAGGGCTTACTAATTCATTGGATATGGTCAGGGAGAGAGAGGAATAAAGAGAAAGTATAGTTGAGCATGATTCCTAGGTTGCATACCTGCATGACTAGGAGAGTGGTACCCTTGACAAATTTAGGAAGGGGAGAATGTTTGGAAGGGAACATAATGAGTTCAGTTTTGTAAGATATCTCTGTTGGAATCCAGTTTGCCATGTCTGATACTCAGTTTGAGATACAAGATTGGAAGTCAAGGCAGAAGTTAGGGGTGGATCAGTAGATCTGAGAGTCATTTGTATGGAGATAATTGAAACCATGGGATCTAATGAAATCACCAAGTTAAAGAGCATAGAGTGAAAAGAAAAGACAGCCCTGGCCAGAGTCCTGTGGGATACCCACAGTTAGTGGGTGAGATCTAGATGAAGATGTATCAAAAGAGCCTGAGAAATAGCAGATAGATGGGTAAAAGGAGAACAGGGAAAAACAGTGTCACAAAAACTTAGAGCAGTGGTTCTCAACCTGTGGGTTATGTTCAATTTGTAACAATGAAAATACATCAGATATTTACATTACTATTCATAACAGTAGCAAAATTACAGTTGTGAAGTAGCAATGAAAATAATTTTATGGTTGGGCGTCACTACAACATGAGGAACTGTATTAAAGGGTTGCGGCATTAGGAAGGTTGAGAACCACTGACCTAGAGCGAAGAGAGAATCAAGGAGAAGAGGGTAATTGACAGTGTCAAATGTTGCAGAAAGGCCAAGGATGAAGATTAAAAATTAGTCATTACATTTAGTAAATAAGAGATCATTAGTAGCTTTGGAAAGAGTAGTTTTGGTTGAATGATGATGTTGGGAGCCAGCACCATATAGCTGGTTGTAAAGATAATGTACATAAGTACAAAATGTCACGGTGTCTCTGTACCACCTATAAAGATCTGACTTTACAGTCTATCCAGAACTGAAATGCTTTCTTCCCACATAAGCATTGGGGAAAGGGCTCTGACTTTTTATTATAAAGTGAATAGAAATAATTTTGATGATATCCCAATCTGATGACATTATTACTATTACAGAATGCTATAACATGTAATTTAAAGCTATGGAGTTTATGAATTTTTTTGTCTATTTTTTCTAAGACTTCTATTATAAAGGATCTCATTGCCCCAGATTTTTATACTTGTATTTGCTTTATTTTTATTTAAAGTTGGCTTTATTTTGTGCCATGGAATCCTGAATACTGATACTACAGCACTGAACCTTTGGAAGCTAGCTCTTCAAAGTAGTTCTTGCCTCTCCCTCTTTCGGGATGAAGTTTTTCACATTCATAAGGCTGCTGAAGATTTGTTTGTGAACATAAGAGGGTATGGTCTGTTTTTTCTCATCTCTTTCATAAGGTTATTGTTATTTTAATGTTTGAATTGTATATATTCTAACATAGATAATATAGGAAAATTCACTAATTATGTAGCATAAATAGAAAGTGTATGTTGGAATAAAGCCAGTCTCTGTCTTACTTCCTTAAATGTAGTATGAAATCAAGAAACCTTGAGAGAGAGAGAGAGACAGAGAGACAGAGAGAGAGAGAGAGAGAGAGAGAGAGAGAGAGAGAGAGTGTATGTGTGTGTGTGTGTGTGTGTGTGCGCAGAGTTAATCTTTACTTTTTTATTTACTATGTTGTTTGGAGTCTTGAAATCTTTAGAAGTGCTTTCAGGATTAAAGTAGGCAGTTTGAAAAAAGTAATAAAGAGGCTACTGAGGAGAATATGTTCTATCTTAGACATTGTTCCAAGTATAATACTCCGGCCTCTGATTTTATGATAAAAATGTCAGCTGTTTAAAACAGTTGATTTCAGGTCTTCTGTAACTTAATAAATAAATTTGTTTTCATGTTTTTATACTTAGGTTTTCTTTCTCTAGGAAACTGTATGAAATATCTTGACACCAAATAGTGGTATATATGGAGTTGAGGAGAAATTAAATTTGAAGCCAGGACTCTCTTAATTGGGACTTTATATTTTATTTATATATATATATGTATATATATTTTTTAAAAGACTGCCTTAGTTATATAATTAACTTTAGAAATTTCATATAAAATCATTAAAAAATAATTGTGAATATCTAAGCATTTTATTCTTTTATGTATCGACAGAATCAGATATAAAGTTGATATTCTGATGAAACCTGTAGATTCCATTTGAGAATAATGTTTTTTAAATGTATAAAATAAATTACAAAAAAGGATAATGAAATATGGTTATCAAAATATTTTTAAAAATAAGTTTGCCAATCCCAGATTAAGAACCTTTGTTCTAAATTGTCATCATCAGTGCCTGTTGTACCTGCACAGGCAGTTACATTTAACATTTTGGTGAAAGCCTGAAATCATCGTTTGTCAGTGCAGATGATTAATGACTTATCATTTTACTTGATTGTTAGTTCTCTCATGCCTTTTCTCTGTTTTAGTGCGTCCAGTACAGTTGGAGTGAGTTGAGGTTCTTGATAAATCTTATCAAACTATTAAATATCTTTGTAAGGCAAGTTATACAGCAGGTTAATGATGCAGGAAGATTTGGGTTTTTTTCTTTCCATTTTGAGTTCCTTTTCTTTACCTATTTTTAAGTGGATGTAATAGACTATACCTGGTTCTTTGCTTTGATTTTAGCTGTAAAATTCACTAAATGATTCTAAAAAAATGATTAATGCCAGAAGCCTCTATGACAAAGAATACTGTATCTAATAACATAAAGCTATAACATAAAGCCAATAGTCTTTCAGCTCATTTTTAATAGGAATATTAGCCTTTCCTTATTATTTAAGAATCTATATTGTTAAAGTTGTGCCCTTTATTAAAAAAAAACTTTGTAATTGAATTACTTTAAAATATCAATTTATAAGGTGATTATTGAAGTTACTGATTATTGAAATATCTTTCTGTTGGGGGCTTAGATAAATGACAAGTTTTGGAGTACGTCATTTAGAACATGAAAGGGATTAGGAAGGTCTCACAGTGGAATTCATGATTAATGAAACTGAAAGATAAAGTAGTAATTAAATGATATTGGCTAGGGGGTAGAGATATAGTTATTATACTTTGATTTTGCTATCAGTTAATTATAGTGAAAAACATTTCCATTCCCTTAGCCTGAATGTTTCTTAGTGTTGGTTTTACTAAGTTCAGATTGTCATTGATGTGATTACTAACAGTAACGTTTTTGATACCTTTTTTAACACGTAGCTACAACAAACGTATTAATGACATAAGAGAATGCAAAGAAGCAGCTGTGTCACATGCGTAAGTGTTTTTACTAACTTTCACTTTTGTGTAGTGGTTTTTTTTAATGGATTATTTAGTGCCTTCTTGAAATAAAAAAAATGTTTTTTGTTGAAATAATACATTGCAGTATACACAGTAACTGCTTTTAGTTGAAATATACATTGTAATATATATGCTGTAAATATACATGCTAGTTAGAGGGAAGAATATTATGACTCAATCTTGACAACTAAGTATTTTAAAGTACTTTGAATTTAAAGTAAACAAATTTTGGAATTTTAATAAAAAGTTAATATGCCAGGTTCAACAGTCTCTGACATTCCTTCCATAAAGACTGATTTTTCAGTAGCGCCCCAGCATTTACCAATAGATCCTGTTTTCTGTTAAGTTGCAGCATACTTCTGCATCCCTCGTTTAATAATTGGTACATACACACATCTCTTTTTCTTCTTCCCTACCCAAACCCTAAAACACAAACATATCCTACTTTTAGTGAGTGCCAGCCCCTACCATAGAACTTCCATCTTTTTATTAATTGGTAGGAAATATGCACAGTATCACAAATGATTTTCCATAGAATGCAGATTTTACAGTTGAAATTTTAGTCCATAAATATGATCAGTCTTCCTCATTTCATTTCTGTGAACTCTTAGTTTTCTCTTTCTCTTGAGGGCAAATTTAAAGTTCTATTATAAATGGAAATTAGTATACTTAACAACACCTTTTGACAGTTTTTCTGGTTTCCCATAAACTTAATCATTTTACTTGGTTGTTAGTTCTCTCATGCCTTTTCTCTGTTTTAGTGCTTCCAGTACATTTGGACTGAGTTGAGGTTCTTGATAAATCCTATTAAAGTATTAAATATCTTTGTAAGGCATGTTACACAACAAGTTAATGATGCAGGAAGATTTGGATTTTTTCTTTCCATTTTGAGTTCCTTTTCTTTACCTATTTTTAAGCAGGTGTAATAGACTATACCTGGTTCTGTGCTTTGATTTAAGCTGTAAAATTCACTAAATAACTCTAAAATTCAGACAGTATACTTCTTAATTCTTGACTTGATCAGGATCAACTATTTCTGGGGGGGAAAAACATACGCTGTTCTGGTTTAAAAAAAAAATTGGTCATTCTCTGAATGTAGCCTTTACTCTTAATCTTTGGGAGGTTTGGAGGGATGATTAACAATAACAAATTGTATCAGTTCATTCTAAAAGGTACCACTGATTATAGTTTACCTTATTTGTTGTAGCAGTCTTATACCAACCAGCTTTTGGGGAAAAAATATATATGAACCAGTATGATGGTATTATATCCTTTCCCTATAATGTGAAACATTGTAGAAAGTATATAATGTCAGATTATTAGAAGTCTTATTTTTCATGAGGACATGTCTATACTGATAAATATGTTTATACTTTCTCTAAGAAATGGCAGTAATTAAATTTATTACTGTATTATTCATGAATCACAAAATGAAAGCTATTGAAATAGCTGTTTTAATTAGCAAAAGTACTTAAACTTCTTAGAAGTTTATAAATGTTTCCTTTTCCTGATTCTCTGCCAATATCAGTATCTCATTTTTGTTTTCATACTTAGTTATGTGAGGAAGCATATATAGCTTTTCCCAGGTACCTTGTTTTGCAACCAAGACTTCTGATTTCTTGCTATTCAAAGTTTTTATATGGGGACATAGTATATAATACTTAAAAAATCTGAAATATACTTTTGTATAGAATCTGTAATTTGACTCTCAAAAGAACCTTATGAGATACTCTAGGTATACTCATTTTACAGATGAGAAAAACTAAAGCTATGAGGGATCAGTGACTTGACTGTGGTCATTTAGCCAGGAAATTTCAGAGGCAGAATTTGAATCTTGGTCTTCCTTACTCTTAAGTCCAGTATTCTTTCCCTATACTCTGCTGCCTCCACATGTTTTTAAATATTTAATGACTTAGATCAGCAAATATTAATTGAACTCAGAACTATGCTGTGTGGTAGGAGTTAAGGGATACCAACAAATATAAGGTATGATGAGAAGATAATTACATATGAAATTAATGAAGAATATGTGCTAAATATGTATGGACTTGCACAGTAGATAGACTGCTAGGCCTGGAATCGAGAAGACATGAGTTCAAATCCAGCCTTAGACACTTGTTAACTATTTGATCCTGGCTAAATCACTTAATCTGTCTTTGCGTCTGTTTCCCCATTTTTAAAAAGGGATCACAATTTCACCTACTTCCTAGGGTTGTTATGAAGACCAAATGAAAGAATAATTGTAAAGCTCTTAGCATAGTGCCTGGCACATAAGTAAGCCCTAGATAAATATTAGCTATTATTGTCACAATTTTGATACATAAAATAACTGTCTGGAAAATAAGTTGCTGGGGGCTAGAGTAATGAGAAAAAACTTCATTAAGGAGAATAGGAATTGAAATACGGTTTGAAAGAATAGAATTAATTTAAGAGAGGAAAATGAGGAGGGAAAGCTAGGTAGGGGAAAAGAATGAGCAGTACTAGAAATGGATGTAGATCTTAGAAATAAATTAAATATTTAAACATTAAAAATTAAGTCAGGTAATATTATTTGGAAGGCTGTGTGTGGTTATGCACTCAATTTTGGAAGAATTTTTCTTGACTTTGATTTTGCAGAATCAAAAACAGAATGTTTTAAGGGATGGTACTTTAGGAGCCTTTATAGCATCTAGATGGCTTAGCGAACAGAGTGCTAGGCCTGGAGTCAGGAAGATCTGAGTTCAAATTGGCCTCAGACACTAGTTGTGTGACCTTGGGAAAGTCACTTAACTTCTTTTTGCCTTAATTCACTGGAAATGGAAATGGCAAACCACTCCAGTATCTTTGCCAAGAAAACTCCATGGACAAGCATTGGCATTATATGGTCCACGAGGTCACACATGACAAAACAACAACAACTTCAGAAGCCATCAGGTTCATTCAGCTCTTATCAAAAAAGGAAATAAGCATGACCTATTGATGAAGCAATGGTATTGTTTTGTGATTACAATTTTTTCTTTTCCTAGATGGCCACTAACATTCCTTTTAATAATGTGTTGTAGAATTTTCCCAGTTGTCAGTCAGTCAAGCTCTCTGGCCTATTTTTTGAGGACTCCATTCTTTCCTCTTTTTTTTGAAAATTGGTATATTGGTTCTTCAGTCTTATGATTCCTCTCCTATTCTTCACAATCTTTCACAGATCACTATATTGGCTCAAGCAGAGATATTCACCATTTTAAGTACCCTAGGCTTTAAGTCTTCTGGGCCAGTTGACTTGAACTTATCAGCTATCTGGGTGTTCTCTTATGTCTTTACTTATAGGTTATCAGCTTCTTGTTAGCCTTGTTCATATTCTTTTTATTTGAAAGGTCATTCTCCTTGGCTAAGAAAAAAAAAATCAAAAAGAAGTTAAGAGACCTGCCCACATATTATTGTCCTTTCCACTCTGAACATCAGTCCTGATCCTTCTGTGAGCATCCCTTTTCTTTCCTGGACATAGCTTTAAAAGACACTTTTTGTTGTCCAAGGCTTTTCTTGCAAGCCATGGCTTATTGCGGTCTGTAGTATCCTTAATAATGGATTCTTGAAAGACTGTGCCATACTTTTGAATTCATTCTTTTATCTGCCCCTGCTTTTGTCTTTTACATGTCTTTTTACAAAATTTGAGATAACTGGTAAATTCCTTTGGTATACTCATTGGTCACTTTATTCAGCATTCTTTCCTCATCAAAATTGTTTTTCTGTGTGTCATCAGACATTTTTGAGAGTTTTTCATTCCTTCTGGACTGATTGTCTACAGAATTTTAGTTCATGGATCTTTACTATTTTTTCCCCAAGTCCTTTGAAATCTGCACTCACAAAAATTTTTTTTCTCTTCTGTCCAAATTCTTAGCTGTAGTGATGTCCCTTCCGTATTCCTATCTTTTTCACCCCAACAGCCTTTTCCAACCCTGTTAGTTAAGAATGAGATTTAGAATCAATTATCCTGGTGTTGGTTCCTGCAACTTTTGAAGAATAAAGGGATAAAACTACTATTATGGCAAGTATAGAAATATAAGTACTCTGCTTTTAGGAGATAATAATCCCAACAGATGTCTAGCTAATTGAAGTCCTTTATCAGTACTATGTCTGACTCTACTGGGTTCCATGATCAATTTCATGAACTACTCATAGAGTTCTTTCTAGGTACTTTGCAAAACAATGATAATATTGTTTCTGTTTTAGCATTCATTTATCTTCACACAAATTATTTTGCTGAAAAACAAAACCAAAAAAACTAGAAGATGCAGTAAACAACTAATATTTAACTTGTGAAATAATTTATGTTTTAATTAATGAGTAAATCTCCATTTTTTTCTTTTAATATAGTGGTTCAATGCATAGAGAAAGACGCAAGTTTTTAAGATCTGCGCTGAAAGAATTAGCTACTGTCTTGTCTGATCAGCCTGGCTTGCTAGGGCCTAAGGTAATGGATTTCACATTTATTTTCACTCAAAAAGTCACATGTTGAAAAATTTCTTATTGAAGCCTTGAATACTCTAAATTCATTTTAAATATTAACTTTGGAATCAAATTGCTTTTAATTAGATTGGTTAAGAATATTTGGAAGGGACTTGAGAGGTCATCTAGATCAATCTGGATCTTAACCGAACTTCCCTTATCAATATACCTAAGAATTGATTGGTTTGTAATCCTCCGCATTGAGATTACTAGTAAAGGAGAATTCATTATCCCCTTAGGCAGGCAGCTTATTTCTTTTTCGGACACCTCTATTAAGAAGTTTTTCTTTTAAAGTACATTACCCCCATACAACAGGAAAACATTTTATCTTTTCCCCTTGAAGCTTCCCCTTATCTTTTAATAGGACTTATTATTTTGTACTTTCTCTTGACCTATCTGCCTCAGGTTATCAGGTGCTATTGACTTATTGTGGGTAAGAAGATTCTGGGGGGTAAGGGGACTTGAAGGTAAATGGAAAGTATAGTTGGATAAATATTCTTTAAAACTTTGTGTTAAAATATAAACTCTCTAACCTTTTGTTTTTCAGGCACTTTTTGTATTTATGGCATTATCTTTTGCTCGTGATGAAATCATTTGGCTACTGCGTCATGCAGATAACATGCCAAAGAAGAGTGCAGATGACTTTATAGATAAGTATGTTAGCAACATTTTTTTTTTAACATTTTAATGGGACTAGTGTTGTAGTAACATTATTGAAAAAGACCACCATTAATCAGTAACACATTTAAGCACCTGCTGTCAGCCAGGCACTATGTTAAGTGTGAATTAAACTATTGGGTTAACAGGAGAAGGCAACACATAAAAGGATGCTTAAAAGTTGTCGTGGGAAGAAATGAAATGTAGTCCAAGGAATTTGTGATCATGGGAAGCAGCCTGAGAGCCTTCTTTAAGTGAAAGCTCTGTGAGGAGTTTTTGCTCTGCCCTCTAGTTCTCCAATCCAAGTGGCAGAAGGTATTCAGGGTACTAATGAGGTATTAGACTAAACAAAGATGGTACAGTCTCCTGGGATAGTCCTTCTCCTGATGAATTCCCTGGGGGCATGTAGATTTCATTCTAAGTAGTACAAACTGGTGGGAAATAATTACTGATACAATGACCTCATCTTTTGTCACAAATTGTTCAAATATGAAAATATCTTAATAAGCAAAATTTAACGATGTCATACTTAATGAAGTTGACATGAAAAAGCTAGGAGAAGAAAGATTTTAATTTAGCTTTCAAAATTTTTGCAGGGTCTAACTAAGGAAGTTTAGACTTCTGCGTAGTTATATTTCTAGTCTTTTGACTGCCATCTAGTTGATGTAGTAGAGTGCTGTACTTGGAGTTAGGAAAACCTGAGTTTGAATTATGCCTCAGACACTAGCTATGTGACACTAGGCAAGTCACTTAACTTTTCTATGCCTTAGTTTTCCTCATCTGTAAAATGAAAAAGCTAAACTCAGTGGCCTCCAAGTTTTTCTTTCAGCTCTAAATCTTATGATCCTGTGCATTACATGCATCTCTTTGGAGCTTTGAATGCAGTGCTTCAAAGAAAAGAGAAGGGGAAAATGTAGACTGAGGGATAGGTGGATGTGAGATTTCAGTGAGGACAGAGAATAATGTTTAAGGTAGGAAGACTGAAGGAAAGTTGCCTCTGTTTTGCAACTTTTAGCCTTTGTGAGTTACTTGGCACAATCCAGTATAAGTACTTTGTCCAGTATTATACAATGTGTCTCAGACTAACTTGAATGCATGTTTTACTGACTGAGACTAGCTCACCATTACAATACATTATTTTACTCTGTAGTACATTCAAATAATGAACAGTTGTTGAGAACTACTTTCATTTTCTCACTTTATGGATGTTAGTGTTATGAATATAGAATTATATTCAATTTTTTTTTTTACTAAAGTTAAAAAATAAGCAGTCCTAATCATCTGAATTATGTTTCTCTAGCATGTTTTTAAAAATAACACCCTAGGTTATACCTTCTTTTCAATTTAGATACATGTGTTTTCTTTAGGACCTCACCTTTGCACAGATTGCAACCAAACATATGATCTCAGAAAGTTAGTTTCTAAAAATTCAATGTCCTCCAAACTTGGCCACTTTCTGAATTTGTCAAGGTTAGGTATGATTCTTAAACTACAAAGTGTTACCTGGAGCCACACCTGAAGACTTTCTAGCAGTATAAGACCTGCTGAAATTTGCCTTGGCATAACTTGGATGCCTTAATAAAAAATCCTAGATTATCATTATCATAATGCATTTTTGGTGGCTATTTATCATCTAATTTATTTGTTTTTAGCTAAAGAAAACCAGTCAAAACATTTCTGTTTAGGGATATTTTCTTAAGAATTTTTCATATTTTTCAAGAAAGGTAACTGCATCTGCAAATAATAGTATTTGCAAATTAATTTCACTTTGTATAAAAAAAACCCCAAAGTGTCTAAAAATCAAATTAACCTTTGACTGATAGAGATTTAGTTCTTCACTTTTTAAAGGTGCTTATTGTTGTGTGTATAAGGCACTGTGTTGGGAATACTAAGATGAAAAATGAGGGGTGCTGATCAAAGATGGCTTCATCAAGAACATGGCGACTTAACTGAGGCTTGAAGGAAGAGAAGTAGTTTTGCAGACAGAAAAGACTAAGGAAATCTATTCCAGAAATGGGAGGCAATATACACAAATACGTGGAGGTAGGGCATAACATGTTGACTTTGGGGAACACAAATAGTTCTTTTTGACTAGAAAAATGTCAAAAGGAGTATTGTGAGCTATAAAGACATTAGGTTTTTGAGCAAGGGTATGACTGAAGGTTTTTGAGCAAGAGTATGATGTTTACAACATTTATATTAGGAAGATTATTTTGGTAGCGTGTGTGTGTGTGTGTGTGTGTGTGTGAGTGAAGAATGGATGGTAGAGGAGACTTTGAGTCAGGTTAGTAGTGATGAGGGTTCAGAATTATAGCAGTGGGAGAATAAGTGAAAGTAGAGAAGATGAATTTAACAAATATGTATTCATAGGATTTAGCTACTGATCACATTTTATTTGTGAGGTAGAGTGAAGAGTTAAAAATGATTGAACTCAGAAGATGTTAGTGCTATCAAGAGAAACAGAAATTGAGAGGAGGGGCAGGTTTGGGATGGATATTGATGAGTTATTTTGTGCACAGTGAATTTGAGGTACTTTCAGAAAATCCAGGTGAAAAATAACAGAGAGATATAGTAATCAAGTTCAAAGGAGATCAGGGCTGCAGTTATGAACTTGGGTTATTTACCTACACCTTCTGAGGAGGCAAAATTAAGTAATGGCAGCAGAGACATAGTTTGGAAGTGACAATATGAAAGCAAATAGTAAATAAGTTTGTTCCAGTTTTGTGTTTAGGAGTATATGTAAATGAAAATATAAGCACCTAATATCGAAGGTCTTGTAGGATGTGATTTCTTTATAGAAAATTTCAGTTACTATTAACAGTTGGGAGTAATGTTAAAAGAATTGAAGATGAAAAGGGAGAGGGATGGGATAGAGGATTAACAATTAAAGTTGGCCTTGTGCTGGGTTGAATAGTGATAAATGGCATTGGCCAAAGAAGGGGATTTTTGTGATTCTGAAACATGGTAATTAGAGGATTTAGATATTTCTAATCGCTAATAATAAAGCAGGAAAAGTACCAAATGGGAAGGTGCTTGTAGACTTTATTGTCTCTGAGGTTATAATTAGAATATCAATGTGATGGTGCCCTATAAGATCAAGTTTTTGCTGCTGCCTTAAATTAAGAAAGCCAAAGATCTGTATAAACCATGTAGAATAACTGGGTTTTTTTAAAAGGAAATTTTTTTTAAAGAACCTCATTTATCATTGTAAATAATTAAAACACAAGTCTAGGGGCAGCTAGGTGACACAGTGAATAGAACACCAGCCCTGGAGTCAGGAAGACCTAAGTTCAGATCCAGCCTGAGACACTTAACACAAAACTAGCCATGTGACTTTGGGCAAGTCACTTAACCAATTGCCTTGCCTTCTGCCTCCAAAAAAAAAACCCTACAAAAAAAGTGTCTAAATGTTAGTACAAAGCACACTGTATCACTTAAAATGTCTTCCATTTTAAAACCTCTAAGTAATGAGCAACAGAAGAAAACAGAAAAATTAAGAATCAATAAAATACTAGTATATTATTTCATAATACTTGGTCGCTTATGTTTAGAAGATGGCTTATGAGTTTTAACATTGTGATGTACTTTACAATGAAATTCAGGTATATTTAAAGCCTTACAGAATATAAGGAAAGAGGCAGCTAGGTGATGCAGTGGATAAAGTACCAGCCATAGAATGAGGAGGACCATATGTATATATGGAAAAAACCAGCAAGCAACAAACAAAAAAAGGATATTTTGGTGGTTTTTCAGGAGCAATTAATATTTTAACTTTTTTCCATTTTTTTAAAGGCACATCGCTGAACTGATATTCTACATGGAAGAGCTCAGGGCACATGTGAGGAAATATGGACCAGTAATGCAGAGATATTATGTACAATATCTCTCTGGCTTTGATGCTGTGGTTTTAAATGAACTTGTTCAGGTGAAAAAAAATTCATATTTCTTATTTTCTATCATTCTGTCACTTCTTCCTGCTATAGTTAATTTCTGATAATCATTAGTAATAACTACATCCATTTATATAGTGCTTTATGATTTGTAAAGAACTTCAAAAAGCCCCTTTAAGGAGGTGTTTTTAAATATTATCCTCAATTTATAGTTGAGGAACTTGAGATACTAAAAGATTAAATGACTTACTTTTGGCCCATTGTATTAGAGGTAAGATTTGAAATCTTCTTTTAATTCCCAAGTTACCAAATTTGCCTCAATTAAGACATAATAAGAAACTGGAGGATAAATCTGGAAAGACCACCAACTGGACTTGGGGTTAGAACACTCAGAAGACCTGGTCTCTAGTCTCAGCTCTGACATTTAGCAGCTTGTGACCTCAGGACAAGTTACATCACTGCTTGGGGCTTTAGATTCCTGATTTACAGAATGGGGTTGGACTAATAGAATCTTTCAGCTCTAATATTATCTGATTCTGTGAATCTTTTACTCTTTTTACTTTAACATATATTTAAAAAGAAAGCCTGATTTGTAATTGTTAGGGGGTGTATTTTTAAACTTGTTTTCATTTTTGTTGATATTATTGCAATTGTAGGTGATTCAGTTGTTTTTCCATCTCCAAGAGATGTCCTATTCTATAAGCATATAAGTTCTTAACATTTCTATCCCATTGAGTTGTCTGACAGAAAGGGAAATCACCCTGCTTTTATTTGCTTTAGGCTGTATAAAATAACAACTATCTCCCAAAAATATTTTAAAGTAGCTGAATATGGGAAGAGTGATAAAAGTTTGAGATTATAGTAAGAGCTCCATAAATTACAAACTGAATGTTAAAATAAAGGTAAAGTACCTTTATTTTACCAGTCCGTAGAATTTTTTAATCTGTTCTGCCCTGACAGATAAGAAGAACAAATTTCTAATATTGAGCAGTTAAAAATCTAACTTGTCTTTAGGATATAGGTGACTGCAAGACTGGGATAAAGGGGCAGCTTGGTAGCGCAGTGAATAGAGCACCAGCCCTGGACTCAGGGGGACCTGAATTCAAATCTGGCCTCAGATACTTAACATATACACAAAAACTAGCTGTGTGACCTTGGGAAAGTTACTCAACCCCAATTGCCCTACCTTCCCTTCTCCAAAAAAAAAAAAAAGACTGCAATAAAGTCTTATTGCACTGTAAGAGATTATTCAAATTTCTGGTTACTTTCCTCATATATCCACTAGATGGAGCTCAGATGCTTCCATTTTCCAGTTTTCATTAAAATGGAATGGACAACTATTAACTATCCTTTAGGACAGAGATAACTAGTGGTTTTTATCAAAATACCTACAATTACAGACTTCTGTGTTGTGATATACTACATTCTTTATTGAATAGACAGTAGAGTATTTAGCCATCAGATTTGTATTGTGGGCCAATAAATCAATTCATTTTGATCATCTTGTTAATTATTAATAAGTGTCAGCCAAATTTTGCAGCATTTAACATTGATCTTTAAAGTGACTTCTGGTTTTTGTTTATTGTTTCTGTTCCTTCAGAAATACATGAGTTTTTATAGTGACAAAACACATCTCTTATCTATTATGTGACTCACATTGGTCGTTTATTAAATTACTAAGCTTAAAATATGTTGTGTTGCGTCTGAGCTAATATTTTAAACTTCAGTGTGATTGATTTTAATATCTTGGGGGGAAATGTTTTGGATTCTTTTTTAAAGCCAATTTAAATTACCCTTTATGTGCCAATTGCTAGCCATAATTTTTTTCATGTGGTTATTTATTTAAAAATTTAAATCATGCATTGGCTTTTTCTGGTTTCATTTCAGAATCTTTCAGTATGCCCTGAAGATGAATCAATCATCATGTCCTCCTTTGTTAATACTATGACTTCCCTAAGTGTAAAACAAGGTAATAGATCTAATAAGAATGAAATAAAGCAAACTTCATTAAGAGCTTTTAATTGTTTTCAAGTCTGAGTTCCTTAAGATTACTTAGTGTTTACAAGATTTTTTTTTTTAGAATTTTCAGATCTTTGGTCTACTCTGCTTTGTTTCCCTCCTTTTATTTCCCCATGAGAAACAACTAAAAATAGGTATTATGTGGTTATGTTTAAAAAATCCTATTTTACTAATTTCAACAAGAATTAATTATTCTTTTCCTTTTTTAAAACAAGAAAAGCTAAAGAAGATATAGTAGACATACTGTAATAAGTTAGTCATTTGATTTTTAATCTACCTGCTTTGTGGAGGCAGTGTGATATAATGGACCATGTATAGCATTAGGGGATGAGGAAAGCTGTGTTCAGATCTTCAAAACCTATTGTGACCTGTGTTTAAGGCAAATCCTTAGGACTTTACTAGTAAGTGTGAAGGGCTTGTCTTTTTGAGTTGCCATATTTTCCAGAAATACTGGACTCAGAGCATACAGGAAACCCTGAATGTGTGGAGGACAAACACCTCCCCCTGCGTCCAGCCCTTAAGCTGACATAATTTGTTGTTTGCACCCTAAACTGGGTTCCCTCTGAGTTTTTGGGAGGCGAGACAAGTACCAGCCAGTCTCTGCCAGGCTGGAAAAGTGCTTGTGCATCTGGGTCCTTTGCAGATAAGTAGACTTCCTACCTTCATAGTCTGGCTGTTCCCAAGGAAAAAGAATGCAGTTTTTGCCATCACCTTGCTCCTTGCCTTTCAGGAGGGGTTTTGTCCTTTTCTACCTTTACTCTACCTTTCCTCTCCCATGCCATGCCTCTTTTGGTGGAGATACATGTTTTTTCCTCTTCCTTTTGTTGTACTGTCATAAATATGCAAAATATATAAAGACTGTGAACTCTTTGGATTCCACATTCATTTCTCTTGTAATAAACCTGTTTTTTTCACATAACTTGCATGATGTTGTGATTGCCTGTTTGACGTAAGTCATAGAAAAGTTAGAGGAATTCCCCACTGGGAATTGCCCGTGTTAATGAATTTTCCTTCTTGTACTCAGGTATATCTGCATTATATCAAATTATTTATTTAGCTTTCAGAAAGTTTTGAAAAGGGATGGTATAAGTCTTTAGTATTAAGACGTTGTCTATAGGTTCAACTAATTTCATGATTAGGAAATCTAATGAAGTTTTAATCATATAAAGCATCCTATAATAAATAGACTTCCCTTGTATGTTTTTATTTTAATAGAGCGCAAGAAAGACTGTGTGACTCCTTCCTTTAAAAACACCAGTCTTTGTAAAAATTTAGTATTAGCATAGTAGAATTTGACAAACATATCTGATATTGACATCAGAAATGGCTTTTTTTAGAGAAGCAGCATAGTGTGGTGAATAATCAGGAAAAAGGAAATGGAGACTGTGAACAAGTCACTTAACCTCTTGATGCCCCACACAATTCTAAGAATATTGATTAAACAATAGAGATTTGCATTGATAAAGGAAATTACCTTATTAGGAATCTCCTAATTCCTCACTGGGATACCAGTGAAAACACAGATTTGATCACCTCAAAATTAGAAACAAAACTTTTTTGTATGTATATATCTTGAAAATGCTCATTTACTTTGTACTTTTTTTCATCTTAATACAGTTGAAGATGGAGAAGTATTTGATTTCCGAGGGATGAGATTAGACTGGTTTAGATTGCAGGTAAGAATGATTTAATGATTGTCAGTTCATTTTTGCTTATTGGTTAGCCCAGATTATATTTATTATGTGAGGGAAAATGTTGAGAAGTTCATGTAACCGTTAAGAACAATTACAATATAATTATTAAGTATTCCTAAGTGATCACTGAATGATTCTACTATATTAACATAGTATACTTCTTGTACAAAAGATAGAGAAATGTAGATTAGATGATAGTGCAATTAAGTAGTCTTGGAGCTGTGCAAATAATGAGACACAGGAGCTATTAATGGTTTCATTTCAAATTGTAATGTCTATAGTAGACTAGAGTAATGGTGGCGATTCCAAAGAGGCAAATTTTGACTTGATATAAAGAAAACATTCCTAACAATGAGAACCATCCAAGAGTGAAATGGATTGCTTTTGGAGGTTAGTTGGTTTTTCTTCTTTGAAGATCTTCATATCATGAATTCCTATGTTAAATTCTTGCTCACATGCAAGTTTATCTAGATGGCTATAGAAGGTCTCTTTTGGTGCCGAGCTTCTGTGATTCTACAAGTCAGTATTCTACAGGAATATGTAAAATAAACATTTTTAGTTAGTCTTAAAACAAATTAGTCAATCAAATGATTGTATCAGAAGTGTGTTTTCAGCTGAATATAAATGGTTGCTTGGATTAAAAATAATAAGACATAATTAAATGCTTATGTTTCTTCTTAAAAATCTTTTGAATTTGCCCCCAAGGGTCTCAAGTTTTTTATTGTTGGCTGAAACAACTTCCTATATTGTTAAACTTTCTCTTAAGTAGTCTGATAAAAGTTCTCATTAGAGGAAGCTGTGGCCTGCTATTAACTCCTCTCAAAAATCAGAAGACATTTGGCACAGGGGTTATTGTATTTGGAATGCATGTAAGATATAGCTTGATAAAACACTTCATAGGCCTTAGAAAAGATAATCCAGTTGATAAAAGATTTATTTGAAGTATCTTGACTTAATGGATTTAAAACAGGCAGTATTTAAGATCATGAAATCTTCTGTGAGAGTGTGATAGGAAATCCTTCCTGCAATGAGGATCAAGGTTAAGTTGAATCTGATGAGTTTTTACAATATGAAGTTATTACTTTACTGCTTTTTGCGTTTTGAGAAGCAGTACTGCTTGCATTCTTCATTTACCCTTTATACAGTTCTGCAAAGGACCGTATACTTCAAACATGTTTGCTTCCAAGTTTCTTCACTTGATGAAGAAATTAAGTGTTTACTAGCTAAGGTGGTTTATTCTTCATTGTGATAGCTGCACAGTATCAATTAAACATCTAAGAAATGGTGATAATTTTTCATAGCCAACAGTTCTTAAAATAAGTTTGATTGGAATTGTTGACTTTTCTACAGCCTATGGCTAGAAGCAGAAGAGGTAGGTAGTTGAGATAATCTAAGGCTAAGGTTTAGCAAGAAATGAATGGTGATAGACTCAAAGTGAGAAGTAGTGGAGAGTTGATGATTATGTAGGTTTGAAATGATTAACTACAGATTTGAAACTGAAAAGGGAAGAAAATTTAGTCATAGCATGGTTAATTGCCTGAGAAAACCTGAAGAGGTAGAAGGATTGGAGATCTCAGTGAGAGTGAAGAATAGATTTAGGGGTTATGAGATAACGGGAAGATAACATGAAAGGAGATTAAGGTCAGATTGAAGAATATCAATTTCCATTTAAGGAAGTGGGGCCTTGATTGGTAATGTTGAGACTGACTTTGTGACCCTCCCTATATGTGATTGAGGTAAAGCAGAGTAGGAAATGAATGGAATTTAAGGAAACAGGCACTGGGAAGCTTGGAGGTTTAAAGAAGCATCACTGAATGTTCCAAGTGCTAATAGAAGCCAAGGATAGAAGAGGAAAGGAAGACAGTGTACCGGCTGTTGAACTTTTGAAAAAGGGAAAATGATCTGGGGACCAGGCTTATAGCATCCATCAGGATTTGAATTGATTTATGCACATGTATATGACAACATTTGTTCATCTAAATCATGTTGTTGGCTATTGCCTGACTTTTTGTTACTATAATTTTTTTTATTGGTTGTTTTAAAAGAACACTAAAATGAAGAAAATACATAATCAAATAGTAGGGACTACAGTCTGACATGTGAAGTCAAGTTTAGCTATAAGCTGAACAACTAAGTTAGATGGTTACTTGCTATCTGTGTAATTTTTATATGTTGTCTCCCCCATTATATTTTAAAATCCTTGAATGCAGGGACTTTTTTTTCTTTATATCTCCAACACTTAACCCAGTGCCTGGCACATAGCAAGCACCTAATAAATGATTTATTCATTTTTCTTTTTGTTAAGTATTAGATAGTTGAACTAATAAGCAAGCACCAGACAGCTTCTATATTTGTAAGTCTGCACAATTATTCGCCTTAGGCTCTATGACTGGTTCTCAACCTTCTTAATGTTGCAACTCTTTAATACTTGTATGTGGGCATATCTGCATGTGGACCCGCCTGGAGATGGATGGAGGAGCGGTGTTTCCGTTCCTAAGACCATGAGAAATATGTTTTCTGATGGTCTTAGGTGACCCCTGTGACCCCTGTGAAAGGGTTGTTCGACCCCCAAAGGGGTCGCAACCCACAGATTGGGAACTGCTGCTCTATGATATGATGATAAGACTGCTGGATTTTAATTGATCAGAGTCCTGGTTTTGAATTCTTTGTTTGATACTCATTACCTATGTAACATCTGAACTCCAAGGTTTTCATCTGAAGAATGGGGTTAATAAAACCTATAGTACCTAATTCACAGAGTTTTTGTGAGCCTCAAATGAAGTAATGTACATAAAATGCTTAGTCACCTTAAAAATGATACATTAATTTAAACTATTAGTATTAGTCTTAAGTTTTCATGTGTGTCAACAAACACCTTGATGCATGCTAAGAATTTTTATGTGCAATACACTGCCTTAATATTATATTTTCTATATCGTGAAGCTTTGCTGTTAATGGATCTGCTTTGTAAGATCTATATGAAATTTAGATTAGGGGGACCATGATAAATACATTTTTACAGGATTTTATTCCATAGAGAATAAGGTTCTGGTGTATTTATTTTAGAAATTGTATCATTAAGGAGATTGAATTTCTGGGTAAACAGAGCATTATGAGTAATGTTATTCTTAGGATGTATTTTTGAACTTTTTCTAATGATGGTGATATACTTTATGCACTCAGTGCGTGTTTAGAAATAAATTGTGTTCATATAATTATGATTATTAAAATAATTAACCAAACAAAACATTGTCCTTTTTCAGGCATACACAAGTGTCTCTAAGGCTTCTTTAGGCCTTGCTGATCACAGGGAACTTGGGAAAATGATGAATACTATCATTTTCCATACAAAAATGGTAGATTCTTTGGTGGAAATGTTGGTGGAAACCTCAGATCTCTCCATATTTTGGTATGTTTTAAATTTTATTTTCTATTTTTAAAATAGGGGGTATCTTAAATATAATTCTCTCAATTGTTTTTGTATTAGCCTTTTTTATACATTAATAATAATGAAACTGGTGATTTGACCATGTCTCATTACTGAAGGAAATGTGAAAATGTTGATGCTGTTGAATGCCTGTGCCGCTGTTTTTTAAAAAAAATATTTTTTTGGACAACATATGGCCTCACAAAGTCTACCTCAGCATGGCAGTGCTCTCAAGTATGGTTATTCCAGTCACTGATGAAGAGGTTAACCCTTCATTCTAAGGCTAAGCTAACTTTGTATATCTTGATCCCCTCTCCACCTGTCTTCTCCAGCATGTTGTTTCCACAATATTCACTCTCTCTGTTATTCAGTCTTTCCCAATCTGCTGGATCTGTCTACCACCTGCAAACACCCATGTCTCTCCCGACTCTCAGTAGATCATACCATTCCCTCAGCTTTATATTATTCCTCCCTTTCACGGCCAAACTCCTTTTTCTCTTCTCTTCTCTTCTCTTCTCTTCTCTTCTCTTCTCTTCTCTTCTCTTCTCTTCTCTTCTCGGCTGGGGAGACAATTGGGAAGGAGGCTGGGTAGTATTACATGTGTTGCCTCTCCTTTCTCTCCTCTCACTCTTCAGTCTGATTTCTAAGCTCATCACTATTCTCTTCTGTTAATTGATGAGTCCAGTGACCTTGACTTTTCTCAATCTTAATCCTTTTAGATTTCTGCAGCATTTAATACTATTTATTGTTTTATGTCAGACATCTTCTACTGTCTCTTCTGTCACTCTGGTCTCAGCTGATTAGATGACTCTTACCCTTGCCAAGACCAATTCCTATACATGAACCATTGATTTATCCTCTTCCTATCTTTTCTAGAAGATTTCCTCTATTATCATTCCCAGTGAATCAACAAGTATTTATTAAGTGCTGGCTCTGTGCCAGGACCTGTGCTGAGCACTGTAGATACAAGTACAAAGACCGAAACAATTCTTAGTCCAGAAGGAGCTTACAATTCCATTCATTAATCATCAGTCTTTCCTTATCTGTTGGTTCCTTCTCTGCTGCCTACTTTTGTGCCTATGTCCCCCATCCCATCTTCTAAAAACACTCACTTGATCATCCCAGCAGCAATCTTCCTCTGTCTCTTGCATGGCTGAAATCCTTGAAAAAGCCATATGTACTAGGTGCCACCATTTCCTTTCTTCTCTTTCCTTTCTAAATCTTCTGCAGTCTGACCTGAAACTGCTCTCTCTCCAAAATTACCAATGATCTCTTTTCTAAATCTAAAGACCTTATCTCAGTCCTCATCCTTCTTGACCTCTAATGTTTGAAAAGTTGATCAGTCTTTCCTCTTAAGATACTTTCCTCCTCTCTTGGTTTTTATTACACTAATTTCTGAATTCTCCTACTTGACTATTCCTTTGCAGTCTCTTTTACTGTTTTTCTTTTTATGTCTTGACCACTAACAGTAGGTGTTCCCCACAGCTATGTTTCTGGCCCTTTCTCTCTCTCTCTCTCTCTCTGTTCTACTGTCCATTTGATAGTCTTATCAGCCTCCTTGGCTCTAGTTATCTGCAGTTGATTTCTATCTAGATCTGTATATCCAAGCCCTGGTCTCTCTCCTAGATTCCCTCAATCTTATATCACCTACTGCTTTTTGTATATCTTGAAGTGGATACCCTCTAGGCAAACAACATTTGGGGTTTCCTTGGCAAAGATTCTGGAGTGGTTTGCCATTTCCTTCTCCAGCTCATTTTGCAGATGTGGAAACTCAGGTAAACAGGATTAAGTGAATTATCTAGGGTCACACAGCTAATAAGAGTGAACGCAAATCTTCCTAACTCCAGGCCCAGCTCAGTGCTGTATCCACTGTGCCACTTAGCTGCTCAGGTATCTTGAACTAAACGTGTTTAAACTAAACTCATTCTAAAAATAGGAGGAAAAAAACCCCACTCTGCTTTTTGATCTTCCCTATTTGTGTCAAGAGTACCACCCTCCTTCCAGTCACCTATATTTATTTTTTTAATTTATTTATTTCAAACTTAGATACACAATAAGAAAAGAAAAAGGAAGATGTTAAATACTAAAGCTTAAATACAAAATAAAAGGAAAAAAACCATTGCCATGTGCACAGCAGAAAGTAAGGGAGGATTCAAAATATACAGCAATAAATTTCCATTTCAAGAAAGGCTATGTAATAAATATTACTTGGGTTCAGAGCTGTTCATCTGTTCTTTGCTTGCTCTTAAGTTTTCTTTTGTTCTTCACTGTGCACTTTTTTTTTTGTTATTTTCCCCCCTTTCTTCTACTGCCTCCAAGAAGGCTTCAATTAAGCATGGATATATTTTTATATATACACAGACACACACATACATAGATATACAAACCATACATTCACATACATGCATATACATACATATATACATATACTTAGATATATGTAATCATATATAAACAATTTACATTCATATGCATCTGTATAAGAGCATACTATACTTGTTTGTCCTGTTTCTCTGAGGGTGGATAGCATCTTCCTTCATAGATCCAAGTCTTTCTATACTTTTCTAGGCCTACCAACTCATTATGTCCTATACCACCACAATATTCCACTTTATATAGTCTAAAACAATATTGATTAATATGGCTGACATATAGTGTAGTTTCCCTGTTTTTCTCTTTTGATTAAATCTATTTTAGCTTTAACTTTGTCTGAGATCATGGTTATTACCCCTGCTTTTTCTCCCTAATAAAATTCTACTGCTGATCCTTATTATGTTTGTGTGTATCTCTTATTTCCTATTCTTCCTCACTCTTTTGCTTTACTTCTACCTGCTTCTTTTCCCTCCTATTACTTAACCTACCCTCCCCAATAAAAATCTTTCCCTTATCCTGTCCCCTCCAACCTGAAATCTCTCCCTCTCCCCTTAGTCTTTTATTTCTTTCTGAATTTAGAAGATTTTTATGCCCTTCTGTATACATATGTAATATTCCCTTTTTAACCCATTCCTGATGAGAGTAGAGTTCCAGAACTACCAGCCCTCCTCCACCATCTTAATTCCTCTGTGACATTTCTTCCTCTCACATTCACTTGTATAAAATAATTACTCTTTTTAACTTTTCCTAGAGATTTTACTTTTTAGTATTGCATCATATTTAGCTCTACCCTAATCTTTCTTTCCAACTACCTGATTACACACAACAGTCTTAGACATAAACTTTCCATTTCTTCTTATAAAAAATAAACTGTCTTTACTGGGTCCCTTGTAATTAGTCTTTGTTCTTTCTATTTATCTTGGATCTTGTATGTCAAATTTTCTGTTAATTTCAGGGTTTTTTGCAGTAAAATCCTGAAACTCTGGAACTTCTCTAAATGTCCATTTCTTTTGTTCAGGGTTATTGCTTAACTTTGCTGGGGATGTTTTTAGCCGTAACTCCAGTTATTTTGCTGTTCAATATATAGTGTTCCAAGACCTGTGGTCTTTTAGTGTAGCCACTGCTAGGTCTTATGTGATTCTGATTGTGGCTGTGCCATACTTGAATTGTTTTTTCTTGTTGTTTGTAATATTTTCTCCTTGATCTGGGATTTGGAATCTAGCTATGATATTCTTGTAGGTTTTCCTCACAGGATCTCTTTCATGTGATGATCAGTGGATTTTTTTTTCTATTTCTACTTTACCCTCTTTTTTGAACACTTCAGGAAAATTTTCTTTAATTAATTCTTGGATAGGTGTGTTACTCTTCACTTCTCTCTCTCTCCATTACCTCATATATCCAGTCAGTTGCCAAACCTAGTCACTTCTACTTCTCCAGTATCTCTTGCATATGTCCTCTTTTCTGTGTTCACATAATCACTACTTCTGAACTATTGAAGGAGTCTCCTTTTTGGATTCCCTGCCTCAGGTTTCCCTTACCTGATCTCTAGTTCATCCTATATGCAAAGCTACTGAAGACTATGTCCTTTCCTACTCAATAAATATCAGTGGCTCCTTAATATCTCTAAGATCAATATAAGTATCTTTCTTTGACATCTAAAACCCTTCACAATTTTGCCTCAAACTATCTTTCCAATCTTTTTATATGTTGCCTTCTCATACTCCCTCGCTTATCGACCTAGGCAAATTGTCCTACTTTCTTCTCCACACATAGCACACTCCAGTCTCCTATCTCCATACTTTTTATGCTAGCTTGAATGCATCTTCATCTCACTTCTACTACTTCTTAAAAATTCTCATTTCCTTAACATCTCACTTTAGAGCCACCTCTCACATGAAGCATTTCCTCATTCCCCAAGGTGCCAGTACTCCCTCAAATTTATCTTGTATTTATTTTTGCTTTCTTACTTAGGTTTATTGTCTCTCCAGTAAAATGTAAGATCCTTACGGGAAGGGACTTTTTCATTTTTGTCTGTTTTATGTTGAGTGCTTTGTATAATGCCTGCCACATTCTCTGTTCTTAAATGCCTGTTGTTTCAATAGGCAGCTGACTGGCACAGTGGATAGAGTGCTTTGAGACAGGAAGACTCATCTTCATGAGCTCAAATCTGGCCTCAGACACTTAATGGCTGTGTGACCCTGAACAAGTCAGGGTCTTGTTTAAGACTTAACCCTGTTTGCCTCAGTTTCCTCATTTGTAATAGGATCTGGAGAAGGAAATGCCAAACCACTACAGTGTTTTTGCCAAGAAAACCCTAAATGGGGTCACAAAGAGTCAGATACGACTGAAAAATGACTCAGTAAAAAACTTTTCAACCTCTTTGAGGTCCCTAAGTCTTTAATTCATGGTAGCAGGCATCCTTTGCTTTGAATACTGGATATTCTCCACTTTCAGCATATTTGATTTGTCCATGTCTTTCCCACATTCGCATGGGATACCTAGGAAACCAACCCTCTTTACAAAACTGATAACTTTGAGCTTCCTTAGGAAGCTGACCTTCAGTGAAGGTGATTGTAACCCAGGGATTCTCCTTATCAAAATTGGAGAGATAGCAAGAGTTCAATATGCTAAGTCCAGGGTGACTTGCTTATGGTTATACAACTAAGTGTCTGAGGTAGTATTTCAATCCTTTGACTCTAAAGTTCAGGACTAATTCCATTTTGCCATGCTTCCATCTTTTTCCGTAAACAACCTATCACAGAGATAATTGCAACATGAAAATACACCAACATATGCAAAGAATGAAGTAGAGAAATCACACCGCCAGCCAAGATCTTATAAATGGTTTGTTGTCCAGTTTTGAAGTACTCTGTAAATGCTTGCCATTAATGTGAGCTAAACATGGATTTGTAAAAACCAGAGTTGTTTTTGGTGCTTTAAGAAATTCAAAACTTGATGAATGGAGCTACACAACTGACAATAGAATATGCTATAGATTTTAGAAATGCATCAGCTACTATAAGCGTATTGTGATAAAAGGCAAATTAACGTATAAAAATTTTAACTTATGAAGTTGATGAAACAAGATTTCCCGAAGACTTGATTGTGAAATTTTGAAGTTTAATTTTAAAGACCTCTTAAGTCCTAAATTTGTATGTGCTTTTTGAGATACTCATAAAATCAGAATTTATATATAATAGTGTACATTTCAAATGGTAGTCAGTGGAACAGTAGGATTTGAAATACACAGAAATACACAGAGTATTTTGCTATATAGCTTCCTGATAGGTGTTTTAATCTGAGGGATTTCTGTATTTATATATTCCTCTTTTTAATAGTGTATATAAAATATCATTTGATTTGTAAACTGTTAGTATATTAAATTTTGTGTTTTATAATTTTGTATAAGGATTATTTTTATGACTTTGAGGTTTACCCTGAGTTTCTCTTTTAAAAATAAATGTGTGGCATGTCCAGAATAAAATGTTACAAACTAATGACTTTCATAATTCATACCAGTTTAAAATAAAATGTGCTGTTTATAGTCTGAAATTCTGATCCAAACTTTTAATTTTTTCCTACTATAGTTTTTATAGTCGTGCATTTGAGAAGATGTTTCAGCAATGTTTGGAACTTCCCTCTCAATCAAGATACTCGATTGCATTCCCACTGCTTTGTACTCATTTTATGAGTTGCACACATGAACTATGTCCAGAAGAGGTAATTTCTTATTTTTTTAAATAGTATAGATAACTATGACTAATATTTATAGATACTACTATAAGCATGGGTAAATGGATATGAGTGGCATCTTGGCTTTAGAGTCAGGAAGACAAAACTTCAAGTTCTGCCTCATATACAACAGTCCATGGGTTAACCTCACAAGTACTCAGCAATTCTCTTAGCTGTTCATTTACCATTGAGTTGCTAATAATATATGTGAGTGTAGACCCATTCTATACTGGGAGTTACACAAATGAGATAAAATTACAGATCCAGACTTTCCCCTACCAGGTATATCTTATTTTACATTTATAATATCACTCCCCTTCACTCCCCACTTCAACCTCCCAAGATTGTTACTGACCTACTTTGGGGAGCTATTTGAAATGGAGTCATTTAGAACAGTAGAATGTCAGTTTGGAAAGGACATTAGAAATCATCCGGTCTAGCCACTTATTTTGTAGGTGGAAAAATACTAGGCTAGGCGAGGCTAAATTTTGACTTGCCAAAGATCTCACAACTATTTTGTGACCTTCCAGAATAAAACCCAAGTGTATTGACTCCAAGGCCAGTGTTCTTTTCATTATACCATGATGAGTACATTTGTATTTATTTAATTTTAAAAATTAAATATCTTAATCATTTTCTTTTCCAGCATATATGTTTTAAAATACTTATGAATTGTTCGATTTGCTAGAAAGCATTTTTATTATTTATTTTTTCTGCTTTTTTTAGTGAGAGATTCTGCCTCTCAGTATGAGAAACAGCTATAGAATCTAATGGGGCAATGGAAGTAGTTCTGGATTTGGAGTCAGAGATTTTGAAACCCAGTTCTGTTGTGTGACCTATATGACCTTGAGCATATTATAGTCTTTTCTGGGCCTCAGTTTTTTTTTAATGTATGAAATGAGAGGTACCTCTTGAGATCCTTTTAGTTCTAAATCTATGATTCTGTGAATATGTGGAGATGGTATTTACTACCTGGTGTCACTCAGCACATTCTAAAGACATTAAATTAGACATTTTTAGAGATAATAAAGGTGAATAAGCTATGGTTCCTGCATTTAAGTAGATTATAGTTTAGGGGATGAATAAACAACAGATATGCATTATCTGCCTACCTTATATATAGGAGCCATAAAATGTAAGAGCTAGAAAGTATTTTAAGAATCATATATTTGAATCCTCATCACTGATAATAAGCAGTCTTATGACTCATAATTTAGAATTAGAAGCCAGGTGTCTGAACTTCAGCCCAGTGTTCTTTTGGGTTTGTGATGGTACTGCAGAATATAAATTTTATGATGAAAAAAGCCAGGACAATTCAGTGGGAGTTGAAAACACTATGAAAATGTATAGAATACAAAACTGTTTGCCATGAAATCATTCATAAAGACAGAGCCTTAGGGTAGTGTATAGAGAGTTGGCCTCAAAGTGAACAGAAAGGTCTGGGTTCAGATTTTGCCTCTGAAAGATATGACTGTGCCATATGAAACATGTCATATGTGAAACATATGGCAAGTTAACACCTCAGTGGTCCAGAGAGCTCTCTTAAGACTAAGTTGTAGAGAAGTAGTTTCCTTACCAGAAAGGTTCTCATACCGATGAAACCACAGGTCTAGCCCTTATCCCCAAAATCATTTGTATGTGTTAAAACAATAGATACAACTTTACAAATTCTTTGTGAAATAGAATTCAGTGATTACTTAAGCAAAAGGGAAGAAGGGAAAATTTGTCAAGCACTCACTCTGTGCTAGCACTGTTTTTAAGTGCTGGGAATACAAATACAAACCAAAAAAAAAGACAGTTTATTCTAATGGGGAAGATAACACATAAAGAGGAACTGGAAAGCAGAGAGAGATGAGGCTAGTAAGGATACTTGAGTAGGGGTAAGTCATGGCGAGTGAACAGTGGAAATTAGCATGAACAAAAAGATGTGTATATTGAGTAGAATTTTTTAGAACAGGATTTCACCTTGAACCATTTATTGCAAATATTTTAGTAATGTTTAAAATTTTTTTCCTTTTTTCAGTTTATCCAGTTCAAATTAATTAGACATATTTACTGAGAGCTTGCTGTATAAACTGTTGTATGTAGTAGAGGCTGAGAGACAGAAAATGAAACAATATGTGATTTCTATCAGTAAAAGGCTTACAATCTAGTGGAGTAAATAAATTTGACATGTTAACTATAATTTAAATTAACCATGTTGTTGTTCAGTCATTCAGTTGTGTCTGATTTTTTGTGCCAAGGACCACCTGTCCAAGAGATACTGGAGTGATTCGCCATTTCTTTCTCCAGTGGATCCAGTGGATCTTTTTGCCAGGCAATTAGAGGTTAAGGGACTTAACCCAGGGTCACACAGCTAGGAAATGTTTGAGACTGGATTTGCATTCAGGTTTTCTTGACTCCAGGCTCACTGCAGTATTCACTGAGCCACCAATTGTCTCTAATAAATCAGGGCTTCTTAAATTTTTTCCACTGGAGACCCCCTTTTGCATTTTGGCATGGCATGATGGCATGCACAGTGCAAAATGCACTTGTTTTGTGTTCAGAACCAAGGCTGCAGTGAAGTTACTTGATGCAACACAGGCAAGCACTGCCACAAACACCTTGAATTCATTACGAGTTTGATTTTGAATTAATTTTTGGTCATTTCGTGTTCAGAAACCTTTTATTGTTGCCAAATATAAGCACTGCTCTCAGTGAAGAGTATGTCACATTTATTGGATTAATTCTGCTTTCCCTCAGAGGGTAAAATGAGGAGTGGCATTGGTAAGAAGACAAGTTTAGGCTTCGTGTAAGGAAAATCTAAACTGTGATAGATATCCAGAATTGGATTGGGTTTTCTTCAGAGTTACTTTCCTTTCATTAAAGGTCTTCAGCTAAAGGGAAAAGACCACTTTTTGGACATGCTATAAAATGAAATCTTGTTCACATGCAGGTTGGACTAGGTGACCTCAAACTCTCTTCCAAAGAGATTTTATGATTTGTATACTCCTTTAGAACCTCTCTCTCTCTCTCTCTTTCTCTCTCTCTCTCACACACACACACACACACACACACACACACACACAAACACACAAAATGTTTGATAAACAAGTGCCTGCTAGATGTCAGAGACAATAGTGATACAGTTATTACTTGAAGAGCTTAGATTCTTCTGAGAGATACAACATACGGATATTAATTAAATTCAAGGTGATTTCAGGAAGGTGAGAACACTAACAAGTGTAGGAATCAGGGAAAGCTTCACAGAAAAGGTAGACCTCAGCTGAACCTTAGAGGAAGAAATAAGACCGGAATGTCAAGTCAACAAGCATTTATTAAGTGCCTGTATGTGCCAGGCACTGTACTGAGAGCCCTGGAGATACAAAGAAAGACAAAAACAGGAAAAACCCCAAACCAGTCACTGCTCCTAAGGACGTCACAGTCCAGTGGGATGGAAACCTTAAGACAGCCTTGTCTTAAGATATATATACAAGATAAGTTGGAGGTAATCAACAGAGGAAAAGCACTGAGATAAAAGAGGCTTCTTGCAGAATGTGAGACTGAGATTTTTAAATGGAAGCCAGTAGATGGAAATGAGAGAAAAAGTTCCAGGCATCGGAGACAGCAAGGGTAAACATTGTCAGGAGTCAAGAAATGGAGTAAAGGGGCCAGTGCCACTAGGTCACAGGTCTGTGGAGGGGAATAAGATGTAAGAAGATGGAAAAGTGAGGCAAGGGACCAGGTTACGAAGGAATTTAAGGGGGGGGCAGCTGAAATTATATCACCTAAAATTAGTAGTGTATAGCATGTTTTTGTGATTTTCTCCCGTTCTTCTTGCCATAAGTGAGTAACAGTAAAGGTGGTAGATGGTGGAAGTAATACAAGTCTGAAGTTTGGCAGGGCATGATCTTTAATAGGGTAGTGGGCAAAAGACTCAAGAGAATAATGTGGTGATAAATGGGTTCACCAAAGGGTCAAGATTAGGAAGGAAGAAAAGTATGGCCATGGAGGGAGTGATTTTTACACACTCCTAGGTAGAACCTTTATCATGATCCTGTTACTTCCCTGAGCTGTCCCAGTGGGTGACGTGAACAGCTTAGAAACTTGAGACTTGTTTATGTTGAACCTCTGGAGTGAATGAGCAGCCCTTCTCTTTCATCCCTGGGTCCTTCCTTGGCCCAGAAGCATCCCCAGCAATTAATTATGGAAAATCTTACTCCCCTCCTCCCACCAGTATTATTTTTATTTTTAATGTTTTTCCCATCAAGGTCATTTATCTGTTTTTCTTTTAAGTTCTGTTTTTCCTTTATTTTTTTCCCTTTGTCCTAATAATACGTACTTGTTTTTTTGAGGGTGGTATTCATTGAGGACCTTGGAGCACAGATTATAATCAAAATGATATATCAGAAAAATTATGAAATATACACTGGCATATACAAAGGGTATTCTAAGTAGTGGGTTTTTCTGATGAACATTCAACATTTATTAAATACCTATTATGTGCCAGGTATTGTTCTAAGGCCTTTACAGTTATTATCTCATTTAATCCACACAACAACCCAAGAGGTAGGTGCTATTATTTTACAGTTTTACAGCTGAGGAAACTGAGGCAGGCAGCTAAGTTAAGTGATTTGTCCAGGGTCACACAGTTAGCAAGTGTATGAGGCTGGATTTTGATTCAGGTCTTCTTGATGCTAAGCCCAGTGCTATCTGCTGTGCCCACTTAGTCTTCAGGGGATACAGAGCCACAAATAAAAGAACCTTTCAGGAACTTATATTCTGTAGAGGGAAACGTGTACTTAAATATATACAGAATAAAGTGCAAGGTTATAGGGAGATGGAGCAATAATATCCTGGGATGGAGGGGGGAGGGGATTAGGAATTGAGTACAATATGGTACTTGAGCTTTAAAGGTAATAGAAATTCTAAGAGAGGGAAATACAGAGTGCATTTGAGGCATGGAGGGCAACTGCACAGGTGACAGGGCACAGAGATTGCAATTGTCTTGTATACAGGCCAATTTGACTAAATCAAAGAGCACTTAAAGGGGAATGATATATAATAGGGTTGAAAAGGTAGGATGGGGGCAAGTTGTGAAGTCCTTTAAGTTCATATAGGATTCTAGAAGCCATAGGGAAACTCTGGATTTAATTGAGTAAGAGGGTGATATATGTAGATACCTTTTAGGAGAGTAACATTAATTGCTGTGTAGAGTATGAATTAGAATGAGGAGAGAATTAAAGTGGGGAGACCAATTAGAGACTTTTGCAATGGTTAAAGTAATGAGGGCCTAAACTAGGGTGGTAGCTGTGTGAGAAGTGTTAAGGAATATTAAGGGATCCCCTGAACTAGTTTTTTTGAGTTGCCATATTTTCTAGAAACACTGGACCCAGAGTATGGAAGAGGCTGTGACATAATTTGTTTTTTTTCTACCCTAAACTGGATTCCCTCTGTATCCTTGAGAGTCAAGACAGGTACCAGTCAGTCTGCACTAGAGTGGGCTACTTCATGCCTGTGCAGTTGGGACCCTTGTAGATAAGCGTACCGTTATGGTCTAACAGTTCCCAAGGGAAAAGAATGCTGCTTTTGCCATCTTAATTCATGATTTCTCCTTCCCTTTCTCCTTCTATTCTCCCCTTTAGGTAGAGATTTCTGTCTCTCCTCTCTTTGCCTCAATTTCATAAATATGCAAACTTCTGTTTGAATTTTAAACCCTTTGCTCTGGTTTAGGGTTCCACATGCATGTTCATTTCTCTTGTAATAAAACCTAGTTTTCATGTAAGTTTCATGAAGTTATGATTGTTTGTTGGCCGGAGAGAGAATGGGTCGGGTATGAAAGGAGATATTGAGGTATAATTACAGACTTTATAACTTTGGCTACGTGTGATAAAGGAGCATAAGCAGATGAGCATGACAGGCTGAGGCTACAAACACTGTTGATTAGGAAGGTCAATGGCACGCTCAGTAGAAGTGGAGAAATTGGGCAGAGGTGTGGGTTTGAGGAGGATGGGTAATAACTTGTTTTTCTTTATATCAAATTTGATACAGCATTAGACATCCAGCTAGGAGTGTTCAGGAGGCAGTTAGTGGTATGGGAGACATTTGCGGAGAGATGGTATTTAAATCCATAAGATCTGATGAAGTCACAAAAAGATAATATAGAGAAAGGAGGAAATAGAATCTAGGACAGAGATTTAGGGTTTATTCACATTTCACCCTCATTAAGGGCATGTGTTATATATGAAGATTCAACAAAGGTGATTAAGAAGGATTGATTGGGCATATAGTAGCAGGGGAAGCAGGAGAGAGCAGTGTCAAAAAAAACCCATAAAGAGAGATTAGCCAAGAAAAGAGGGAATATGAATACATATTGAAGTAATGTAAAGGGGAAATATTGTTTTCTCAAGAAATTAACTGCCCATTCACATCACCACAATTGCTTTGGATTTTAAATCTATTTTTAAAATTTTGTGTTTATTTAAATGGATTGACTTCTTAATTTGTATATATTATGGTTAAGATGCAGAATCACAGAGTTGAAAACGATCTGAGTCTACCTAGTCTAATCTATATCTGATTAAGGAGTCTTTTGAAAAGATTATGAACTAAATTTCTATTAAATGAGAATATTTGTATTCTTTTACATTATGGAAGATCTTCTTGACAATTTTAAATCTCTTTTCAAAGAGTAGTACTTTATAAAATCAGATCAATGAAATTAGGTATTGCATACCCTTTTAAATGCTGAGTATTGAGAGGGATATAAGAAATATAAGATAACACGTCTGTCCTTTACAATTCAGTGGAGCTTTAATCACCTTTCTTTAGTTAGGAATTATACCATTCAATCTGATTCTTAAAGGAAATTTCCATTTTAAAACATTTATATATTGTGTTTTGACAGAGACATCATATTGGGGATCGGAGTCTTTCATTATGTAATATGTTCTTGGATGAAATGGCTAAGCAAGCTAGAAATCTCATAACAGATATTTGCACCGAACAGTGTACTCTTAGTGACCAGGTAAGACTTTAATTTTTCTTTTAAGTGCAAATAGAAATTTTGTTTATGAACATAGAAAAATGTGATCAGTGGTCAGTAATTGAGTCATATTTTGACTTTTGATTCTGAGTTCATTTCAGTTTTTCAAATTGGTATGGCTTTATAGATGTTGAAAAATGGGAACTGAATTGGGGAAAGGGCATTAACAAAAATTATGACAATTTTCTACAGAAATTTAAATAATATAAATCAATTTTTCTAACACGAAACCCCCCAAAGCTTGAGAAATATCCTACATAGCAAACACTTAAATCACCAGGTAGAGATAAATGGCAGCCAAGGGCCACACCAATTTAGAATATACAAATTCATGTATAAAATCTTACCCAAAAAAGATGTTGGAAGATTATGAGCAGTATCACTTTACAAAATAATGAAGAGCAGAAAAACAACTTATACCTTTTCCAGAGCTTGCAAGCTAAACAAAGTCATCTTAAGGAAGTTATGGATGAAGTTGGAAAGAGAAGAATAAGTGATGGAAAAGATCTGTAGTGGTTTTTATAACAGACTCTTTTCACCATCAAGGATACTGGAGAGACCACAGTAGAACTCTAACATCAAAGTCTTTGATGTACTTATAGAAAAAGTGGAAATGTCACTGAAGATAACAAAGATGAGGAAAAGCAACTAGACTAAAACAAGAGTATACAGAGGAGGTCAATCTGGAGGTGACAGAATTTGGGGAGCATTGAATTGATTCTTGGGGTTTCCGAAGGATAGGAAGATACCAAAGGCATAAATGAAGAATCTCAGACCTTATTATTACCAACAAAAGGCAACCAAGAGAAAAACGAATACTTATTTTGTGTGCGTTCCCATCTGTTTAAAATCTTTATGAGGTTAATCTGCGCATACATGGAGTAAATTGTTGGTGAAGATACTAGAAGTGAATGACTAGGCCTTCCACATCAAAGAGATTATAAATCCATTTCAGTATGTCAACCAGAACATTGCATAAAATCATAAAAACTGAAACACAGAAAGAAGAAAGATCACAGAAAGAAGAGAAAATATCAGAAAGAATGGGGAAAATGTTAGTGAGAATTTTGCTGGGAGGAGAGTGATTTTCAGGTAAAGAAGCAGTGAGGGGCATCAAGACATAGATGATATGTTGACTGAAAGTGAAGTCACTGAAGGAAGCAAGACAGTGATTGCTTATGTTTGTATAGCAGTTTGTTTACTTTACCTCATTTGTTTCACTTAACTTCTATGTGAGGTAGAAGGTAATAACTGACATTTATATAGTGCCTATTTTATGCAGAGTGCTAAATGCTTTGCAGTCTTTACATGATCTTTACAACAAACCTGTGAGGTACTTCAGGAGTGATTATCCTCGTTATTAGAGGAGTAAACTAAGGCTTAGAGGTTCATTAATTTACTTTCTCATACAACTGAAGCTATCAGAAGCAGAATTTGGACCCAGGTTCTGCATCTAATACAGACATCTTTTTACTAAAAACATTTCATTGCTCTCAGGTAGTTTCAGTTCTTCAGGTGGTTAAAAAGCATTCAGCAAGGAGTTTCTGTAGCATCTCAGGAGCCTAAAAATTGCTTTTATCCTCCTCTTACTCGAGTGGGCCACAACTAGGTCCTATTATCAATTTCTTTGCTCAAAACAGCCCTAGCTGGTAGTACATGGTAGAAAACACTACATGTGTTCTAACTCCCAAGTCTCAACATTTTTTCCATTATGTCATACTTGTTTCTGACATTTAGAAAAACTAAAACAATCCTACATACCCCCTTGAGATCATAGATTTAGAATGAGAAAAGACTGAAGAGATCATCTAGTTTAGACTTCTTATAGATGAGAAAATTGAAGAAAGACATAAGTAGTAAAGTAATATTCACGATTTGAAACCATATCCTCTGACTTCAAATCTAGGGAGCGTTCTCTTTGGGCCTTGGTACATTAATTGAACTATTATTAAACCAGTTAATGGAAGCATTTTATAGTCTAGCCTGGGAGGCCATTCACTGAAAAAGTAAGCCAAATCCTGCTAATTTCAGTAAGCCTTCAAGGAATTAATGTAGTCCATATTTAAGCATCTATTCCACAGTGTACATGTGATCATGGTTATAATACATAAACAAATTATAGTATAAAATATACAGAATACAAAACCATAACAGTCCCTGACCTTAAAGATCTTATAATCTTTTGGGAGGAAGTACACATACATCTGTAGTACATCTTGTCCATTTAATAAAATTGTTTTGACCTAGTGTCAAAATATTTTGAAATTTTCCTTTTTCCTGACCCTGGTACCTATGCTTGGTAACTGATGGAATTGAAGATGGAAGAGCCATATCTAGACAACAAATTTCGTGAAAAATATGTGACTTTTAGTGGACTACTGATTCAATATGAGTTAATCATGAAAGGAGGACAGTCAGGAAAGCTAATACAATCTTAGGCTCCATTGAAAAGGGTAATACCAATGGTCTTGCCTGGTTGAAACATGTCTGGAGTATTTGTATTTGCTTTGAGTACCATCTTTTAGGAAGAGCATTAATAAGATGGAGGTCTTTGAGGAGAGCAATTAGTATGGTCAGAGGCCTTGAGACTGTATTATGAGGTTTGGTTAAAGGAATCAGTGACATTAATCAAGGGTAAGGGAATACTTGGAACGACATGATATCGCTCCATGTCTTAAAGGACTGTTTTGTGAAAAAAAGATTAGATTTGTCCTGGCCTTAGAGAGCATTTGAGTAGGAGGTGGAAGGGAAGGAGTGATTTCTCTATTTTTTTCTAGCCCAACATGTAGAGTGAAAATATCAGGAGTGAAGGTTGGGGGGAATAAGCCAAGAAATTCCATATTTGTCAGAAATAGGCTGCCCATTAGTATAGACATTACTCCTTAAAATCAGACAGTATTAAAATAGTTTTTCATGTTTTATTGTGATGTGCTTTCAATTATAATTATGCTCTTAATTTCATTTATTGAAAAGAGATTTTCTGTCTTTATTCTTTTTAATATAGTTGCTGCCAAAACATTGTGCCAAAACCATTAGTCAGGCAGTCAACAAAAAATCAAAAAAACAGACTGGAAAGAAAGGGGAACCTGAAAGAGAGAAACCAGGAGTTGAGAGCATGAGGAAAAACAGACTGGTGGTAACCAAGTAAGTTATATGCTTTAATTCTGTAGTCTCTGTCCCTTTTTTCTTTTAGTTTTATTTATCTTATTTTTAATTTATAGAATAAAACAAACATTTCCATAGCATAGTATAATTTTTTTGAAAAGGTGATTGGCAAATCTATTATGTATAACTTGTTAGTCTTTTAAAATATGTAATGAAGATATGTACATTTCTTTTTTCCCCCCTCCTCCCTAAGGTGACTACCATTAGACACAAATATATACATGTGTATACATACATACACACACATTGCATACATGTAAAATCATTCTATACATCAGTTTTTTCTCTGGATCCAGATAGTGTCTTCCTTCATATGTCCTTTATAGATAATTTGGGTGCTTATAATAGTCAAAATAACTTATTTGCTCAGAGTTGTTCTTAAAACATTATTGCTTAAAACATTATACAGTGTTCCCTTGGTTTTGCTTACATACTGGGGAATTGTTACCATTTTGGAATTTTATGTTTCTATTCATTATTTCTCTTCCTTTTTTATATTAGGGGTGATTTATGATTTCATTATGCAGGTGGATAAGGGGAGAACCAATATGTTTAAATTGTAATTCTTACCCTTTTTTTGCTATGACTCTAACTAGTCATAGTTATTGCTTTCTCTAATCCCAAAGTTTAGTTCTAATGTGTTGCCCTGAATTTTGAATAAAACATCCAAGTAATACATGGTACCATATGTACATATTAATGAATGTCTTAGAAGAACTCTACTAAGTGTTCCTTGGATGTATAATTTTCTATCAGGTGTTTTTTTTTTAAAGCAAAAGCCTTTGAGTCATTTGTGGCTGCAACATGAATAAATATAGCTGTCATTTTCTTTTAAGTTTATTTTCAGGCCCATTAAATACCAAAGGTCTTTGTTACTGTTTTGGGTAGGCATAGTGAAAAACTTTTTTATACTATTTAAAAAATTTGTTGTTATTCAGTCATTCATTCATGTCCTACTCTTTGTGAACCTGTGAATCATGCCAGTACTGTCCACAGGGTTTTCTTGGCAAAGGTGCAGGGTTGGTTTGCCATTTCCTTCTTCAGTGGATTAGAGCAAATAGGGTAAGTGACTTGCCCAGGGTCACAGGGCCAGGTTTGAACTCAGCTCTTCCTGACTCCAGGCCAAATGCTCTATCTGCTGAGCCACCTAGCTGCCTTTAATTTTCTTTCTTTCTTTTTTTTTTTTTTTTTTTTTGGAAATTTTTTTAAAAGAAAATATTTTTTTCAATTAAGCATTTACTTTTCTCCCTCTCCTCCCTCTGGTTCAGGGGGAAAAACTACCTTTGCTTAGTCATCCAAAATAAAATCCTATATTAGCCATGTCCAAAATTGTATGTCTCATTTTGCATTTTATCTCATTTAAAAGTAAAGCCCAATCAAGCCATGTTTTATAGATAACTCTTGAAAAATTTTTAATTTGACCTTTTATCTACCAAAAATGTGGTGAAAGTTTAACTACAACTGAGGATAGTCCTAATTTACCTAGGAATTGAATGAACTTAAAACTTTTTTTCCTCATTGATAATTATATTCAGTAGTGTTGTCTGACTGACTGTATATAGAGGCAAAGGAATATTCTTGAATTTAGAAGTAACGTGTAATATATATGATCTCTCAGAAAACTTTAATGTTGTCTATTTTAGATCAAGGGAAATTATGTAGAAGAATTTCTCAGTCTTTTCATTCTCATAGAAAAATACCTTAAATCTGGTCATTTTAAAAGTGAATTTATTTCTTCACACATTGGTTAATATTTTACTTACTATTTTTCTCTGTCTCTATTTTAGCCTTGATAAATTGCACACTGCACTTTCTGAACTTTGTTTCTCTATAAATTATGTACCAAACATGGCCGTTTGGGAACATACCTTTACTCCAAGAGAATATTTGACTTCTCATCTGGAAATTCGCTTTACCAAGTAAGACAAGATATGACCTATATTTTCCTCTAACTAGAAATTTTATTATATTAAATCTTAGTATCTTTTAGAACTTGGGAGTCCAAGTAATAGAATTTTTCTTTTTTACACACTATGTATTAACTGGAGTGTCATCTCACATATCCTCCCACATACTCTGCAGTCCAGGGACACCGATGTTGCTGTTCTTTGAACAATACCTTCATCTTTTGACTTCAGGCATTTTCACTAGCTGTTCCCATACATAGAGTGTTCTGCCTCTTGGTTTTCCAGGAGATTTTTCAAGTCTCAGCTAAGACCTCACCTTCTATAGGATGCTTCCTCAAACCCCTTCAATTCTAACACTGTCCTTCTGTTGATTATTTCCAGTTTATACTGCATGTAGCTTGTTTGTACATAGTTGTTTGTGTGTTATCTCCTCCATTATAGCATTAACTCCTTGAGAACAGAGACTGTCTTTGATCTTTCTTTGTATCCCCAGCCCTTTTGTACAATGCTTGGTGCATAGCACGTGCTTGATAAATATTTATTGGCTGACTAAATCTATAAAGTATAAGCCAGTTAGTTTGACATTGACTTCCAGGAAAATTGTATGACATATTAATGAAGAGATCATGACTATTTAGAAAAGGATGTAGCTGTCAGAACTAGTGTGGCTTTCTCAAGAATAGATTCCTCACCTCTTAAAATTGCTTGCTTCCTTCAAAACTTAACTCAGGTGTCACCTCCTATGTGAAACCTAGCCTACTCACCTACCCTGAAAATCACTTTGTATTTACTTTATGTATGTATTTATGTTTTTCATGGTATTTTCTTCAAAACAGTATAAGTTCCTTGAGTGTAAGAACTGTTTAATATTTTTTTTTGTCTTTGTAACCCTAGTGAATAGCATATAGTTAATACTTACGTGTTTGTAGATTGATTACAGTGGTAAATCTGACAAATGATATAAATCTAGTGTAATATTTTAGGAAAATGTATTTTTAAATTATCATGGGCTAGATTATATATGTTTTAGACATGCATATAAAAAGAGCTTTTATATAAAATATGTATACATATGGATTTGAAAGTGGTTAAATAGCTGGTTTCAAAGAATAGTGATTAATTTTTCATTTTTTCCATATTCTCAGCTTTCAAAGCATTCCATTATCATTTCTATAGAGCTGCTTTTCAGATCTACTTCATTTTATTCTCTTTTCTGTATTTCTTTACCACATTGTCATCTCAAGCTGGATGTCCCACAAACGTCTCAAATTCAGTATGTCCAAAATAAGTCATTTTCTTTCCCCCAAAACCCTCCCCTCCTACAAAAGTATTACTGTCAATAACACCACCACCTTCCTCATTAACCCAGGTTTACAACCTTGGCATTAACCTCATCGCCACACCTCATTTCTCCAGTCAGTTGCCAAACCTTGCTGGGCTGTTGTTGTTGTTGTTGTTTTTACCACCACCTCATCTCTCTCACCGATCTCATCTCTGTTAATTTACAAAGCCATCACCACCAAATCTTCTCATTTCTCTCTTCACAAAATCCCTCTTGTGCATCCCCTTTTCACTAACCGCCTTTGTTCAGAAATTCATCCCTTCTCACCTCAAATGTTTCTGTAGCCTTTTAAGTTGACCTCCTTCCTCCAAACTTCTCTTTACCTCAGTACATCTACTAATCTGCCAAAAACAAGGGTCTGATTATGTTTGCTGTCTTTCCCTCACCCTCCTGCCCTGCCCTTGATAAATCCCTTTACCTTTCTAGTATCTATAGAATTAAATATAAAGTCTTCTGTTTAATATTTGGAGAGCCCTATACAACTTGAATCCTTCCTACTTTTCTAGTTTTCATATACACTATTCACTTCCACATACTATACAGTTCAGCTCTACTCGCTTACTTGCTGTTTTTTATGCATGAAATTTCACATTTATTTGCCTTTATCTTCCTGGCTTTCCTCCTTACCGTTGCCTCTTGTAATAACTGGCCACCTTAAAGAACTAAATTCAGATACTAGCTCCTATGTAAAAATATTTTCATCAGTGAGTTGGATAGTGAAATCACAATAAAACCATTAAGTAGAAAGAATAATCCGAACCTCTTATGCACAGTTATATGCTTGCAAAACTGAGCACACGGTGCCTGGTACTTAAGTAGGTGCTTAATAAATATTCATCAAATAAACACAAATAGAGGAACATCTAAATTGTCAGAAGACCAGATAGAGATAGTAGCTCAATCTTAGAAAAGGAAATAGAACTAGGTGTAAAGGAGCTACCACAGAAAAAGATTCCTAGTCCAAATGAATTCACAGGAGAAGCTTTTAAAGGACAATACTACCAACTACATAAATTATTCTCTAAAATTGAAAAATAAATCATGCTACCAGGAATCTTTTGTGAGACAAATTCCGTCCTGCCTAAACCAGGGAAGGATAAAACACAAAAGTAAAACTATAAACTAAGGGAATTAGCATTTTTATAGTGCAGGCAATGTGCTAAGCACTTTACAAATATTATCTCATCTTCATAATAACCTTACAAGGTAGGTACGGTTATTATCTTCAGTGTATAGTTGAGGAAACTGAGGTTGACAGAGATTGTGACTTAACTCAGGTCTTTCTGTCTCTAGGCCCAGAACTATCCATTATGCCACCTAATTGCTTCAGTTAATTAATATTAATTGAGCAGCAATTCAGAAATTCAAAAAAAAATTCCATCAAATAAACTGCAGCAATTTATCCAAGAAATCATTTATTATGAACAAGTTGGATTTATACTAGGAATACAGGAATGGTTCAATAATAGAAAAAGTATCAGTGTAATAAAATTTACTTCTAAAAGAGCTATTAAGTAGAATGAGCTGGCCTCATGAGAGGCTTCATGGCCTCCTCTCTAAGCAAAGAAAAACAAACATTTGTTATTGTGTCAGAGAGACTCTTGTTTAGGAATGGTTTGGACTAAAATGGCTACTGAGAACCCTTGCATCTCTGAAATTTTGTAAGATAATCCTTCCCTGAACCCCCATAATCAAGATCCCCAATATCCTCCCTACTTCATTCTGACACATTGGAATAAGCCTTTAGTGAAGGATCCTTATAAGTTCATTGTCTTATGAATTATAATAAATTATGAATATGAAAAAATCAAATACTGGAAACTACTCTGCTTTAAGGTACCCAGAGTAATTGAAAAGAGATTCCGTGTTAGTGGGAAATTATCTCTTAATCTTCATCCATGCCAGATAAGTAAAATTTTAGTTACTCTGTTCAAAATTGCTTTTTCTTAAGATCTTAATAATTCTGAATAATTTCAGCATTTACATTAGGAAGAAATATGACAACAAAAGTGTAAATTCTAAAATAAGAGTTGAGCAAGAAAAATATAAAAAATATCCTTCTTAAATTTTGATAAATGTAACTCCAATTTGTTTATTTTTTGCTGTTAGGCAGTTTGCCCCAAAATTCAAGGTATTTTTTCATTTTAAGCAGGGTAGAAAGTTAATTACAGTGTCAGATCTTCAGGTTTCTCTGTGTGTGTGTCATTGAGACATCTGTCCGGAAGCAGAGATCATAGGATCATAGATCTAGAGCTCGAATGGACTTTAGAGGATATATAATCCCATCCATTTATTTTACAATTAAGGGAACTGAGGCCCAGCAGGGAATTAGCTGACTTGCCCAAAGTCATACAGATAGCTAAGCATCAGAGGTGGAATTTCTACCAGATCTTTTACTCTTTGCCAACTCTCATGTTGCTGCCCTCCAAACTCAACACACATGCTTTCCACAACTTTTAATTCTTACATTTTTGCTGTCCCACTTTTTAAAACAAATTTCCTAAATTTGTATGCACTGACATAAGTATATTAAAGTGTTGTTTGTATGTTATATCTCAACTTTGGATTTAGTATGCAAACAGAATTCAAGCATAACTTTACTGTTGTACTCTTTTTGGCTCTACTGGCAAGAACACAAGTTAGCATTTGTTTCTCAGTACAAAGATGATAAATATTTCAAATTCACCTTCAAAACTACTCACCAAAAAAAATCAGGAATAAGAAAACCAGCAACTCTAAGTAGGACTTATAAAAATTTTTAATGATAATATGAAAGTATTTCATATAACTAACTGAAAAATATTACAAATATGAATGAATGTGTCTTTTTTCAAAAGCACTTTTTTTTGGTAACATAATTGAATTCTCAAAATAAATTATCAGACAGAAGAAGTCATGAAAAGAAAAATTTTAAAGCATCAATCCCAACATATTCAATTAGCAACGTTATTCAACTGAAAAATTCTTTAGAAGAACATTCCAATCTCACCCTTATCATTTAAAGATTCTGCTCCAAATGGTAGAGCCATGGCAACTTTACCAGAGGGCAAATTATTCTTTGAGCAGTGGACCCCAGGGACCACTAATATTCTAAGGGCCAGATGAAATTTTAACTGAAGGTTGAATATGACATTGGGGTAAGAACTATTAACCGTTGCCATAAAATTTACAGTTGTGAACAACTAAAAAATAAATGTGTAAAAATTACCTTGATGTGTTTATTACAAAATTTTACTTATTAGTGTACTTACTTATAACTTTAAAAATGCAACTGAATTGAGGGTACAGAATATCCCAGCTCCCCACATTCTAAGGTTTTGTAGCATATAAGTCATTGTCTTCTTTTTAAATAATTTTACATCATTAAACTATATTTATATCTTATATGCAATCTTTTATAGGGTTTGAGTGAATGACTTTTTCAATAATATGAACAATCTTTTATTTCATTTACTTTTTTCCTTTAAAGGTCAATTGTGGGGATGACAATGTATAATCAAGCCACACAAGAAATTGCAAAACCTTCAGAGCTGTTAACAAGTGTAAGGGCATACATGACAGTACTCCAGTCAATAGAAAATTATGTGCAGATTGACATTACAAGAGTATTTAACAATGTTCTTCTTCAACAAACACAACATTTAGACAGTCATGGGGAGCCAACCATTACAAGCCTGTATACAAATTGGTAAGAACTTAAATTGAGTGTATGTTTGTGTATAATAACATTTCCTTTTTGTTGAAGAAAATAAGGTTAGGTAATTTATAAAAGTCCCACTGAAGTTGAAACCTCTTTTGTAAAAGTTTATCCTGTAGTAAGTTTTGAATTACTGCTTTGGTTTCTCTCTTCCCATAATGATCATATGCTTCTCTTCAGGTATTTGGAGACTTTGCTGAGACAAGTCAGCAATGGCCATATAGCTTATTTTCCTGCAATGAAAGCATTTGTGAATTTGCCTACAGAAAATGAACTGACTTTCAACGCAGAAGAGTATTCAGACATATCAGGTGAACTTGTTTGAAAATTTCATGTTATTTTTGTAGTCTTGATTCTTTAGGTTTCAGTACAGAAAATCAGTACTTAACTGGAGTCTTTTTTTTTTTTTAAAGTAAAATCTTGGCTTTGTAGAATTACTTTCCTTTGTAGAAGAAGTCTTTTCTATGATCTGTGCATTTATGATTTCTTTTTCCATGTGATGGTTGGGGCTTTTAAGAGCTTACTTTTAAAATAATTTGGTTCAACTCTTAGGTGAATGAATTAAATTATTTTTCTTTCTTAGAAATGAGGTCACTATCAGAATTGCTAGGTCCATATGGTATGAAGTTCCTCAGTGAAAGCCTTATGTGGCATATTTCATCACAAGTTGCTGAACTTAAGGTAATAGTTTTCACTATTTTATCTATATTTTAATTATTTTAAACTAGTTTTGAAATGTCATTGTGGGTATGATTAAATAAAACATGTTGTCTAGAATTTGTTATTTCATCACTTTTAATAACAGCCACAGAATTTTAGAATGGGAAGGGTTCTTTTCTAAACCATACAAGAATCAACTTTTGAATACTTCCAACAAATGGTGGTCCAGAGATAACATGAATAAAGTGATTTAAAAACTTCAAAACTTTTTACATGTGAACTTTTATGATGAAGATCATTAATCATCAGGCATTTACTTATTCAGTTCTAACTTTGTGCTAGGTACTAGCTAAACAGTGAAGGCCTTCTTCTCTAGCAGTCCTGATCCATGTCTTGTCACTGGACCCAGATGGCTCTGGAGGAGAAAATGAGGCTGGCTACTTGAAACAGCCTCCCTTTCTTAAATCAAATTCACTTGCAAGTCATGACATTTCCTTCCTGATGCCATGGTCATCTTCAGGATAGAAGGACAAATAGCATAAACATCTAGATAGTGTGTATACAGAGATGTAAAGAAAACATTCCCCGATCTCAAGAAGTTTATATTCTTAGAGGAATACAACATGTATACATAAGCATATACAAAATAATTACCAACTCATTTAACTCATTTAGGAAGACTAGCATTAGCAGCCAAGATCAGGAAAGGCCTCATATAGAAAGATGCTATTGAGCTGAGCTCTGAAAGAAATGATCTTTCTTTAAGCATAGGTCTGATTTTGTGTGTTGTTCCCCGCTAATTCAGTAAACTCCATTATAAAGTTTTCTTTTCAGCTTCCTTCATGTATTAGTCACCTATACATTCTTTGTGGTATTGTGCCACTGGCCTCCTTTCTATTCCTTATATCTCCCAATTGAGGATTTTCACTGGCTGTTTCCTCCCCACTACCCCACCCATGCTTACAGCTCTCTCCTTTGTCTCAGCCTCCTCAATTCCCTTCAAGTCTCAGATAAAAGTCTTAATATCTTTATTCTGTTATCTCCAATTTGTTTGTTATGTAGCTTGTGTGTTTGTAATGGTTTTGTACTCCTCCTCCCTCCCCCCCCCCAACCAGAGGACCCCTAGCACTTAGCATAGTCCTTGGTATTTATAGGCACTTAAAAATGCATGTTTACTTGACTTGATGTGAAACTGGAGCTCAGAGAGAGGCTGGGCTGGATATATAAATCTGAGAGTTATTTGCATGATAGCAGCATTTGAACCTATGGAACCTGATGGGTTCCCTGAGAAAACCGGGGAGGGGGGGAAAAAAGATTGGAGGACCCAGGACAGAGCCTCAGGACATATGCCGACAAGAGAATGAGATGTTGATGATTATCTAGCAAAAGAAAAAACGGAAGGTTTATCTGGCAGGAAGAATGAGAACCAGAAAGCTGTGTCATGAAAATTCAGAGAAGAAAGAATATTCAAGGGAGAGAGAGAGTAATCAGTGTCACATGCTACAGAAAGGATGAGGAGGATGAAGACTGAGAAAAGCCCATTGGATTAGTGATTAAAAGATGGAACTTGGCAACTTTGAAGAGAGCTGGTTCAATTGATTGATGGGGTCCAAAACCAGATTGTAAGAGGTTCAGGAGTAAGTGGAATAGAAGTAAAGGCAATGTATGTAGAAAGTTAAGAGTTTGGATTCTAGGAAACATCTCCTGTAGAGAATGTACTAGCTATTCCAATACACTGCCATCTGTGAGGCAAGCAAAGCACCTTGAGGGAGAAGCAAGGGGCCACATGTGATAAACAAGTCAAACTGCCACCATGATCTCAACTGCTGCCTCACTTCAATTGCCTGTTGAGATAGCCCAGGACCCTGAACTCCAAAAGAAGCTTAGGAATAGCAGTGCACTCCACACAGCAATGCTACTTCTATCCTATGGATAAGGGACACTATCCTTACCACCAGCATCACTAACTGCTTACCAATTGCAGAGGGATCTAAGATCCCTGGGAGTCACAGTAGTCGCCAGACCATTGGTCTTTTCTTTTGAAGTCATCTTCTATAGAGAAGGTGTCATTCATCCCCACCAACTGGCACTGTTGTGTAGGCAAGGCAACCTAGTTATTAAAAATTAGTATGGTGCACTAACTAATCTATGCTATTGAAGAATTTGAAGATAATATGAAACCTACTTTTCTAAATACTACATATATATATATATATATATATTTTAAGGTCTCTCCATTAATTTCCTACTATAATAAAGGCTCATTTATATAGTATTTTTCTGTTTATAAACATTTCCTCAGAAAAGTTTACCTGTGTGGTAACTAAGGAGTATCCCATAGATCTTTACTTCAATTTTGGGTTGTTGTTATTTCATCAGGTGTTAAAGCCTCTGTCACAGGCTGTCAGAATCAAAATTCTAGTTTTTGCTTGATGTCCAGTGTTCTTTTCAATATTCCATGCTATTACGAAGGATAAAGTTAAACTTTTTCTGTCCATTTTAACATAAAATTAATACAGAATAATGGCTCATTTCTCTGCTTAATATTTCTCATACTGTTTTAACAATACTATAGGTATTGTTTTCCCTCTCCATTTTCAAGGTGATTTCACTTCTTTCTCGAGCAGAGGTCTTTTTTGTTTCAGAATGTACTTATGTTTAGATAAAGAAAAACAGCTTTTTTCCCATATCTGGTGGCTCTGAATAAATTGTATTTCAAACTCAGTCAGTCTTTATGCATACATGCTGCTGGCAGTAAAGTGTGTGTTTATTACTTTCCTGGGGAAAAACAACCAGTCTTCTCTCCCTCCTCAAATTCCTGGGATGTTGCATTTGGAGTCTTGCCCATTGAACCAATTGCTTTCCCTATCTTCCCCTGCCAAAAGAATTCTTTTAGAAATTTCCAGATCGATTTTTCCTCATAGTTCCTCATAGGAACCCAGAAAACATATATAGAAATTAAATAAGAAATCAAGATCTTTTATATAAATTATGCCATAATTAACACAACAGTAAAGAAAGAAAATTCTTGTTTTTCCTTGTACTCAGTTGATTTGTTTTCAGTATTTAATTTGCAGTCTTTTTGTTGGTAAATAAATAGCACTCCGTGTCTGAATTTCAGTCATCTGTGTTGGGATTTTGTGCTTGGTACTGTTAGGGGTAGATGGGACACAAAAGGAATCTCATTAAAAACTACCCTTTGAAGAAAAGATAGACCATATCCTTAAAATTATAAGACTCATTTTTGGCTAATAAATCACAAGTGCAAATAGGGAACTAAAGATTTGGAGCTAGCTGAATCAATCTTCAGAGATCACATAGTCCAGCATCTTTACTTTACATGGGGGAAACTTGAGCCCCAGAGAAGTTAAGTGACTAACCAAGGTGACATAGTCATAAATAACTAGCAGAGTTGGGATTGTGACCCAGGACCTTAGACTCAAAATCCAGTGTTCTTTCCAGTATCACGGTACAAATTGTACAATGTATACCATTGCCAGGCATACAAATGAGGAGTTTTATGTTTGGGAAATCAAGCAATGTTAGTAGCAGATAGATTTAAGTGTCAAACATAACCCAAACACTGGATTGACAGGAGACATCTTAGTTAAATTGGCAAATGTAAAAGGCATGCAGGTGGGAGCTAGCAAAAAGCAGAGCAGGTTTTAGAATTGGAAGGGACCTTAGAGTCTTATTTTAGATGGTAATCTAAACCCTTCTTGAAGCATGAATTCCTTCTACATCATCCTGACAAATTGTTGACTTTTCAGCCTTCACTTGAATACCACTAGTCCTGGGAAACTCTTAACTCTGGATGCCTCTTCTTTGTTTCATTTTTAGATGACTCAAATGTTTCAACCTCAAGATTGCATCATTATTTCAATGTCTTCTTTAGGCTAAACATTTCTAATTCTTTAGTCATTCCTTAAATAACAGGGTTTTCAATCACCTTGCCCATCTTAGTGACCCTTCTTTGAATGGACACTTGCTTATCAATGCCCTCCTTAAAATATGGTGCCAGAACTGAATGTAGTACACTGTGGTCTGTCTGACTAGCACCTAATATATTGAAGCTATCACTTTCCTCATTTGATAGATAGAATTTCTCTTCATGTAGCCTAAGTTCAAACTTGATTTTTTAGTTGTCACCTCACGTAGTTAATTCAGCGAGTCATTAGTTTAGATGCTTATCTAAATGTATGAGTAGTAGAATAAAAAGAAATGAAATTGAAATAGGGTTGTACAGGATCTCTTTAGGTAGAAGCCCTTGAATTTGAGGCTTCTGAATTTAATTGTGATATACTAGAGAAGGTACTATTAGTCCTTGAATGGGAAAACATACCATGAAAATATTGTATAAAGATTAATTTTAATAGAGTAGAGATAAACTACTAAACTGGTAGGTAATACTCTAAGAATGAGTGAATAGGGCCTTGGATTAGTCTAGTGGTAGAAATTTCAGAGTAGCAATTCATAAAAGTTAGTAGTAGATTTGTCTAGCACAAGTAATTAGTAGTGATGGAACTAAAAAACCCAAACCTCATTATTTTCGAAATAAAGGATTGAGGAAGAATTTTATTGTTATCCAGTTCATCTCCCTGCTAGGATGGTATGACTTCTATTTGAATGAATTCTGAATGTCTAACTAAATGAAATGTATGGTGTTTCCATTAGAAAATTCCATTATTTTTAATACATTTTTTATAATACTAATTCCTCCAATTTGTGTATTTAAACGTATTCCTTTCTTTTTTGACAGCACTTCAAATATTTGTATTTAGTTCTGTGACTATGTTAGATTTAGCTTTCATAATTTTGCCCATGAGTCAGTCCTTTTTGTCATTACTTATTTTTAGTGCTTTTCAGCAAACTCCTCCTTCCTTTCTATCTTGATGTATTAAAAAGAAAACTAAGGCTTACCTCTAAATAATTGTGTAGTACCGTTAGAGAAAAGATAGTTCACAGCATCTGGATTTCATGAGTTGTATTCCTGCTTGCCAGATTGTAATTTCCTAAGTATGCTCTTATCTTATTAACTTACCAAGGTCTATGCCTGACCTAAGGTCTTTCTTCTTTTTAGAAACTTGTGGTGGAGAATGTTGATGTCCTGACACAAATGAGGACCAGCTTTGACAAACCAGACCAGATGGCAGCTCTCTTTAAAAGATTATCTTGTGGGTAACTCATAATTTTTTTTTTTATAAACAAGAGTCTTTGGCTATACCTTGATGCTTGCTTTTCCCTTGAACTTACATGCATAATGAAATGTTTTAAAAATGCTATCTATCTGCAGTTGGAAAATATTCATACAACCAAAATTAAGTACCCAGGCATTGTCTTAAGTAATTTTTCTTTCACTCCAAATCAACACATTGGTATGCCATTGTCTTTGTAAAAGATAAATCCTTATTATTATTAGCAGATTCTGTGAAGTCTCTCTTACCTTTTTATTTTGATACAGTAAAACCTCATTAATTTAGACTTTACTAATTCAGTTTTTTATAAATCCTTAAACATAAGGCTCCTTTTCCTGTGGTTTCTCTGAAAGATAAGGGCTTGCTTAAATAAATAATATGAACAAGAATAGAAAGGACCTCTTCAGCTTAGTTTAGAGAACAAACTTTTAAAAAACTTTAAGACAGTAATTGTATGTAAAGGGATGCTTCTAATTACAAATGAGTTTTATCTATTCATTAAAGCAGGCCCAGCAGGACATCAAGTTAGAAGCACTTTGTTTGCCGGTTAGTTCAGTTTACTTTATGTATTTGAAGTAATATTTATATTTCTTAAAGCCAGTATTACAATTTCATTTTAAAATCTTCACTGTTAGTCCAAATTAGTATGTTGTTACTGTATAGGATTGCGACTTATGTCATGCTTAGTTATCATTTTAAGATAAGAATTAAAGTAATTGCATGCATTTTTTAACGTTTACACTTTAACCTTCTCATTTCCTTAGAAAGTATTTTAGTGAATGTTTTGTCATAATCATAAAATAAATGTATTTTTAAATGAAAAGGATGCTGACAACAGGAAAAGTCTTTAAAGAGAAACATTTTGCTAGACTAGTCTGTCTTGTTCTAAAAAAAAATGGAATACTTAAGATTTAGAAACACAAATGCATTTTTCAAATTACATTGGTGTCAATTGAATTCCCACTATTGGTTGAAAATAAATATATTAGAAATATTTTCTGTTCTTCTTTTTGCAGGCCACCCAAAATCCTTTGGGGAACAGCCCCTCTGGTCACAGATTGTGCAGGCCTGCTTTATTGCTTTTCCACATTGTTTTTTTTCTTTTTGCTTGTTCCTTCTTTTTCCATTTTTCCCTCTTCTTTTTTTTTTCTTTTCTCCCCTGTTCTATCATTTACTTAACCACTCTGCCACTAACCAGTTTTTGCATTGTGTTCCATTTTGTTGGAAGCAGTCATACCATATCTTCTTTCACCATTTCTCTTAACGTTCCATGAAATGGAAACAATTGAATTTACTGACATTTTAAACAGAATTTGCCAATTTTCAGAGATAACGTTTTGGTAGGCTTTTGCTCAGATTCATGTTATTTGAACTTATGTAGTTAGCATTCAGTTTTTGCTCTTGGAGTTTTCAAAAACAAAACCCATGAAAAATCTCCAGCCCGCATGATTTCATATTTGACTCCTAGAATATTAGGGCAAGAAGTATTTTCTAACCTAGACATCATGTAGTCCAATTCCTCTTTTTTATAGATGAGGAAATTCCATCCCAGAAAGGCAAAGTGAATTGCTTGAGGGTATACAGAGGCTGAGTCACAACTTGAATACAAGTCCTTGTGCCACCAAATGCACTGTTCTTTTCACTATTCCATGTTGCCTCTTTTTCAAAAGCCATGGTTATGAAACAATTATATAACTTAGAGAAATAGGTTTATTTTGGGGGTTGGAAAGCAAATGAAGATTTTTTTTTTTTAAATTTCTTCTGTCCTGAGATACTGTGCTCTGTTCTCCCAAATGAGCATTCATTTTGCTCAGCTTCAGGTTTTTTATGCTTTTGTAACTCCTTTATCTTAAGGGTTTCTAGTTATCACAGAGTATGAATGATTAAATGAAAAAATGAAAAAAAGTTTTAAAGCACTTATGCACTAAGAATTGAGGGTAGAACACAAAAGTATGGTAGTTCCTACCTTTAAAGAGTTTATATTTCAGTGGGGGAAGCTGTCCATAAAGGTCAGGGTGGTTCAGGAGAGCCATTTTGATTAGGAAAGCTCCAAGGATAGTGAATAGAACCATAAGGGAGTACATTAATACACTGTATCCAGTGGCTGTGGCTGTATTGATTTGTTTATGATTTTAGAACTAGAAGAGGGGGCAGAATAGCAGATCAGCAGTCAGAGAAGTTGGCTAGTATGTAAACTCAAACATACCTGACCTTGATATAGTAGGTTATGTGTAGCACTAAGTTATCAGTACAGTATGGGCCCAGCATGAGTGTTACAGAGTTAAAAGGGTTAAATCTCTTAGGACAGGGTCTTTAGTCACTCAGCTAGGCAACAAACATTTATTAAGACCTTATTATTTGAGGTCCTCTGTTAAACATTGGGGATATAAAGAAAGGCAAAAAACATAGACCCTGCCCTCAAGGAGCCCACATTCTAATGGGAGAGACAATTTGTGAGCAATTATTTAAATATAAGACATATTTGTGTGTGTATACATATATAACACACACAAATATGTCTTATTAGACATTAGATTTACATGTTTATGCATATATTCATATGCATAACACAGCATATACGTGTATATGTGTAAATGTGTGCTGATGTGCATATATTCATGTACATGTGCACATGCATATACATGCACACAGATATTAATATCAAAGAGAAGATGCTAGCAGTGGGGGAAACCAGGAAAGGACTCTTAAAGAAAGAAGGTTTTTTGCTAAGACTTGAAAGAATACAGAGAAGTCAGGAGACAGGAGGTAAGGATGTAGAATATTCCAGTCATGTGGATCAGCCAGTGAAAATATTTACATTCAGGAGATCTAGTGTCACAAGCAAGGAATAGCATAACAAGATGAGTGTTAGTAGATTGTGGAGTGCACAGTAGAGAGCAGAATAAGAAGAATGGAAAGGAAGTGGAAGATGGATTTGAATGGGGAGAGACTTGAGGCAGGGAGACTAGAACAGTCGAAGTATGAGGTAATGAGGGCCTGTACCAGATGGTGTCTATATAAGTGGATATGAGAGGTTGTGAAAGTAGAAATGACAAGGCTTCCAACAGATTGGATATATGAAGTGAATGTGAGTGAGATGTCAAAAGATGAAACCAAGGTTGCAAGCCCTTGTGGCTGGGAGGACGGTGGCATTCTCAATAGTAACAGGGTCATTGGAAAGAGGAGAAGGTGGGTTGGAGGTGGGGTAGGAGAAGATAATGTAGTTTCATTTGTATATGCTGAGTTTAAGATATATCTATTGAACATCCATTTATCATGGGCATGATGAAGAAATACTGAGAGAAAAACCATTCAATCTCATTAGCATTACGATGTTAGATTTTAAGCAAAAAAAAGATTTAACTCATTTCAAATTAATAGCTTGACTTTGAAATATCTTATGCATATCCCTTTGAGTATTTCAGCTTATTTTAATAGCAGTTATAATTTACTTTTAAAAAATTTCTGATGATTACATTTGAAGAGCTATACCTAATTTATTTTTCTTCTTCATCCTTTAAAAATTTTTAGCTGTTGACAGTGTTTTGAAGAGGATGACTATAATTGGTGTAATCCTGTCATTCCGATCACTGGCACAAGAAGCACTTAGAGATGTAAGAATCCACTGTAAACATGCCCCCATATACTTGTTTTATCCAGAAACTGTATTTATATCTCACACAGAGCCAGAGTCATATTTAGGATCAAGTCAGTTCTAGAATTCAGCCTCCTATAAAAGCTTATTGTAATTAAAATTTTGTATGGTGCTATTGGAACTGATTGCAACTTCAGGTTTAAAATCCATGGGTTATATTTTGACTGGATGTCAATTTCTATGTTTTTCAGCTTAAATAATGCTTAAAACATTTTTCCCTTTTGGCAGTTATCATTTCAGCATTAAATGAATTCCATTTCCGAATGTCTAAAAGATTTAGAAAACCACTTAATAATGTATAAAATAAAAATAACTTTGTTGAAAAAAAATAGAATAAATCCAATTTTGCACTTTTGTCTTTTAGGGATCTCTGTTTTTAAATAATCTAGATTTGAGTATGTATTTGTTATCCTTTCTAGGTTTTATCCTATCACATTCCTTTCCTTGTAAGTTCAATTGAAGATTTTAAGGACCACATTCCAAGGGAAACTGATATGAAGGTAATATTTTTACTTGTGAGTTTCATTTTTATAGTTCATAAAAATATAAATATTTTAAGTTGTGTAAAAGATGGGGAAAAATCCAAAGTTAAGTTCTTGCTGTTTTAGAGGACTTGTGTCATATGTTTAACTTTAGACAACTTCCCTAAGTGATGAAAAAATAATTCAAAACTTGTCTCCAGAATGCATAGACATTCTGGTTATCCATGCTCTTTGATCATTTTATGTAGTATAAAGTTGACTGAAGATAATTTTCCTTTGCCTTAAGTTTAAAACCATTTTAAACTCTTGTAACTATACAAATATAACTCCATGCCTATTTTAAACTCTTCAAATATGATACATTCTTGATTCGGTTTGAGGACTTGGCAATGGGCCTTTGGAACTGAATGAATATATATATGGCTCTCTTGAGAGGTGAGCCTTATCACTTAATAAGAGCTAAAGTGAATACAGTAAGGTAATTTTACTAAGTATCCAGCTGAGCAGATTATAGTGGATCATTATCCACATGTAAAAATATCTTATTATCCACTAAGGACACTGGAAGGTTATGAGTTATGTGAACAGATGAAGAAGGCTTAGAATTTGGTAGCCTAGATAGTTATGTAGAGTATAAAGGTGAAAGTGGTTGTGAGGAAACCCTTAGGCATTGGCAGCTTGCAAACCAAATAACATCCCTTCTAAAAACTAATTGAATTATAGGCCATTCTTAGTAGATCAATTCAAAAGGATCTGGGTATGTATTACATAATGGTCATGAGGAAACAATAGTAAAAAGATAAATTTCAGAGTACCTATGTATACCTGTAAACCAAGTCTTACAATTCATTATGTCACTATTGGCCCACATTATATAACCGGACAAACACAATTCAAGGATGTTCTGCTATGTTTATGGTTTTTGAAAGTTCTGCAAGTACAATTTGACTTTTTGTACATCGTTCACAATTTTTTTTAGTCTTGATATACAAGTACTGATTAGAGTTATTTTCCTCTTCTATGTTCTCCAAATCCAATTAATTTCTGAATCTTGATGGCTCTCTTGTTGCAGTCGTTATTAAATCCTTGGTCTCCTCGCTACTCATTGCCACCACTCTAATTCTAATTCACGAATTAATTTCCCTGGACCAGTGTAATAGCATTGTATTACTGGACCCTCCGCCTCCTATCTTTCTTCTTTCCAGTCTGTCCTTCACACAGCTGCCAGAATACCCTTCCTAATGCACAAGTCTGATCAGACCGCCTTCTGTGAAATGCAGTTACTTTAGCTTAATATTAAAGGCTCTCTGTAATTTGGCTCCCACCTACTTTCTAGCCTTATTTCACTCTACTTCCCTTCACAGACCCCATTGTCAAAGTTGTATTAGTGACCCCTGTCAGTGACATTCAGCAGTCCTAAATTAGTGGAATGACTATCCCTCTGTGGAGCTGATTTAAGAGCAAAGGAGTAAATCATTGGAAGAAACTAAGGTTAGGGCATTTGACATAAACTATTAAATTAATTGTCTTTCCTCAGCCCTCATTCTAATTGACTTCTCCATGGTTTTTGTCACTGTTGACTTCCAGATAAATAGCTCTACTCTTGACTTCTCTGATAAATTCTTTACCTGTGGTAACTAAACAGCTTTTATTATTGGAATAATATCCATCTCCTGCGTACTTAATACAAAAGTCCCCCAGAACTCTGTCCTAAATTCTTTTGTTTTTTTTCTTTCAAGTCTGTCTGTTCTTCTAGGCTCAATTATCATTTCATTTTAGGATCATTGGATCTTGAACCAAATGCTGAAAGGGATGTTAGAACCCATCCAGTTCATCCCTCTCATTTTACAAATGATGAAACTGAAATTTGTTGGGATTAAGTTTTTCCTACTTTGTAATGCTCATTATTTTTTCAGGTTGCAATGAATGTTTATGAGTTGTCCTCAGCCGCAGGATTGCCATGTGAGATTGATCCAGCTTTGGTTGTAGCACTCTCCTCACAGAAATCAGGTAACAAATCAGAAATGGCAAACTAAAAATGTATTTGTAAATACATCCTTTGTACTTTTTTTGTAAATTATAAACAAAATACAGTTCCTATAAAAGTTTAGTTGAAACTACCTACAGTATCTACTTTATGAATCAAAATATTTTGATATTCAAAATTCATTATTAGAAGGATCATTTTTGCCTTTGCTTTTAGGAGTTGTTATTTCTACAGTTTCTTTCTTCAGAAACATTGTCTTTGAAGGTTTTTTGTTTTCTAATAAGTTCCTTTTCTAGCTCTTTATGTAGAAGTTGATATATTTTTTATAATATTTTAATTTTTTAAAATTATTCAGTCACCAAATCAACGGGTATTTATTAAGTACCGACAGTGTACCAGGTCTCTAGGTCTCTGTTATGTGTCTGGTTCTTAATTTACAAGAACAAAGATGAAACAGTGCCCGCCATCAAGGGTCATATAGGAGACAGCATGTACATAAAAAATACATACTGATTGATGTGAGGTAGGGATGATACTAGCGGCTGAAGGGAACAGGAAAGATGTTGAGCAAGAAAAGTGAGAAAGAAGTATATTCTAGGCATGAAGGACAGCCAGTTAAGTAAGGAAAAGAGGATGGAAGATGGGAGTTATCGAATGTATATATATATGAGGAACAGTAAAAAGTCAGATTTTTTTTTGGATTGTAGTATTTGTGGAAGAAAGCAGTATGTTAATAAAACTGGAAAGGTAAGTTGGGACCAAGGTGTGAAGAGCTTTACATGCCTAGTAGAAGAGTTTATATTTCACTCATAGAGGTAATAGAGAAACTGCTGCAGTTTATTGAATAGGGTAGAGTGAGGGAGAACAGTGGTACAGTGAGACTTGTACTTTAGGAAAAATGGTATGGAATATTGATTTGAGTAGAGAGAGACTTAAGGTGGGACCTTGATTATCTTTATTCTTGTTGGAGCACTATTATATTATAACAGATTTCAATTATCTATGATACCAGGGACCAGAATAATTTGAATTTCATGAATTATTCACCTTTTCCCTCCTCTACACCTATTTCCAGAGTTTTTCCTTATTTTGGTGGAGATTCTAATTTATATGATGTATAGTGGTTAAAAAACAAGGAGTCAGAAGGCACATGAGGTAAAGCTACATAATTCTAAATAAAAATTTTATCATTTCCTGAAAGCATAGTCTGCTTCATTAATAAGTAGTTCCTTTTCAGTTAAATAAACTTTTACAAGTAGTAGATCATATAGGAAACCCATTCCTGTTTTCTTTATGTTAAATTTTAGACTATAGATCCATATGTATTTTAATTTCAGAAACTTTTTTAAAAGGATTTTTCAGAAGAAATGATGAGGCGCAATAGATGTCTGAAGTGTCCAAAGGAAGATTTCCTTAGAAGCTGATAATCCCTTTCCATTTCTGAATCAAAAACTTAAGGAAATCTAGTTTTTGATACAGCTCCTCTCCCTCTCTTGCCCTTTTGCCTTAAAATCTTAGAAAAAATTATCAACTTTGGTATTCCATCCCATCTCGTGTGACTTCTGCCAAATTGGATTTAGTTTTTCTGTTTTCACAGATCCTAATGTAGAGGTGTGGTTTTAAAATTTTACGATTTGGGTTTTGTTTCACTTAAGTGACCACCTGTTTGGCCAGCCTTGTAAAAAAAATTACGCTTTTATTCTCAATTGTTTTTCCCCAGAAAACATTAGTCCAGAAGAAGAATATAAAATTGCCTGCCTCCTTATGGTTTTCGTGGCAGTTTCTTTGCCAACATTGGCCAGTAATGTTATGTCTCAGTACAGCCCTGCTATTGAAGGTAACAGAGCTTTATATTTTATTTTCTAATAAGAATCTCTGGCTATTGGAGAGAAATGACATTTAGTGTTTCTTTTCAAGCAGTTGGTATTGTATTTCTTAGATTGTGTTCACAGGCCATATTATAACTACGATTTAAAATTCCTATAAAAGTTTTTAAAAATTTTTTACTTTTTTGCTAATAACCTTTTAAAGACATGGTTTTCTTAGTACACAGCTATATTTATAATCAAGAAGCATGGTATAGTGCAAAATTGTCAAACTCATGGACTATAAAACTCCCTTCTGTGCAGAACCAGATTAAAACATAATTGAGAAATATTTAATAAAATTTTAAAAATTCAGTATAATGTAGACCATGTTAATTTGTGGTTTTCTAAGTCAATATCATGCTTTCTGGGATTTGTTTCTGTTTAAATTTGATACCACTGATGTAGTAGATAGAGCACTAGACTTGGAATCAATAGATCTGGTTTCAAATCCAGCCCTCAGCCACAATAGTTCTGTGACCATTGGCAAGTAACTTAACTTCTTATATTAGTTGCTTCATCTGTAAAATAGGGATACTAATCTTTATATCACCTATTTCGTAAGGTTATTATAAGAAGAACATTTTGTAAAATCTTCAAGTACTGTACAAATATGAGCTATTGTTATTATAAGGTTCACCATTTTACTTTTAAACACAAGCTTTAGGGTACACGTATACTAGTTTTGGCTATATTGCTTATGGTAACAGTAGGTAAACCAGATGGTCAGTGCCTTCCATACTGCCTTTAATCATTTCATGACTTTCATCGAATTGCATGGTCCCTTACATTTTTTGAGGCCATAAAAGATTAATATTGAAGCAACAGTCTACTAAATATTTCTTCCCTTTATTAAGTATTTAGGATTCATAATAACCTGTCAACATTTTGGTTTAGGACACTGCAACAACATTCATTGCCTGGCAAAAGCCATCAACCAGATTGCTGCAGCATTGTTTACTATTCACAAAGGAAGCATTGAAGATCGCCTTAAAGAATTTCTGGCCGTATGTATTATTTAACTTCAAAAATTCATGGCTTAACACATTTACATTTTAAGGCAAGGATTCTTAATCTTTTTTATGTTATTTAACCTCTTTGTCAGCCTCATGAAACCTATGGAGCACTTAGAATAATGGTTTCAAATGCATAAAATATGTAGAAATACAAAGGAAAGTATTTATGCTAAAACAGTTATCAAAATTAAAAAAAAAACAAAACATTCCTAGTTTCTAGAAACTAGCTCTAGATCCAGAATCCCTGCTTTAAAGGAAAATATGAATGTTAGGTCACCTGAATAGATAATCTGAAAATTTGTTTGCCTTTTTTTTCAAAAGCCCATCCTTTTTCTTGTGGAATCTACATTATACATGGTAGTTTGACCTTTTCCCCCATCCCAGCATCTCATGCTACCATTTTGCTTATCCTGGAGATTCTTTTATTGCTTATATAATTCCTAAGTGTAAAAAGACATTGGTTATGTACATTTTATGTAGATATATGAATTAACATTTGGATGTATCCCCCTAAAATGCAACTTATTTGAAAAGTTAACAGTTTTCTACAGTCAGATTTATAAATTGTACTGATGAAACTAGATAATAAAATTCAAAGTAACTTGCGAAGACTTAGAACTTTCATGAACTGATTTAGAATAAATAGAACTAAGAAAACAATATGCAAGAACTGAAATAATGTAAATAGTAGAAATAGCAACAAAAAGAAACCTGAATGCGTTGTAATCATAATGATCGAGCTTTGTCCCAGAGAGGAGAAGAGTATCTCTCTTCCTTTCAGAGGTAGAGAACTGTGAATAAAGAACCACTCCATGTACCATCATACTCAGTTTGCAGTGTTGGTAGTTTTGCTGAACATTTTTTCCTCCTCCTCCCCTCTGCCTCTTCTTAAATTTTCATTGTTTTAAATGATGGCTTACTCAGTAAGGCGGATAAAAGGGATATATTTGGAAGTGAGGGTAACAGTAGAAAGACAAAAGGTACTAATAAAAAAAAGTAGACACAAAGCAATTAAATTAAAATGTCTTTTCAGCTTGCATCATCTAGTCTGTTGAAAATTGGTCAAGAGACAGATAAAACTACAACGAGGAATAGGGAATCTGTTTATTTACTGCTAGACATGGTAAGTCCAGATTAGACATGGTAAGTTTTGATTATTTTTAGCAATTTTTAACAATTCAGTAAGTTCTCATTAGATCAGCAGTGGTTTTCAAGAACACTAATTTTTTTTGATACTTTTGTAACTACACAAAACTTAGACCTAAAATTTTCTTTTGATCTTTATTCTCATTCCACCCTTTGTTGTCCTGTCATTTTAGAAAATACCCTAACAATAATTAGATCTTTATGTTTTGACATCACAACAGTAATACCAGGTTAAAGCAAATTGAAGGCCAAGTAGAGAGTTATTGGGCATTCTTTGTTGTATGTATGTATTATGTTACATAAGCTATTGGGAAATATTTATGGCTTACTGTTTCCTATGACAGCAAAGTTCAGATGCTTCTACCTGACTTTTTTGTGGTGTTTTTTTTTGTTTTTTACATTAGCTATACCTTTTCTATACTTTGAGCCTTTGTTCTTTTGTCTGGAGAACATGTTGCACATGTTCACCTGCACGTTGCCATCTTATGATGTTCTCCTCATCTGGAATTTCTTGCCTTTTCCTCCTTGTTTATCCAAATCTTTCCTAAATTTCAAATCCGTCCTTCCTTCAGAAGTCTCCCCCTCATTACTTGAGCCTTCATTGATCTTCTCTAAAGCTGTGCAGTGCTTGGAGCCTGGACTTATCTATTCAGCCTTTTGGTTATTTGCTGCAGTTCCGTGTGTTAGTCTTTTTTCTCCAGCTAGATTCTTCCATTCAGTAAATATTTATGTCTTTAGGGTATGGACTTTGCTCCTTGCCTTTTTTTTTTTTTTTAAATACATGGTGACTAGCACAATATTGAGCATAGTTCAAATACTTAGTAAATGCTTGTTGATGGAAAACTATAGTAACCTGATTTAGCTTTGTACTTGAACATGCTGGGCACCTAGCATTTGCTATTAGTTCAGTTAAAATAATTAGCCCATGAGCTTTCTTGTGTAAAAGCAAATGATGTATAGTTTTATGAGGAGTTTTAATTCTTATGGACTTTTGGTGTTTTTCAGATTGTGCAGGAATCACCATTCCTGACGATGGATCTTTTGGAATCTTGTTTTCCTTATGTCTTGCTGAGAAATGCCTACCATGCTGTCTACAAACAAAGTGTTACATCCTCTGCATAAATATCTACTTACCAGAGATAAGCACGCATTTTTGTTGCCTCAGCTTTACCTGTAAACTATGGAGCTGTTTTATTTTATGGCCTGACAGTTTTGTGGATTATGGACTTTTTTTCCTTCTATACAGTTGTATTTCTGGTCAGTGGTTTCTTAATATTGTTGTACTACAGTATAAAGTTGGCTGATTTAGGTTGCACATTCACTGAAATTATTCCTTTTTCCATTTTAGAACATAATTTCTGTTTGACACCACATCAACTACACATTTTTGATATTTGATAATGCAAAACCATACTTGCTTGTTTATTTCTTAAAAAATATATTTAGTGATTATTTTAGATAGTGTTCTAGCTTTCATCTGTGTGTAAATTATTTCATATAGGGAGATTTCTGATCTGTACCTATTGTTCTTATTGAAAACCAGAATTGGATGTGCATTTCTGTGGAGTAATGACATTTCTACTTTTTTCTTTGAAACATTTGCCAAACTAAATAATATGACCCAATATAACATTTAAAATGTTATGGGACTGCTAATAATTAGAAGCAGACCAAGCCCCCATATTCTTAAACAACAGCAAATGTTGTTGTTTGTATAAAGCATAGTGACATTTTTTAAACTAACATCCATGATGCCCTATTGGCATTAGCACTACCATTGTATCCTGCTGTATAATAAACATTCTTATGCATTTATCAAATGTTGATAAAATGTTAGCCCTTAACCACTTTTATATGTTTTAAATTTTTGAAATTCAAGTGTATCTTCCATAACATAAATAAACACTAGACTGTATCACATTTTGAATGATCTGTTACTTAATGAATGAAATTGAGATGTTTTAATACTGGTAGTGGCAATATGGACAGCCATCTGACACATTCTGGTTGTTTGTGTAATCCTGAGCACATCACTTAACCTCTCATTCCCCCAGGCAACTCTGTAAGGGCAAGTGCCAGCCTATTGTGGAAGAGAAAGTGATTCACCAGGAATTCTGGGTACTGGTGTCAGAGATCCAGTCCAAAACAACTTGTACTAAATTTTAAGAATTATTCAATTTCAGGACTAATCAGAGAATCAGTTTTTATTTATTAAAAACTCTTTTAAAAAGTAATTTATTCTTGATTATGGAAGTAAAGTGCCTTCCACAGGTGAAATATACTACTGCCTTAGGAATACAGCACTGAAAGGGAAACTTGGGTGCCTATCAATCTCAGTTTTACCTGTAACCAAATATACTTATTTAAAAGGGTAGAGAATAAATCAACATGGAACCAGTGAGAATATTGTTTTAAATTCCTACATTAGTCTTTAGTGTATTTGAGAGAAATGTAAAGGCTCTGTTAAAGTTGGTTTTAAAATGGCAGGAAGGGTAGATCCTGCTCACTTGAAAGCAACCAGATGTTTTCTTTGATCAGTATATTGAAAACTGATTTTCTGCAGCCTTGTATCTAGATATTGTATAGTCTCTGTTTTCAAATGCTGCTTATATACACACCAGTAACTTGGTAAGATATTTAAAAAACCTAATGCATCCTCATCAGTTATAATAGTTCTCTTTGTTAAGAAGTGCAGTAGTTGAAACACAAGAATATTACATTACATTTGTTTATTTCATGATTTGTCTAATCTGTAATGAAAGCAGAAAATAGTTCACATGTTATTTTAAAATGTATTTTGTAGTACTACAAGGTAAAAAAAAAAATTTACGATATTTATTCGTGATTAACTTAAATTGTGTTAGACCCAGAACAGCTTTGTTTAAGTAAACTGTTGCACCTAACATGAGCTGTCCTTTTTTCACCATGAAGTTCCAGTATGTCTGTGGTATTTATTTTCAAAGTAAAAAAGCCTTAATATTTTCAGTTTTTGTGAATCCATTAAGAAATTGGCCAAGTGGTGAAAGCTGCTATCTCCTTTGTTGTCCTATTACTTCTTTTTGTCAGGTTAATATTTATGGAATTAAATGGGGCAGCTATAAGTGGTACAAATTGATACTAGTCTAAATTCTTCCTCAGATAGGTATTGGCAGTGTGACCTTGGGCAAGTTACTTGATTTCTCTAAGCCTTAGTTTCTTCATCTGTAAAATGAGGCAGTGATAGCATTTAATCTTGTGAAGATAAAATGAGAAAACGTGCTTTATAAATGCTTGTTAGCTTTTAATTATATGCTTGTTTGATAAGAGAGTGGTGGTTTTCCAGTGTCATAAGTTAAATGTCCCAACTCCTAAGCATTGTGAAAACAGAAGACAAGCTTCTGTTGTTTTATATTACAATATTTATCACGTGAACAATCTGGATTAATCACCAACATGTTTCCTAAAGTACTCTCACATCTAATTACTTTTGAGAAGGGACGTAGTTTTAATTTGAAGATCCTTTAAGTAGGAACTGAATTTAATTAACCTTGTATTGGACTCACTAAAATGACTGTAGACATTTAATGTTTTTCTATTACTTGATAAATTTGAATATATAATAATTTGTACAGGACAGGAACATCAAGCCAGGTTTTAAGTATTTAATTTGTGCAAAATAAGTCTAGTAAGGGTTTGAAAGAAATGAGGGTATTTTCTAGAGAAAAATCCCATGACAGAAAATTCATTATAATTATATGGACATTTTGATACGAGTTTTTCCTACCTAGGGTCTCTCCTGTCATTACATGCCCATTCTCCACAGTCAAAGGTCATGAACTGTGGCTTGGCAATCATATCTACCAGTATTTTCAGTATTCTAAGATTTGGTTCATCCAAGCCTAATGCTTTGTACTCAGTGAAAACAGGACTCTAAACTATCTCTCTATCTTCAGATTTTCTTTTCTTTGTTTCTTAGATATTTTTGTTGTATCTTTGCCAGGCCAATGATCATTCGCCAAAGTAGGCAACATTAAAATGGTGTAATTCAGCCTCCTCACTGTTCTATGACAGCCTCCAATTTTTGTTCTTAAAATTGCTCTCTGTGAGTTGTAGCATTCCTGATACCATTCTTATAGGAATGTGCTAACTTTTTTTTTCATCTTAAGTCATTTGCTTTCCCCTCTATCTTACATGTACATATTTTTAAAATTAAGTTCTCTGTGCAGCTATATTTGTGTCTTTACAAAGCCTCCCCTCTTCTTCAAATGTTTGTGTCCTCAGAATTTCATTCTTGAGAGCTTTCCATTCTTCTTGGACTGATATCCCTTAATAAATATCAGAACATTGGATCATAGATCTAAAAGCTAGAAGGGACTATGAATACTGTGAGGAGTTCATGGGTAAGGTATCAAGAGGGAACACAATACAAGTGCTCATGGATCACAAGTTAATTTATTACTCATGGGCAAGCAAGCATATCGCTTCCCAGGCCTCTAGCCCCTGGGAAGCATAGGTAGCAGTGCAGGCATACAATGGGTTGTATACTCCAATCAAAAGCACAGAGTTCTAGTTTTCACCCTTATTACATCTGATTGTTGTTGCTTGGCAGATTCACAAGAACCAAGTAAGGGTTTGGGGTAGAGTGGATTTTTGCCAGATTTCCTCAATGACAGTGGCAAACACCTTTGCAAAGCATACATGTATTTTTTTTATTCCTCTCCTGATACTAATGATCAGAGATTCATCAGTGTTGGGTGTTTTTTTTTCCAAGAACTCAAAAAATGTAACAATGAAATACACAAAAAATAAATACAAAATAATTTTAATGTAGGACTCTTTAACAACTGGAGAAGGAAAGGCCTCATATGGGAAGTGGTAATGGAACTGAGTCTTGAATGAAGCTAAGGATCCCATGTGCCAGGTGAACCAAAAGAATTGGTTCTGGCCTCTGAAGCCAGCAACCTTGTGTGTTTGGCAGTAGCACTGTGGGCGCTGCTGCTTCTGAGACCTTATTCTGACATCTGCCCTGGGGAAATGATGCAGCAACACCAAAAGAAACAAAACCAGAGGCTCCTCTAGGCCAGTACATGGGCTCTTTTCACCATGAGCAAGCAAGCAGTAGCTATTTCTGCTGGGATTGAAGAAATGTTCCTGGGGGGGAAAGTGTTCAGTTCTGTCATTTAGAGGCCCCACAATGGAAACTCAAAAGAGAATTATAGTTTATAGTATGTATAAGACTAGAAACTTTAGACTGATATAGCATTCTGACCTGTCCTCAACTGAGTGCAATTGGTACATTTGTCCATATTCCCAATTCCAAGAAATGTTTGCACTCCTGAGGAAAATTTAGCATTATCCTTTTTA
>CM053588.1:230294788-230329140 GCA_028646515.1 Pseudochirops corinnae
GGTCGAAAGAGTGGAGGTTCTGGATAGCGGACATACGATACGATTCCTTTTCCTCGGTGGAAACGGCCTGGGGGAGAAGGCGGGCAGGGGGGACGGAGCGTCGGGAAGCGAGGGGGCTCGAGGGGGAGGCTGCTGAGTCCTCGGCGGTGGCTCAGTGACTGGGGAAGGAATTCTTTTCTTGAGAGAATTTTTGTATCTCTTTTTCCATTTGGCTAACTCTGCTTTTTAAAGAGTTTTTCTCTTCAATGGATTTTTAACCATTTAGCCTCTCTTGTTTTTTAAGACGATATTTTCTTAAGTATTTTTTGTGACTCCTTTACCAAGCTGTTGATTCTCTTTTTCATTTTTTTGCGTCACTGTCATTTCTTTTCTCATCTTTTCCTTTACCTCTCTTATTTTATTTTTAAGATCCTTTTTGAAGTCTTCCAGAAATTCTTTGAACCTAAAACCAATCCTTATTTCTCTTTGAGACTGGATGTAGCAATTTTTACTCTGTTGTTTTCTTCTGAGTTTGTGTTTTGATCTTCTCTGTCACCACAGTAACTTTCTGTGGTCAAGTTTTTTTTTTGTTTGCTCGTTTTCTCAGCCTACTTCTTGACTTTTAACCCTATGTTAAAGTAGGGCTCTACTCCTGGAGTGGAAGGGGCACTGTCCCAAGCTTCAAACTTTTCTTGCTGCTGCTCTCAGAGCTAGTTCTAGAGGCCTGTAAATTTTTAGTTCTTTTAAGGTGTTATGATCTAAAGAGAGGTGTGGTCACTACTCTGTGACCTGTGCTCTTGTCTGTGAGTGGCCATAAGCACTCTTTTCCACCCTGGAAATGTGACCAGGGTACCCACTCCCCTGGGGGCCACAAACTCTGATGTGTTAATGCTTCTCTTCACCTTGGGATTGCAACCTAGAACTGCAACCTGGATCCTCATTTGGGCAATACAACAGAATTCTGCACCCAGTGCAAGCAAAGAGACCCATGTAATTTCTTTCTGACCAGTTGTCTGAACCCCTTATCATCTGGGCTCAGAGCTCCAGAAGCCACTGCTACCACACCTGATTCAGTTGCCCCCAAGGTCTACTGCTGGGTTGCTGGGGCTCAGCCTGTGCTGGTGCAGCCTACACTGAACTATGTTTTACTCTCACCTGGGTACAACAGACCTTTCCTGCTAATCCTAAATTATCTTTGATTAGAAAATTATTTCACCCTGTCCTTTTGTGGGTTCTGCCCCTTCAGAATTCGTTTTGAGGAATTATTTAAAGTTCTTTGGAGGGGAATTTGGGATAGCTCAGGCAAGTCCCTGAATTTTCTCTGCCATCTTGGTTGTACCCTCCCACCTCCCAAGGTAATTTCATCAGAGAGAACATAAGGAAAATAGGATGTGAGAAACTGCCTTCTCTCTTGTGTCCATTATCATAATATATCTAGCTGAGCAAAGTTGCTATGCCTTCTTTGAGCCTCCTTTTCCTGTAATATGGCATAATAAAAACGAGCTCTGATTCTAAACTTTTAATACTCCCAACACTATGACTACACCATATAGGATTTACTTTGTCCAGGGCCCAAGATTGAGTGTTGATTTGGTTTAATGTTTCCTGGTCAGGAGGAAAGGACTAATTTGGGAGGTTTAGGGCTAATGGAAGTCAGCTGGTTCAGATAGTTGAATGGTGTAAGTCTGGTGTCTGGGACCTAACCACTTATTAACAGTTTGATTTACTCACCTTTCCCAGAAAGAATAGATCTGTTGAGGCAGCTAGGTGGCACAGTGAGTAGAGTCACTGGCCCTGGAGTCGGGAGGCTCTGAGTTCAAATCCAGCCTCATACACTCGACACACTTACTAGCTGTGTGGCCTTGGGCAAGTCACTAAACCCCAATTGCCTTGCCTTCCCTCCTCAAAAAAAAAAATAGATCTGTCCAAGATCCCAACTCAGTGTTAATATGATTTTCACCCCTTAAGTGGAAGTTTGGGTGGTATTCTGGTCCTGAGCTATGTGGGATGGGAGCCTTGGTGGTGAGAGGCCAGTAAACTTACCAAAGGTAGTAGAATAGTTAAGATGACAGATTAAGAGCTGGGAGGGAATTTAGACATCATCTGGTCTAATCCCTCATTTTATATATGAAACTAAGTACCACAGAGTTAAATGACTTATCCAAGGTCACATAAGTATTAAGCATCAGGGCCAGGATTCAAACCTAGGTCTTTTGAATTCAAATTCAGGCCTCTTTTGGCTAAACTCCACTTAAGGCCAAGGTTCAGTATGGATCATTGCTAATGTTAGATGGTCTTGGAGAGCTAAGTGATTTAGACTTGTGAAAGAACAAAGAGTAGGATTACATGGTTTTGGAGGCTTTCCAGCACACTGTCCAAATGGCACACAGATTCTCTATAGATGATGAAGTCTTCCAGATTTGAAGATCACATTGTGGCAGCTGAATAAAGCAGCAGTGTGCTATACAGCTTCCTTAATGAGATCCACAGCCAGTTAAAGGAGTTTGAGCTAATAATCTACATAAGAAAAAAACAAAGCATGCTTGTTTTCCAGAGTATGACATGCAGTTAGATGAGTAGCTCATTGAGTTAGAACATCAAAACATCTATTAAAGACAGGTACTGCTGATGGATAGTGGACTGTGCCCAGATTTAACTAGAAGGAAACCAGTGAGTTGGATTGTATTTGGGTAATTATACAGCTCTTTCAACATTCCTGAGGTTTTCCCTAATACAAAAACCCATCATTTTAACACCAGCATTCTCCCAGTGATGTTATATTACTATGAATTACAGAACCTTATAATCTTTGAATAATTAGAATCTGAAGTGATAGTGGAAATATAATGAACAAATAAGTCAGCTTAAGTATATTAGAAATCATGGCTTATTCAAAGAATATAGGATATCCAGGAAATGCATGATTAGAAAAGGAGGTGAGGCAGTCATTCAATGAGAGTGAAGAGTAATAGATGAACAATCCAATTCCTGTATTGATACCACTAGATATAAAAGCCTCTAGGCAAAGGATTTCTAGGAATTGGGTCATATTCTCAAATGAAGAATTTGATTGAAATGATCATATCTGGTAAAAGCATTAAAATTGGAAACATTTCCCATTCTAAGTTCAATGATATGAATCAAAAGAATACTTCTATCAGAATTTAAATGATATTTGTATAATTGAATAATAATTGTGTAATTTGTATAATTGAATTAATTGATATTTAAATGGTATGGGATGTCTCAAAGTTCATCAGGGTTAACTAAAAATAGCACTGACTGTGAATGGTGAGAATGGTGAGCACAGATGTCCAATTTAGCCATTCTTGGCATCTCACTTTCCAATCTTCAAAGTAGAAAAATATAACATCATGATAACCATTTATTTGCACCAAATTCATATTGTTTTTAAAGGGTCCTGAAAATTAATTCAAATCAACACAGAAAGGTACTTAGTTTGAAATTTTTAAAATGCTGTCACTAGTAAAGATAACAGGATTATAGATTTGGGACTGGAAGGAATCGTAGAAGTAAATGAGGCTCACTCTCTCATCTTATCAGCATGTTGTTGGTCCATCTCATCCTTGGTTTTCAGAAGTTGAGGGGGCATATAAACAATGGGGATACAGAGGTATTCTGGCTAGAACCAGCAGAAATGTAACCAGTCCTAATATCTGTAGCCAAAAATGTGGTGGGAGGAGTGGCGATATCTTAATGAGACTGAGTGGGGCAAGAACGGCATGTTGGCATGGTGGTGTCCATATCCTCGCTCTAGTTTGTGGCCTGGGTGTCACATTCTTGGCTCCAGCCAAACTCAATATAGGACCATGTGGGCAGTCCGAGCTAAGACTCAGCTGTTAAGCCCCTCAAAGGAGTGCAAAGGGAGGGGAGAATTTGACCCTGTCTCTTTGGAATGTTTATAAGGGTTGGATAAAAAAACTGCAAGTGGCTGGCCTCAGCTGAAGTTATTTTAAAAAATCAACAAACATGTATTAGACCCTGTTATGTGTAAAGCACTACATTAGATGTTGGAAAGACAAAGATGAAAAATTACATAGTGTGCCCTCACAGAGTTTTAAATATAAGGGCAAGAGCTTAGACATATGCATAAATAAGCATTATAGGAGGTAGAGTATGATTTGGGCAAAGTATGTGTTTCTAGATAAAATACTATGACAAATTTGAGGAAGGAGCGATCACTTCTGGTTGGGGGTGGGAGCAGGCAAAGGATGAGGATTCATGGAGGAGACAATACCTGAACTGGACCTTGAAGGAAGAGAATTCCAACCAGCAGATATGTGAAAGGGGTGTATTCCAGGCATAGGATATGGCTCGTGAAAATCCAGTCAGGAAAAGGAAGAACGAGCTCCAGAAAAGCATAAGCCAATTTGTCCAGAGTACAGAATGTGCAGAGGGGTAGTATAAGGATAGAAAGATGGTTTGGGGCCAGTAGAGAACCACTTAAGATTTCTGAGGAGGGTCTTCAAGCAGTCTGGATGATCATGTTATAGTGAGTATTCCTTCTTTCCACATGTGCATTGGCATAGATGCTTGCTGAGGTCTCTTCACTCAAACTGTGATTCAGCAAGTAACATGGTCAAAACTGTGAACTGGGAAAAGTATTTTGACAACTTTGCAAAAGATGGATTATCCCAGGAAAAGATTAGAGGCAGGATGACAAAAACCTGAAATAAAGATAGCATTAGTCAGGAAGTATGCATTTATTAAGTATCTACTATGTGCTAGTCACTGTGGTAAGTGCTGGGGATACAAAAAAAAAAAAAGACAAAAGATAGTCCCTGCCCTCCAGCAGCCCCTAATCTAATGGGGAAAACAATTCAAACAACTATATACAAATAAACTATGGATATAAGATAAATAGGAAGTAATCAACAGAGGGAAGATACAAGAATTAAGAATGATTGGATAAGGCCTTCCGTAGAAGGTGGGATTTTAACTGGGATGTGAAGGAAGCCACAGGAGGCAGAATAAGAAGGGAGAGCATTCCAAACATGGGGAATACTCAGTGAAAATGCTCAGAGTTGGAAGATGTTGGAAGATACCTCGTTTAAGGAAGAGCAAAGAGGCCAGTGTCACTGAATCAATGAGTATGTAGGGAAGTGTAATGTGGGAAATGTAAGATATGTGAAGACTGGAAAGATAGGATGTGGGGGGCTAAGTTATGGAGGATTTTGAACAAGTATTTTATATTTGATCCTGGTGGTCATAAGGAACGAAATGAGAGAGGAGAGGAGAGAGAGTCAGACCTGTGGTTTAGGGGGGAAAAAAAAAACAACTGACAGCTGAATAAAGGATTGGACAATGGACTGGAATGGGGGGAGTTGTGTGGCAGACAAACCAACCAGCAGGCTGCTGCAATAGTCTATGTTTGAGGAGATAAGGGTCAGCATCAGGGTGGTGACAGTATCAAAGTAGAGAAGGGGCCATATTTAAGAGATGTTGCAAAGGGGAAATTGATAGGCCTTGGCAACAGATTGGCTATGGAGGTGTGAGAGATAGTAAGGAGTTGAGGGTGACACTTGGGCTGTAAGTCTGGGCAATTGGGAGGATTGTGGTACCCTCGACAATAATAGGGAAGTATGAAGGGGAGAAGATTTAGGGGGGAAGAAAATTAGTTCAGTTTTGGACATGTTGAGTTTAAGTGTCTCCTCAACACCCAGTCTGAGATATCTGAAAGGTAGTTGGAGATGTGAAATTGGAGGTCAGAGAGGGTAGCTAGATTTGAGAATTGTTAGCATAGAAATGGTAATTAAATCCATGGGAGCTGAAGAGATTACTAAGTAGAACAAAGGGAGAAGAGAAAAGGGCCCAGGACAGAACTTGGTTAGCGGGCATGCTCTGGATGAGGATCCAGCAAAGGAGACTGAGAAGGAGTGGTCAGATAGTTAGGAAGATAACCAAAAAAGAGAGTGTTATCCTGGAAACCTAGTGAGAAGAGAATATCAAGGAGGAGAGGACGGTCATCAGTGCCAAAGACTGCTGAGAGGACAGGGAGAATGAGGATTGAGAAGAGGCCATTGGATTTGGCAATGAAGAAAGAGATCAATGATAACTTTAGAGAGAGCAGTTTCAACTGAATCATGAGGTTATAAATTGAATTGCAAGGGTTTGAGAGAGTGAGAGCAGAGGAAGAATAGGCAGCCTCTTGCAGACTGCCTCCTCAAGATTTTTAGCCACAAAGGACGAAAGAGATTGCTTGGTTGTTGTCCTTCGTGCTCAAAAAGGACCAAAATGACATCACCATATCAGGGTCAAGGTAAAGTGTGTCTGACTGTGGCTGATCAGGCTGTGTGGGGTATGGGGACCCCAAAAATCCTCTACCCAAGAAAAATCAAAAGTCAAAGGTATATCTTGAGGAAGGAACAGGAAGTTTTTATTTTCTTGCCCCCCTGGAGCAAGAATTTATACCCTAACGCAGTCAAGCCCCTCCCCCTGGCTGTCCCTTCTCCCATTGGTTAGGAGGCGGGTTCTCAGTCTCCGTGCTAAACCTTCCTCAATGGTGAATAACAAAGAAGCCTGCTACTATCCTCTATTGGCTGGGAGGTGGGACAGGAAGCCAGGAAACCAGTTCATGTCCTTATTTGCCAATGCCAAGGTGAAGAAGGGGGAGGGGCTAAGGCAAGGGAAAGGGGGAAGAGTCCTGAACAATCTGAACAATTCAAATGTTCACCTCCTTATTTGGACAAAGCTAAAACAAGGGAGGAGCAAAAGTTGCCAGCAAGGTTGGAGGTCTAAAAACCCTAAAGAGCCTAATGCTGTTAAGGGTGTGGCAAACAAGGGTGGAGGTCAAAAGACTCCTCCTGATCTCCTGAACAGGCCTAATGCTGATGTGGCAGTAGTAAAGAAGGGGGAAAGGTGAAGCTGAAGCTCCAGCTTGCTCCCACAAAACTTATGGGCTGAGAAGCTTCACCTTTCCCATTCAAGGCCTATATGAGCTTGCAAGGCTCTCCCACAGGTCAGGCACTGTTTCCAGTCTCTTTTCTCTCATCTATCTTCCACACAGTTGCCAAATATACTCATTCAAGAGTCTGAACTATGTTACTGCATTCTAAGACATTCATCATAATAGCTCTTTGTATAGTGCGTTTACACAGAATTTTACAAATATCATCTCATTTGGTCTTCACAACCCTGTGAGGTAGGTGCCCATTTTACCGTTGAGAAGAATGATACTTATAGAGGTCAAGTAACTTGCCCAAGGTCACACAGCTAGTAAGTGAGTCAGAACACTTTCAGTGACTCTAAGATAATATAAAGACTTCTTAACTTGTCATTTAAGCTTTTCCACTATATAAATCCCATCTTTCCAGAATCATTACATGTGATTTCCTAGTCTTGTATTCTTGTTCTAGTCAAACAGGCCTGCCAGCTGTTCCCCAAACTTGATGTGTCATTTTCTGCCTCCTTGCTTTTCACAGACTGTATTCCACTTATCTGAGATGAACACCCTTCCCATCTCTGCCTCTTAGAAGCCTTATCTTCCTTTATGTCTCAGCTCAGTTTCTACCTCCTAGATGAAACCTTTCCTTATTTCCCACTGATTCCTCTATCTGTGATTTTGTCTGTCTGTCTGTCTCTCTCCTGAAATTACCTTATATTAACTTATCTATGAATATGTTATATCCTAAAAGGAAAATGTGAACTCATTGAAGTCAGGGTTTGCTTTGGTTTTATCATATCCCTAGCTCCTAGGGCAGTGCCTGGCATTTATTGTAGTAGGTTTTTAATGGTTTTTTTTTTTAATTCAAAGATTAAAATTCTACAGGGGAAGTCAACCAAGGAAGGACAATGAGAAACCCTAGTGAATGGAATTCCAAAAACACAGAAACAATTCTAGCAAGGATAAAAATGGGGAATTGCCTAAAAAGAACAATGTGGTTGCACAGTGGATTCACCTGACATACTTTAAACAGGCGATTATAGAAGATGGAATCAAGGGCATCTGCCCCTGAATTCAAAAGGGTTCCTGTGTAAAAATAATGTTATGCGTGCTAAAGCTCAGAATGAGCAAAGCCTGGTGTAGAAACTGAAGACAACAAAAAAATTTGGGTGATTAAACAAAAACTATGTTGGGAAAAATAAACAGCTAATAGAAGATATAGGTTTGTTGCTCAGTATCAACAAAACAATTACAATGAGCAACAGAGAGGATGCAGAGCTCAATTCTTATTTTCCTTCTATTTTCTCTGCTCAGGAGAATGATGTTCGAACTTGAAAATATAGAACAAACATAATTACTGAGGAGCCAAGTGAGGGGATAGTAAAGAAGCATATAGCCACCTTTCATGAGTTCAGAAGGAACTATGTCCTGTCCAAGGTGACTGATAAGCTCCTATAAATCTTTTTTGTTGTTTCTGGGTAGAGAGGTTTGAGGACTAGATGACGCCTAATATACCTTCCAGCTCCAAACCTATGAGCCAATTATGACGATGATGATGATATTGAGACCACGTCTTTTCCACCAGAGGACAATGGAACTGAATAAGGTTCCCACGTGCCAGTGATCTTTGAAAGAACATGGAGAATAAAAGATAGCAGAAATCTACAAGATTGCAGTAAGGAAATATTTTTGCAAACTTTCAGAAAAGAATTAGTAATCTTGACTCTGATTTCAGGCATAATTGTAGACATTTTATTGAAGAAATGGTTAAAGTTAGAATCCCAAAAGCTCTTGATAGGCTGACTTTAATAAAATGAAATATAAAAAGGTATACATAAAGACCTGTATTTGAGGTTGTGGTTGTGGTTGTTTTAAAATAAATCTCACCAGCACAAGATTAGGAAGGTTAAAAAATCTGAGGGTTTTAGTAGTCACCAAGTTCAATACAAGTCAACAATGCAATTTTAAAGCCTAAAAAACTAATGTAAATTTTAGGCTGCAATGAGAGAGAGAGAGAGAGAGAGAATTTAGGATTAGGGAGCTGATAGTTTGCTCTTCCCTGACTACACCTATGGTGGTTGTGTTCAGCTGTGGGTGCCACATTTTATGCAGGATGCTGATAAGCTAGAGGACACCAAGAAGAGGGCAAATAGGATGGGGAAGAACCTTGAGATCATTCAATATGAGCATTCGTTGAAGAAACTGGAGGTCGTTACCTTAGAGAAGATATGACTTGGGTAGGCCATAATACCTATCTTTGTGTATTTAAAAGATATCACAAGAAGGTTAGCTTGGTTCTACTTGTTTCACTCACATGGTAGAACTAGGAGTAATGGTAGAAGCAGCAAAGAGATGAGTATAGAATTTTTATTCTGAACAGTTTGAGCTATTCAAAGGTGAAACAGGATACCTCAAAAGACTGGGTTCCTTCTCACTGGAAATCTTCAAGCAAAAGCTGAATTACCGTCGGTATGTTACCTTTTAGTAGGTTTTGTTATTGAGGTAGAGGTTCACCCACAGGGTCCCTTGCGATCCCTTCTGACTCAGAGCTTTTGTCATTCTAAGGGATGACTGCTGAAGGAAAGTCCTGGAGGAGGCCAGGGAGGCAATGGTATCAGGCATGAATGCAGGAGTATGTACCTTAGTGAGTATTAAGGATATTTCTTTTGACAGGAGGAAAGGTAAAAGAAGGAGTGATGCTGTTGAAAAAGGCTTAAAAATGGAGAAGTGTAAACTTTTTGAGAAGAAGGGTCTCAAACTTCTTACAGAAATAGGAAACTAGTTCATCAGTTGTGTTTATGTACTGTTAGCTTATAGTGGGTAGAATCTGCTGGATTTCATTACTTTCTCTCCAGTGATCTTCCACAGTTCTGAAGCAGATGCAGCAAAATCGAAGTAGGAATTGCTCAAGGGTGAGAATTTAGAGGTCTTGAATGGCGGGTCAATGAGACAAGAAATTCTAAGTTAGAATATACCAAGACATAAAAGTAGCAAATTGTGGGGTCAAACATGGGTAAAGCTAGAATGGGGGGGACAGACTGAGATTCTAGAAGAATGGGCCAAAGAACCAAAGGTGACAATAAAGGCAAAAAATTATTTTAGGTTAAGAGAAAATATAGTATAGTATATTTATAAAGCAAAATATAGTATACTTTTAAAAGTATACAAGGTTGTATTTAGAAAGTGGAATTTTCAAAGTTTGAGATCTTGGAGACCATTACAGTTTTCAGACATGTTAAAACCTAAGGTGTGGTAATGTTAATTGTGTAGATGATGTAAAACAGAAATAGTAAACAGAGTTGAGACGTTTGAGAGGATAGGAAAGGTGAGGTTGTTAGAGGGTTAGTCAACATGAAAGCCAGAGTCTCCAGGATTAAATAACAGGGGATTGGGTGAAGTATGAGCTAGATATTAAACTCATTGAAAAAGTTGGAAAAGGTTGATAAACCATCTGGAGTTTGATGGTTATCAATAATGAGGCTCTAAATAATAATGTAATTGAGTGGTAGTGGTAGAGGATCTTATCGTGGAAAGCAAGGGACATGTCTACCTTTCCTCTGGCACTTGCAGTTGGGGAAGTAGAAGAAGAAATGGTTAACAACTGAGAGACACATTTTAGGCTTATAGGCTCCAGGAACATGGACTAGATATCAGATCTCCAGAGTCCTAATCTAGCACCTCTTCCATCATGTTATTATTGTTGAGTCATTTCAGTCATTTTCAACTCTTCGTGGCCCCATTTGGAGTTTTCATGGCACAGATATTGGAATGATTTGCCATTTCCTTCTCTAGCTCATTTTACAGATGAAGAACTGAGGAAACAGAGTTCAGTGACTTGCCCAGGGTCACACACAGCTAATAAGTGCCTGAGGCCAGATTTGAACTCAGGAAAATGAATCTTCCTGATTTCAGGCCTGGCATTCCATCTGCTGTGCCACCTGCCTGTGCCAATGGTAGTAGAAAGGTCATGGACTTGAGAGTAGGGAGTGAGTTGGTGAGGACTGTATACTCTTGAGGAAAAAAACATTAACACCATACTCTACATTTTAGGCATAAGCCTGCCAAAATAATTTTTTATAAATTTATCATTATTCTAAATTGAAACATTGTTCTGCCTGAGAAATATCTAAGTTGATAGCGTTCTCTTATGCTCTTAAACAGCTCCGTCTCATGATATTTTGAAGTTCATTTATGGGATTTTTGAACATAGGAAAATGTTACAACATGAAAAAAATGTACTTACAGAGACCAGAATTCATATTTTGTTTCATCAAATAAAAAATTGTAATTTAATGTTTGGGTGTACACCTGGAAAACTATTAAAAAAAAAAAAACGCTTAATCCCTACTATGCTCAATACCTTAATCTATCAGGGAAAAGAAGAGGGCAAAGATTTTAACTGGATATGATGCATTTTCTTTCTAACTCTGGTTATCACCTTAATCTCTTTTCTTCTTGATCTTTTACACACTTTCCTAAGGGAAAGGGGTTAGGCCTAAGAAAAAAAGGGAAAAGATTATTAGTGGAGGGCATTATTTCATAAGAAATTTGATTAAGTATTGATAAATTTTGCTTCTTTCAGGTAACTCTGTGAAATACTTTATTCTAGAGAAATATTTATTTCTCAATTTTCACTGGAACTAAAAAGGATTCTTTAATATGCTTCTGTAGCCCATAAGATAAGTGTATTTCCCTTATCCCCCCAGGCTGGGATAATTAATACTGCTGATTAATTAATACTGGGGTGTATGGGGTATTCATGGAGGACCAACACCTCTGATGTGAGAGCTTGCCAAGCCCTTTTCAAGGTTGCTTATCCACCTTTGGTGGCTACTTCACACTCAACTTTCACCTGTGGCTCCAAGAAGCCATGGCATGCCTAGTGGTCACACCTCAGTAAGCCATCTCAGCAGATGGGCTAAACCAGATTGAGGATAAATGATAGGCCTCAAACTTGGTGAGTTGAGGGATGTCTGCCTCAAACACATGAAGACTTCCCTTGGTGGAATGGGTAGATGAGAACAATTTGTTCCAACAGCCATGGAAACTGCTGAAGCAGGCACCATGGAGAGCTTAGAGCATGGTCAGACACCGAAAACATCGAGGGCATCCATTGCATCTTTGGTCATCCACAGTCATCTTAACTTTTGTCCTGCCACTGGACTTCAGTGACTCTGGTAGAGAGAGTGAGGTTGAGGACTGTGCGGCGCTGCCTCACATAAATCTAATTCACCTGTAAGTCATCACCTGTGATGTCATTGGTCCTCTTTGAAAATGAAGGATCAACAACTGTTGAGACAAGGGCTAGGTCAGGATATCATAGATCATAAGAAAATAGAGTCAGAGTTGGAAGGGATCTTGGAGAGGTCATCTAGTCTAACACCTGCACTTTATAGATAAGAAACTGAAAAGCCAGAGAGGTGAAGCCATTTACTGCAATGTCAGAGCAGAGATTCAGACACAGGTCCTTTGACTTCACACCTAGTGCTCATTCCATTCTACCGCACTGCCTCAGATCATAAGGTGAAGCAGGCTGGGAGATAACCATTCACTTGTATAGAGCAAAGAGCAAGGCTTATTAGGGCTTTTCCTTATATTCCTAATTTGTTCAAGATTTAAGCTTTTTGGGAAGAGGCTGGGGAAGGAGGAGAGACACTGAACTTTCAGATTTGGTAAATGAATGGGTCAAATGACATCACACATAAAGTCTTCTGTAAACCTTAAATGCTAACTATTATTATCATTACAAATGTAGGAACATGGACAATATACAGAAAAGGCTTTTTTATGTTGCATGAAAATAATATCTTTATCCTGAAAAACAAATAAAATATTTTTAAAAATTATTTTATTAAAGTGATAAGGGGCAGTAAAAGAGTTAAAATCATTTTATTAAAATGACAAAGGGGAGCAAAAGAATTAGAAAGTCATTCCCCAAGATGCTGCATAGAAATAGGAGAGAGTGACCCACTGATTCTGATGTCCCACTGTTAACTATGAGCAAAACTTGATTGGGTAGTATGAAGCCCTGAGACATCTAACTCTGTAATCCAATCTCTGAGCAGGCATTGCTGCCATGTGCCAGCTGGTCTGATGATCTTCTCATGTTGAAAAAGCACGAGGATTTATAGGCCTTGACTATCAGTCCTCATCCATGTCACCAATTTGCTATTCTTAAGACTTCTCAAGGTTGTCCCTTTTGGCAGCTGATCACACAGTTAAGGAATAGTCAGGCTTAGGAGGTTTGCAAGACACAGCAAATCCCTGGAAAAGGCTCCTGTGGTAGGAGGTCACCAGAACCTTGGATGATTTGGAGGAAGCAGCTGAGCATCTTTATAATGGGTTACATACACTATTCCTGTTCTAGGAATTGGGCAAGCTCACCCGAGTCCAAGTCAAAGAATACTTGGGCATCTGCTCTGAAAGGAAGGTCACACTCCTCTATAAAACAGGAATAGCTTTCAGCTGTGCACTGACAAATCTTGAAAATCAACTTGTTCCCTTGGAAATTATTGTTCTAAAGAAGGGTACTATTTGAATGAAATTTTTTTTTTTGTTTCTGGAAAAGCAGCACCCCCGTAAGGAGAGCTGAGAAGGAATAACTGAAAAATTGTTACACTTTATGTTTGGAAATGAATTAATTTAAATATAAATAGTTGTTAAAGGCAGCTAGGCAGTACAGTAGTTAGTGCACTGGGCTTGAAATCAGGAAGACTCATCTTTATGAGTTCAAATCTGGCCTCAGACACTTCGTAGCTATGTGACCCTGAACAAGTCTCCTAACCCTGTTTGCCTCAGTTCTTCATTTCTAAAATGAACTGGAGAAGGAAACGGCAAATTGCTCTAGAATCTTCGCCAAGAAAACCTAAAAGGGGTCACTACCGGCCAAGATTGAAAGGATGGAACAACAACAAAAGTTACTAAGTAAGTTTTGCTAGTTGTATGGATGTTCATTGTTGAGCTTTCCTTAAAACATTTTAAAAAGAGAAAAATAAAAATAACCATCCAAGTATGAAGCTACAGAACCTTTTGGGGTTTTTGGTTTGCTTTTTTTCTTTTTTTTTGGTTTTTTTATAGGCATCGCTCATTGTACAGGACTTCCAATCTTTTTATAACATTAAGCATGCAATTTGTTAATGTTGTTTGTGCCTGGAATTCAATTAAAAGTCAGACAATGGTAAAACAGAAAATGCACCTAATCTGAAGTCTAGTCTAGGAGTTTTATTTTGTTTCATTAGATTAACCTTGTTTTTAATTACTCAGAGAGGAAGCTTCAAGAAATTACTTTGTGTCTGAGGATAGAAGACAGTGGTGGGAGAAGGGGAAGGAGGAAGAAGGGAGGAGAAAGAAGAAAGGAAGGAGGGAAGGAGAGTGAGTTTATTTATCTCTGGCTCAGAACCTGCTTTGAAGATGAGAAGGGCATGGCTCTTCAGGCTCAAAGTATTACACAGCTTTATCACTGAAAGAAAGACAAATCTGATCCTTTTTTGAAAGTTTGGGACCAGGGTAAGAGAAGTTCATAAATGCCATTTAGTAGAGGGCATCTAGTAGCTCTTTTTCTGAACCTGGTAAAAACCTAAGACCACAATTCACTTTGCCAGTCTTCTTAAAGGAAACAGGAATGGAGCAAATAGGAGATTTGGGGTAGGGGACAATTGGGACCTGTGATTTTATCTGTTGACAACTCAACAAATGCCTATCAGCCAGTCACCTCTAATTTGTAGTCTTAGAGAGGTTCCTGAGGTATTAAGAGGTTAAGTGAATTTACCCATACACAGTCACACACTCAGCTAGTATGTGTCATGGATGTGAGTCCTTCCTAACCAGAGTGATAAAGAGAGCAGCTTTCTGGCTTTTGGAATCTGAAGACCTGAATTCTAATTCTGACTGTCATTTATTACTCTCTGTGACCACGGGCAAGTCATTTAATGTCCTTGGGCCTCATCTTCTTCACCTATAAATGAAGGGGCTGGATTAGATGGATTTTGAGGTCTTTTCCAGCTCTAAATCTAGGATTCTGTGATTGAAGACCCTATCATTCCAGGCCCCGTATTCTATCCACTCTATCCTCACATGGATCCTTTAAATACAGATGACTAAATATTAATCCAATTTGAAGAGTGTGTACAAAACAGACATAAGGGACAGGATTTTCTCAGGCAAGTTGCATACAACTAACTTCTTTTGTTTTTCTGTTTGAAATAGATTTAAATTCTTTTCACAGATTGATTTGCTGAACTCATGTATTCATCCTAAAAGCTGAATTTATACTGGAGCAAAGGGTAGCCATATCTTCTTTTTGTCACTTTAATCCTCCCTGACTAAATAATCTTTCCTCCAGCCTTTTACCCACCTCTTCCTCTTACTTCTTGTTGGTTTTTTTTTTCCCCTCTGACTTTCTTCAGGTCAAAATGGCATATTTATTTAAGTGAAAGATTTTATACCTTGGCATGACTAATGGGGTCAGGGCACCACTCTGATTGTGCCTCATTTCTGGATCTTATGCTGCCCCAGGAAACCTAAGAGAAATTGTATAATGTACAGGAAACATTTCTTAACTTGACAGACATTTGTTAAGCACAAGTAACTATACAATGGGGATACAAAGATTAAAAAACAAATCTAGTCCCTGTCCTCCAGAACAGTCTATTGTACATTAACATACAGTATTCATTAATTACAATTCTGTGTTGTGAAGAATAAACAATTATAATTGCCATCATGTGAAATTATTATTAAGATTAGGTCTGGATGCTTGCAAATGTAAGGCTTATCTTGCCCTATATCATCTTCTTGATTTGATTCACTTACGAAATTCATTCATGAGAAAGTTAAGCAACTGGCTTTTGTAGACAAGATCCAGTGGTTGGATCAGTAGTTAAAACAAATAATTAGGATTGATAATAGATGTGTAAATATGATTCTTAATGAATTGAAGTATTCGTTATGTTTCCTTGCTGTAGATTATCCAAGTTATTCTACATATACTTATTTATAACTAAACTCCACAAAAAAAAAAACACAACTATTTGGAAGGCCTAAAGAGTTAATTCTGATGGGATTTTGCCTATCTAACCAAGTTAAAATAGCTTTCGGAGTAGGCAGCCACATCCTTACTTAGCTGATAATGACAAGCTCTCCGGCACTTCACAGCAACATCTGTTTTGTTCCTGAATCATCTCATACTTTGGGCGACATTCAAAATCATAGTGTTCCCAGATCCACTTTTGCATTTCAAAAAGATTTGCAAAGCAAGTATAGAGCAAGTCAGCTGCAAAACTGACAAGTCTCTAAGTTAGTAACGCAAAATGGCTCCATGCCTCTATTTCTATTTAAACTTCCTGTTTACTTAGTTTCTCAGGATTCTGTGGGCACTATATGTTCTTAAGGAATACTTGGCTTCTTTCAAATATCAAAAATACCCCAAAATTTATAGAATTTAAGGGCTGGTAGAGATCTTATAGGTCATTTGGAACATAGCATGGTAAGTAGAGTGATGGAGTCAGAAAGATCTGGGTTCAAATCCTGTCTCAGACTCTTATAAGCTATGTGCACCTAGCAAATTCACTTAATCTTGTGCCTCAGCTTTCTCATCTGCAAAATGAGGGAATTTGGCTTGTTGATATGTAAGATCTTTTCAGCTCTAAATCTATAATATGATCTAATCTGGGGCAGTTAGGTAGCACAGTGGGCCTGGAGCTAAAATCTGGCCCCGGACACGGTCTAGCTGTGTGACCTTGGGTAAGTCACTTAACCCTGTTTGCCTCAGTTTCCTCCTCAGTATAATTAACTAGAGAAGGAAATGGCAAACCACTCTAGTATCTTTGCCAAGAAAACCTCAAATGGGGTCAAGTCAGACATGACTGAAACACCTAAAATAAAAATCTCCTTTAACAAAGGGTTGCTTAAGGTCAGGAGATACAGAGACTTGTCCAAGGTTACACAGTGTGACAGCCAAACCATCACTAAATCCCACTTCTCTTGACTCAATGCAGAATTCTTTCTGTTGTCTCTCATGATAACATTTTGAACATAAGCAGATCCTTTCTCCCAAGAAGCTTATTTTCATTCTTTCTTCTATCACTACTGGAAAGATTGCAGTGAATTCCTAAATAATGACTATAAGGCATTTGTCTTGAAGTGACTTCCAAAGAGTGACTACAAGTATGATGTAGTGGGGAGCTTACTAGACTGCTAGTCTGGAGACTGACTCTCTAGAAGTGGTAGCTCTTTTAATAACCTGGGTTGACTTTCTGTGCCCTATTTTCTTTATCTGTAAAATAGGATGATATTATGTGTCCCATCTACCTTGAAGTAGTATTCATAGGATCATAGAGGCATAGCAGAGCAAAAAACCACAGAGGTCAATAGTCCAGACTCATCATTTTACAGATGAGGAAACTGAGGCTCAGAGAGGTAAAGGGTCTTGCCCCCAATCACACAGGTAATTAATACCATGGGGCAGCTAGTAGCACAGTGAATAGAGTACTGGGCCTGGAGTCAGGAAAACTCATCTTCCTAAGATCAAAGCTGACCTCTCTTACCAGGTGTGTGACATGGGCAAGTCACTTAACCCTGTTTGCCTCCATTCCTCATCTGTAAAACGATTTGGATAGGGAAATGGTAAATCGCTTCATTATCTTTGCCAAGAAAACCCCAGATGGGGTCATGAAGAATCAGATATGACTGAAATGACTAAGCAACCAAAATGAATAGTACAACTTATTAGGATCAAAGGATAGCGTATCTATGGAAATGATTTTTTTTTTTCTGGAGGGGGGAAGGCAAGGTGATTGGGGATAAGTCACTTGCCCAAGGTCACACAGCTAGCAAGTATGGCAAGTGTCCAAGCTCAGATTTGAATTCAGGTCCTCCTAACTCCAGGATCAGTGCTTTATTCACTGTGCCACCTAGCTGCCCCAATGAAAGTGATTTAAAACACTATGAGGTAGAGCAGAAAAGGACACTGGCCTTGGAACTTGAAGTCATATGTTTGAATCCTGATACTTGCTGGCTGTATAGTGGTGGGTTACCCCTTTGAACCTTGATATCCTCATTCATAAAATGAGAATAATAAAATTTGCTCTATATACCTTAGAGGGTGATTGGAAAGAAAGTGTTTTATAAACTGTAAAGCAGTTCTTTATAGTATAGTAGATAGAGAGTTGGATTTAGAGTCAAGAATACATGAATTTGAATTTTGCCTCAGAGATTAACTAGCTGTGTAATCCCAACAAAGTCACTTAACCATAAAGTTCTTTTCTAGAGGATGAGGGGATTGGATGTGGCCTCAGAGGCCTCTTTCAATCCAAATCTCTAATCCTGTTATTTTATTATTGTATTTCAGTTATCAAGGGGAATTTTTGATCCAGCATCAAAACTAAAATGAGAAGTAAAATTTCTTGCCTCTGGTGCTGAAATCACTAGAACCTGTGTGACCTCAGACAAGTCATTTAACCTCTCTAGGGTCTCAGTTTTCTTAGCTATAAAATGATGGGATTGAACTACATGACCTCTTCCTAGTTTAAATTTCTATTGCTACAAATTAAGGTGACATCCATTACTTCAAATTTGTATATTATTTGAAAATAGTCTATTTCTTTAATTCCATTTTGTAAATAAGTGAAATATTTACTTGCCCATACATACATTCTTCTCTGGATCTATCAAGTTTACACAACTCTGGCTAATCAGGCTAGAGTTTTAAAGGGTGATCGGTTGTTATAGTTCTTCTCCTCTTTGGAAAAATACACAGAACATAAGACGCTCATCTTTGGGATAACCCAGTCCTGCAGTTATCACTTACCAACCCCTTGTGTTTTTAGTATTCTTTTCTATGTTCCTTTTGTTAGGTTATTATCATTTACCAGGGCAAACCCATTTTCATGTAGTTTAAAATAACATTACTGTGCTACATTTTTCTAGACGTTGTTCATTCTTGAAAAATTTCTTGTTTATATTGCTTTCATAAAGCCTTCCTTAAATAGCAATCGTTAAGAACCTGTCTTCTTGCCAGTCATTCCTTCACCAAATGTTTAAACACTTGCTAAATGACTTCCTTTCTCAGAATTCCCAATTCCCCCTTTCTAGGATCTCAAAGAAGTGTTTAAGCAAATTATGTACTAACATAATAAGAATCAAACTGGAGAGACTTGGCTGAAATCTGGCCCTGGAGCCCCACATGTCCCGAACCCAGGCCATGTCTTAAGTTGTTATTCATTGAGCCTTCTGCCTCTCTGTTATGGAATGAAAGGTCAGAACTTTGTTGCAACTAGAGAGAGGAACTATCTGGTTATTCCATTACCAGATAGCAAGGCCTTTGGGTGAGCAAGTGTGGCACTTAGCAATTTGGATGTTCTTCCAAAGTAATTATGTAGCATGTCTAAGCAAGTCATGAATAAAAGTACATAGGCAGCATGAAGTAGAGAGGTGTGTAAGCCACTAAAGTGATGCTATTAAAAAAAAAAACCAATATAACTTGCATTTCAAAGCCCACTTTCATGGAATTCTCACTGGTGGAGTTTGATTCTTCAGTGCTCCATGTTTACACAGAGGCGAAGTTGGCTAGAACTTGGGAGAGAAGAGATAGCGCGTTCTTCTGGCTTCCAGTTTTGATAAGGAAGGTGTGGTTTCAGACACTTTTCATGACCCTGAAGGGAAAGAAAGACCTTGGGAAGAAACTGACATGTAGAGGAATCACCACCTCAATCTTGGTTTCTTCCTAGGGTCTTTCTTTCTCTTTAGGAACATGAAGAGAATCTAAAGCCATGCCTTCCTTCCTGAAGCTGGAAGTCTGAAGACCAGGATATGTCTTTTCTCCCAAGCTTTAGCCAACTCCCATTCCCCCCTCCATCACCCCCACTCTCATTCAGACATAGAACATTGAATTCTCAGTCTCCTCCAATGAGGAGACTCCCATGAAAGGGGGCTTTGTGGTACAGGTTACATTGTGTTAAGATCAAGAGAAATTGAAAAAGGCCTTTGGCACATTGCTGAAGTTTATGACTTTCTCTGATAAATTATTGGGAAGACAAGGATAAGAGTTGTCCAGGACAGGCAGGAATGAATGGTTCTGCAGATATTTGGAGGAACTCCTGAACTGATGAGATAATAGATCTATTGGAATATTGGAGTAGTTATGTGTGAAATTCACTTGATTTCATCTAGTCAGTCAATAAATATTTATTAAGCACTTGGCACGTACCAGGATCTGTGCTAAGTGCAGATGTTATCTCATATCCCCCCCCCCCCCACTCCATCAAAATGCGAGTTTCCCGGGTCAGACTCTGTCTTTCTTTCTCACTTCTATTTGTATCCCTACTCTTAGCACATCGTGAGTACTTAATAAGTGATTTTAAGACCTTTTCTACTCTGTTTTTTCTCATTCTTTCTATAGAATTCTGTATCTGGAAGAGAAGCAAGAACAAAATTTTAGAAAATGTGAATGGTATATTCACCTTCTAAAAGGAAGACAAATAGATTTGCGATTTAAAATTGAGTATGCTTAGAAAAAAGCCTCTCAGTTACTGTTTTTCATTTGTTTTGAGAACCAGGACATACATAACTATGAAAGAACATAAAAGACAGACTCTTCATAATCTAATTTAAATGTCAACAGTTCAAGATCAGATGTAAAAGTGAACAGGGTGGGCTTCTGTGTCACATGATTCCAAAGATGGAAGACTAGGACATTTTCTCTGATCTTCATCACCTTGGAAACTTCTCCAAAATAGGAATTTGCACAAAAGATAAAGTAATTACAGCTTCTTCCACAGTCAAGGACACCAAGAATTCTAATGAGGTAACAACCTGATGAACAGCAGAGATGGCTCATTTCTTATCCCTAACATACTCAGTACTTTCTCCCCTTCTTCTCACCTGCAGTAGGGTTATACAAGCAAACCATGAGCTTGTGACAGAAATCAGCTCTGTACCCTTCCCCCACCCCAGTGCTGCTGAAAAACAAATGGCAAAAGTATGCCTGGCTAGATTAGCAGTGCAGAAGAGATCCTGTACTGCAAAAGAGTTCAGCAAGAGAGCTGCAGCCAAAAAGGAACTGCAACAGGACATGTGTTTGTGCTGTGTGATACTCCACTGAGACTGAGGGAAAGCATCCAGGATCCAGGTAGGGCTAGTTCTGCCTCCACCCCAAAAACCACTTGTGGCAGAGACTCAGGCTTATGAAACATGAATTGTCCAGTGTGAAAGGAGGCTGAGATGGCTTTGAGGGAATAATTAAAATAACTAGATAAAAGGAAAAAAGGAAAAAAGGAAAAGGAACTAATAAGTTGAATAAAACTCCAAAACTAGAGAAAGGAGTAACAAAGTTAGGGAGAGGAAGTTGAGGGTGAGAAAGAAAGAGCTAAATTGCCTTAAAGTAGATTAATTTAAGAGACAAAGTACTGTATTTACAGAGGAAAAGGGGTGGGGGTGGGGGGAAGGAATAGCATTAGAGATGAGGGGGAGAAAAAAACCTAATTCTCATGACTTTAAATATGAATGGATCAAACAATCCAATAAAATGAAAAGGAGTGAAAGACTGATGAGAAAACAAAACTCTACCATCTGTTGCTTACAAGAAGTATTTTAAAAACAAAGACATACACAGAATGAAAATGAAAGATTGGAACAAAATTTACTACTCATTAGGTGAATACAAAAAGCAGAAGTTGCAATCATACTACCAGACAAAGCACAACAAATTTAATAGTATAAAAAGGAACAAACCAGAAATCTAGGTTATGCTAAAAGAAACCTTAGACAATAAACCAATATAAATATTAATTTAAGTACTCCAAATGTCTTAGTAGCTAAATTCATAAAAGAAAAATTAACTAAATTAAACTAACACTTAGAAAGTAATACAATAGGGGCAGAAGATTTCAGTGTCTCTTTCATAATTTTGTATAATTCAAGCAGGAAGATAAACAAAAGGGATGATATAGAATCAAATTGCCGAAGAAATTAGAATTAAAGACATATGGCATCTTCTAAGCAGGACTGCAAGAGAGTATCTGTATTTCTCAGTAACCCATGAAGCTTATTACAAAAATTGACCATGTTTTAGGACCCAGAGATACTGCAAACAAATATAAAAATGCAGAAATAAAAAACACATACTTTATTGACCATTAAACAACAAAAAGAGTAATCACCTCAACACAAAGAGAACACACAAATTCAAATGCAGACTTAACAATGAAATCCAAAATAATGACTGAGTCAAAATAAATCATAGGAACAATTGATAATTATGTGAAAGATGATGACACAACACATAAATTTTTCTGGAACACGACTAAAGCAGTCCTCAGGGAGAAAAAAAGCATATCTCAACAAATATTAACAAAAGAGAAAAAGAAAAGTTTGATGAAGTGAATATGTATCTTAAGAAATTAGAAAGCCAACATATAGACAAAACTGAAACAAGGACAAAAGGGGAGATACTAAAAATTAGAGGAAGGATAGACAAACTGGAAGCAGAAAAGATTTTAGAAATAATAAAATTTAAAAACTGGCACTTCGAAAATACTGGTAAAATTAATAACCTTTAGCCAATCTAATTATTAGAGGGCAACAAAATAGCAAACAAGCTGAAATCACAACAAAATCAGAAGAAATAAAAAATTATCAAAACTTACCATGTACAGTTATTTGCTAACAAAACTGAGAACATAAAAGAAGCACTTCATAAATATAAGATATCCAAAACAACTGAAGACCAAATAAAAATCTTAAATAATCCAGTCTCAGAAAAGAAAGTAAAAATTGTTATAAAGGAATCACCAAAGGAAAAAAAATTCCTGGTCCTGATGAATTCACAAGAGAATTCTATCAAACTTTTAAAGAGCAATTAGTACCAATACTGCACAAATCATTTTCAAAAGTTGAGTAAGACTCTACTACATTCCTTTTGTTAGATAAATGTAGTCCTAATATCTAACCAGGTAAAGATGAAAACAGAAAGAAAATTACAGATGAATAAACTTAATGAAAGTTGATTAAAATATTAAAAAAAAAACTAAAATCTTGTCAAATAGGCAGCTGTAATTCATTATAAAAAAATCCAAACAAAAAACCATTCATTATGATCAAGCGGGATTTATGTCAGTGATTCAAGAATGGTTCAACATTAGGAAAATAGTCAACGTAATCAAATTAAAAATAAAAACATCCAAAATTACACGATTATTTCAATAGATTCTGAAAAAAGTCTTTGATGCAGTTGGTTGCTTGTCATTTGTTCCCAAAGAGGACCAAAATGACATCACTATGTTAAAGTTGAATTACAGCATGCCTGATTGTGATTAATCAGATCAATACAAGTTTAGAATGCTCTACCACAAGTTGGGTACAAATAGTCCATATGAACGTTCAGAGTGGAGATGTCCCTAAATTTGCTCGTCTTGTGTTTCTTTTGAGCTACTGCAATTCTGCTTTGTTTATAGAGCACAGCACCGTCTTTTACGAGGATACATCATGCTGGGCAGTCCTCAGCCCAAGTCCAAACTAGGATATTACAAGTCATGCAATCAATTCCAAAGTTCTTCAGAGAGACTTTGAAGTGTCCTTGTACCACTTCTTCTGACCACTACGTGAGCGCCTTTTTTGCATGAGTTGTCTGTACAATAGCCTTTTATGTTTGGCATTTGAACAATGTAGCCATCCCATCAGACTTACCCTCTGCAACAGAGTTTGAATGCTTGGCAGTTTAGCTGGAGAAAGGATAAGGTGTCTGATACCTTATTCTGCCAGATGATCTTTAAAATCTTCCTGAGACAATTCAAATGGAAGTGATTCAGTTTCCCAGTACAGAGCTGGTATACTGCCCAGGTTTCCCAGGCATACAACAATGAGGTCAGCACAATGGCTCTGTAGACCTTCAGTTTGGTAGTCAGTCTAATACCTCTTCTCTCCCACACTTTCCTTTGGAGACTCCCAAACACTGAGCTAGCTTGGGCAATTCAGTATCAATGTGTACATCCCTGGAAAGTGTACTAGAACTTATCAACAGTATTCAAAACTTCTCAATTTGCTATAACCACTGGTTCCATGTATGGATGGTGTGGTGCTGCCTGTTGGAACACCTGTGTTTTCTTGGTATTAATTGTTAGGCCAAAATTTAGCACAAACAGCAGAAAACTGATCCACATGCACACAGCCTTATTCCACTTCATTGGTGACTGGGAAAGTGAAAGAGACTTATCTTCTACAAGCTTTGACACAGTATAGCATTTATTTATACTAAAAACCCTACAAAGTATAGGCATCATGGGACCTTTTTTTAAAAAAAACCATAAAAAGTATCTATCTAAAAGTAAAAGCAAGTATCATATACAATTGGGATACACTATAACCTTTCCACATAAAACAGGAGCAAAGCAAGGATGACCACCTTCCCTATTATTATTTTGTAAAGTTCTGGGAATGCTAGCAATAACAACAAAACAAGGGAAGTAAATTAAAAGTGTAAAGATAGGTAAAGAAAAGATCAGATTATCCCTATCTGCTGATAGCATGATGTCTTACTTAGAAAATACTAGAAATCAGCAAAAATGCTAATTCAAACAATTATTAGTTTCAGTAAATTGCAAGCTACAAAATAATGCTCAAAAATCAACAGAATTTCTATATAATAATAAACTATAAGTAAAATATAAGAGGTAGTAATAGGAAGGGAAATCCCATCCCAAATAACTATAAAATGCATAAAAAATCTGGAGATTAGTCTCTTGAAGCACACAAAAGATACACTTCAATTGTAAAGTGCTCCTTAAAGAAACAAAGAACAATTTACAAAACTGAAGGAATATTCAATGATCGTGTTTGGTTGGGCTGTTTGGGCTGTACCACTGTAATAAAAATTATAATACTCCCCAAATTAATTTACTGTTTTAATGCAATACCAAGTAAATTATTAAGAGATACTTTACAGAATTTCATAAATAAAATTCATTTGGAAAAATGAAAAAAAATCTAGAATATCTCTTCTCACACATTACCCCTGCCACAGATTCTTTAATTCTGTGACACTGGCCTCTTGGCTGTTCCATGAACAAGACACTCTACGTCTTAGCTCAGGTCATTCTCTCAGACTGTCCCCTATCTGTGGAATGCTTTACCTCCTCTGCTCCTACGACTGATCTCCCTGGCTTCTTTTAAATCCCAACTAAAATCCCTCTTTCTACAGGAATCCTTTCCTAACCCTTCTTAATTCTAGTGCCTTCCCTTCATTAATTTTGTTTTATTATTTCCATATATAGCTTACTTTATATATATTTGTTTGCATGTTGTCTCCCACGTTAGATTGTAAATTCCTTGAGGACAGCAACTGTCTTTTGCCTCTTTTTGTATCTGTAGCACTTAGTATAATGCCTAACACATAGTGGGGCACTTAATAATTACATATATGTATATATACATACATATATACACACATGTGTTTATATATGTATGTGTGTGTGTCTCTCTCTCTATATATATATATACATACACACATATATAAATATATGTGTGTGTGTTTACTAAAAGTCATTACCCAAAAGATAAGTGGTCAAAAGACATGGACAAACAGTTCTCAAAAGGATTACAAACCATTAAAAACCAAATGAAAGAATGCTCCAGGTCACTAATAATAAGGGAAATGCAAATCAAAATAACCCTTAAGATTTACCTTACATTATGTAAATTGTCAAAGATGACAGAAGATGAGACTAAATATTGGAGGGACATGTTGGAAAATAGGCACATTAGTGCATTGTTAGTAGAGCTGTATACCAGTCTAACCATTCTGGAAATCAATGTGGAATTATGTAAATAAAATGATTAAAATATCCATAACCTTTAACTCAAAGATTCCATTATTAGGCTTATATACCAAGGAGGTAATTAATAAAAAGAAAGACCCTGTATGCACTAAAATATTTATAGCAGCACCTTTTGTGATAGCAAAGAATTGGAAGTAATGTATATATCCTTTGATTGGGTAATGGCTAAACAAATTGTTGCATATGCATGTAATGGAATATCCCTGTGCTGTAAGAAATGATGTATGTGATAAATACAGAGAAGCATGGAAAGATTTACATGATCTGATGCAGAGTGAGGTAAACAGGGCTAAGAAAACAACATACATAACTACAGCAATGTCAATGGACAGAACAACTCCCAAAAGTCAAAAGTAATTGTTGCAAAATTATAAAGAATAAACACAGTTCTAAAGAAAAAATATTTTAAGACACTCCCATTGCAGAGGTGAGAGGTTTACAAGTGTAGTACATTGCATATATTTTTAAACTTTTTCAGTGTATGGATCAGTTATTCTGATTTTTTTCTCTCATTTTTTTTTATTTCAAGAAATATTATTTGTTATAAAGGATAAATCTCTGAGAGGATGAAAATGAGGGAGAAAGATAATAGGGGAAGTTACGGTGATATAAAAAAACAATTTTTAAATGAATAGGATGGTTTATTTTTTCTTTTAAAGAGGAACCTAAAAAGAAATTAAAAGACTAAATGATTGAATATCACCTTTAATAATATCAACTTAAGATGCTCAAACAACTGTAAGACTCAAGATAGTTAAAAGTGAACAGTTTAATGAAGAAAGCATGACAATTTTTCAAGCCTGAACGGTTTTGTAAAAACCTTTTCCCATTCATTTCTAAGTTGGCCAGATTCAAGCATGAGTGATTATTAAAGCAAGTTAAGAGTCTCCTGTATTTTCTCTACCTGTGGGAGTTATAACAAGACCTGAGGTAGAACAGGAAATGTATCATAAATCCCTTTTTTATGACTCTGTAAATCACTGGTTTTATGGGTTTAGTAATAGTCATGTAGAAGCATTTTAACTTTTAGGAGGAAACATAAGAAAATTAAATTGTAAGTAATACAAACATCAATGAAAAAGGCCCTGCTGAATAACAACATGTTTTGAGAATTATTTATAGCACCATGGCTGCTTCTTAATAATAGCTAGAGTCTGCTCTGTAGGTAACATGTAACCTAACAAATATTATGGAAATGAATGGGACACAGTCATTTAATATGGAAGAGTCAAAAGGTTGTGTTTACTGATATTCCTATAGGTAAAACAGAACTTGACACGGTTCTTATGAGTTTCGTTTTACACTGAAGAGAAAAAGCTGGAGATTTGAAAAACTGGAAAAGGAAATAGAAAAAAAAAAAAAGGTTGTTACACAAATAACTTTTCCCTCCCAATTTGTTTTACTTTCTCTTCATTAAGGTTGAGCTTTTAGTATTTTAACCTCTCCCTATTAATTACTATCTTTTAATTAGCCAGGGGAATATTTCTGTGTTCTTTTAGCTCTGTCTCTGTCTCTGTCCTATTCTTTTTCTCTCTGTCTTCCTCTCTGTTACTCTCTTCCAACTAGTTTCATGATGGAGTTTCCCTACCCTGACACAGCCTTCTCCACCCCTACCTTCTTTGTGCCTCAACTTTCCCAGCAGTCATCCTGATGAATCTTCCAATTTTCCCCAGCCAATCTGCCCACCATCCCCCTCCACTGCCCCAAACTTCATTCAGTTTCTCTGATGTAGCTTCCTGCCCTAGAACCAATTAAAAAGCCCAAGTTAAGTGGACTTGGGGCCTCTCAGATTTGTTGGGTACCTGAGACCATGCGAAATATACTCTGGTGATTACCTAAAGACTGAAGAACAGACACGTTTCCAGGAGACCAAGGGGCCACGTCCAGAGAAACTAAGCACCACTGTATCCTTGTTGCATATGCTTTCTCTGAGAGGGAAAAGTAAACCTCCTCCCATGTTCAAATGTTCAGCGACTCATGGCTGCCACATTTTGTCTCAATATCAAACCTGAACTTAAGAGCGCACTGGCTTGAGAGTAGAGCCTACAACAGACTTGCCCAGGACCACACATTCAGCATGTATTAGAACCAAAATTTGAGGCCAGGAATTCCTGAATGAAAGCCAGTTCTGTATTCATAATGCCAACAGCCTTTTTCTTATTATCTCTTACAGAATACAAACTTGAAAACAAAACAAATCCTAGTCTGCAAAACAAATGCAAATAAGCATTAAGTAATGAATAAGAGGAAATAAGTCTACTCAGTATCCTTTCTGCCCATGTATAGAAACTTCTATTCCATGTATTCCAGTCCTTATGTCTAATTCTTTAAAATGGAAAAGATCTCAAGTGTGTGAAACAGACTTTTTGTAGGTCTTGGGGGTGAGTGTGATATGTGTGTCTATTTATGTATATGTAAACAATCACATATGCTGGTATATGTAATGCATATTTAACATACATATGTATATATGTTAGTTCTGTCATATGTCAAGTTGAATTGCATTTCTGAAGAGAAAATATTTCGTATTTATTTCTTTAAAGCTTTCTATTTTCAAATGTGCTCTCAAAGAGAATGGCTATTATATCAGGAAAATTGATCTCCAAGGTGCTATTCCCTAGTGAAATTTAACACATTTCCTTCCTAGTTATTAAACTGAGGAAATCATCCCAGATGGAAAAGCAAGGTGGTAATGGAGGCCAAAACAATTTTCTTAGTTCTCCGAGGAAGCTAACATAACAGTTATTATAGTTCTATGTATTGTTATTCTTTGAATAGATTCTACATAGCATAAAAATGTATAATGGTCTGATATAATGAGATAAAGAATTGTTTCCTTCTGAAGTTTTAACCAAATTTTATTTACTTATTTCTAAAGTTTTAAAGATGGCCTTTTAAAAAACATCACAGTCTTTTCCCAATATAATGAATAAATGAATTTAGAAGCACTACGGTGCCAAACACTGGGAACACAAATATTAAAGTGAGGTAAGTCCTGCCCATAAAGAGTTTACAATTCTAACAGAGGCAGCATTTGTAGAGGAGTGTCCAGAGAATGATGTATTTGGTAGTTGACAGACATACTCTTTCCCATATCAATGTTAGTATTAATTTGAATAATTCTATTCCAGAATTCCAAAATGTGGGGAGTTTTCAACCCCCACCTCTGTCATTGAATCCTCCCTGGGAACAAACTCAAAAAAACAGGCAAAACCAATGGACACAGTGTTCACATCCCATCCTGGGGCTCTGGTATCCTAATTAGGAGAACATGCATCTCAATTATAACCTCCTGTGTTTTTTATACTAGAGAAAGCATGGGTGTGGGAAGGGATACAGCACAACCCAGGATCATAGATCTAGGAAGAACTTCAGAGGCCATCCAAGGCAATCCCCTCATTGTATAGATGATAAAACTGAAGAATGAAGAAAGTAGGGGATTTGTTGAAGATCATGAAGTTAATAGAGTTATGATTTGACTACAGTCAGGGCTGCACAGCACTGAAATATGTCCTGAGGTGCTAATTGTTGTTCCTTTTGTTCAGTCGTGTGCAACTCTTCATGAACCTATTTGGGATTTTATTTTCTTGGCAAAGATGATGGAATGGTTTTGCCATTTCCCTCTCCAGTTCATTTACAGATGAGAAAACTGAAGCAAATGGTAAAGTGCAGTGCCCAGGGTCACACAGCCAGTAAGTGAATGAGGCTGGATTTGAACTCAGGTCTTCCTGATTTCAGGCCCAGTGCTCCATCCACTGTGCCACCTAGCTGCCCCTGAAATAATAACAGATAACATTTATGTAGCAATTTAAGCTTTGTAAAAAGATCCTTTTATCCTCCGACCCTGGGAAGTAGGTACTATTGTTACCCTTATTTCATAGATAAAGGAACTAAGGCAGACTGAAGAACCTGTGACTTGCCCATCTACACACAACCTGTAATTATCTAGAGGTAGAATTTGAACTCAGGTTCTGAGCAAATGATGAATGAATAAAACGTGTTAATATTAAATGCTGACCTTGTGCAAAGGACTGTGCAAATAAAAAAGCAGGGCAGTTCCTGCTTTCATGGAACTCATATTCACCAGGGTGGAGACAACACGGACTGGAGGTTGGAACATCAAGTCGCATGTAACAACCCTCAGTTCCTCAGGGACCAGTGGCAAAGCAGATGGTAATGCATCTTCTTTAGTGTCTTTTCCACTACTACTGTTTCTGATGCTGAAGCATGTGACTTTGGTGCTGAGAAGTTTCTTTTTCTGATTTTCAGCAGCTGTGGTAGCCGAAGGGCAGAGGATAGGGGGTATTGGGGCGTATGTAGTATTGCCAGGTCTTGTGTCCCAAATGTCACTTCCCTGAGTGACAGCTTTGGGGCCTCGGCTCGAAGGGGAAGATTGGAGAAAGCTGTTCTTCCTGGGGCTTCCTGACTAAGTCCAGTTCACTCTATCCATGATGTCACCTTAGCTGGTCCTCTGACCTGGAAGCCAGTGCTCTTTCAAGTCTATGACATCTCTTCTTTTCCCAAACAATTTAAAAACTAAGTTATAAGCAAATGTTGCATAATAAATTTTCTCTCATACTTAGTATGTGGCTTAGGGTCCTATAATTTGTTTAAAAATAATGAATATCTCTGGAAAGAGATTCATGTCATGGTTACCTTTGCTTATTTGAAGAAGTCTATGCACCCATTGTCAAATAATGTTTCTAAATGCATGAAATAAAATACATAGGATTACAAAGGAAAACAATCTTGTTGAAATACAATTATCAAAATATTTTTTAAAAAAGAACTTCACAGATCCTATGTTAAGAACCTGAGTTCTAGGGGAGTGGTATAACAGAGAGCTGGCTGTTTTTTCAGGGTAGTCCATGAATGCCCATATTTAGACAGATGTTTAAAATGTAGTTTGAGATAGCAAAGACACTTGGTTAGATTTGCCTATATAATATAAATGAGGTCTATGTGGTATCACCTTTGGTGAGCTTTCTTATTGAAAGTGCACTAATGTAGTAACAATACTGCACGATAACTTTTTAGGTGGCCACTTTTTTTTCTCTCTCTCTAAAGAACCACCAATTTAATACCAATGTCTCCCATGTGAGGCAGGGAAATGAAAAATATTTTTGTGCCAGGCTTAGCATAGCACCATTCAGTACTTGGCTAACTCAGGAATCTAAGAGTATTCCAAGAGAGGACCACAAATAGACTCCTGGTTTGCTGACTTGCCAGTCATGTTTCCTTCTCTAAGCATGCTGCCAGATTTTCATTTAACCATCATTTCATCAAATTATTATTTCAGTTAAGACTGGCAGGGTTTATTTTGCCACACTACACAGAAATCTCTGAGGTTTGGAGTTTTTAACCAAATTCAGGCCTGTTAGGACTACTGCAAGGCAACTTCTTGTTACTGGAACAAGAAAAAATAGCCTTTTTAAGAGACCTGTAAAAAAAGAACTCAACTTGTGAGATGTCAGAAAAACTCTGTAAAAGCAGAAAAAAAAAGAACTGAGCAAAGTATAAATCAATCAGAAACATATGAATTTTAAAAAGCATATTAGTCTAAAAATCAAGAGGAAAAATGCTTGCAGCTAAATGTATCTTGATTTTGTTAAACAAGATACTTAAAACATAGTTTGAGGCTATTTTACAAACCAACCACATGCTTGAGTTAGCCGGTTCCTAATTTTTATTACTGTTTTAAAATGAGTAACACCTGGTATTTACATAAGATCTTGTTCACAAAAGAATCCCAGAGCAATTTATCACCTCTTTCTAAAAAGCAGTTATCATGGCTGCCAGGTGGTGCAGTGAATAGAGCACCAGCCCTGGAGTCAGGAGCACCTGAGTTCAAATTGGGCCTCAGACACTTAACACTTGAGCAAGTCACTTAAGCCCAATTGCCCAGCCTTCCCCTCTCCAAAAAATATAAAAATAAAGAAAAAAAAACTAAAAAGCGGTTATCTCAGGTGGAAGGTAGCAGTAATTGTAACTGCAACTTACTTCTGTTAAAAGGATAGGAGGCGTTACTGTAGAGCAGAAAGAAACATGCTGGATTCCTACTAACTGTGAGTCACATATTACAAAGCAACAGGGGGAAAATTCCTTTTCATAGGCCAGAAGGAACATGGTCAGGGTAGGAAGTCTTCTAGGACACTAGTTCCCCTGACTGTCGTCTTGGAACAATAGAAATGACCCTGTTCGACAGCCTAGATAATAAACCTCAGACAAGACATAAAATGCTCCCCCAAAGGATTGACCACTGTGATGGAAGATACTGAACACAGAGTGCAGGTCAAGGAAGGATTTTCTGTCAATGGCAAGGTCCTCTGTATATTTTGGCTTTGGGATGACATTATGCCGATGACATTTGCAGATCCTATACTTGATTGCATGCCACCATGGATGGTTGGGGGAGAAGAAAGAGGGGAGAAAATTTGAAACTCAAGGGATTCAGGAACTGAATCTTGTAAACTAAAAGTAAATAAACTAATCAATTAAATAATAAAAAAAAGAAAAAAAGAGAAGAGCAGGCTGGATTGCCTTTTTGAAACTCTTTTACTAAGCCCAAACTTCCCATGAAAGCACAAGCCCATCTTTTCAATATGAACATTTAACCAATTTGTTATATGGTAGCAAGACCTGAAACTCAACTGCCTCCAGAGATCTAAAGATTAATATTACATGGAGGACAATGGAAAGGCAAACGATTAATGTGCACAGGTTGCTATATAATTAACAAGGAGCTCCAAAGAACAAGAGAAAAGGATGTCATTAAAGAACTGCACGACAGACAGAGAACATGGTCTTGTCACAAGGCAAGAGCAAGGTGGAGACAAGAGTTAGTCAGGAGCACCTGAGTTCATATCTGGCCTCAGACACTTAATACTTACTAGCTGTGTGACCTTGGGCAAGTCACTTAAGCCCAATTGCCCATATGAGTCTTCCTCCCACTTCTATGATCTCTTTGGGATACAACCCCAGCAGTGGTATTACTGGGTCAAAGGGTATGCAATTATTTATAGCCCTTTGGACATAGTTTCAGATTGCTCTCCAGAATGGTTATATAAGTTTCTTCTCTTTTTTTCAAATTTGGACCCAGCTCATGTTTCCTCTGTGATATTTGTCCAACATATCACAGAGTACTTGTAGTGATTGTGATGGTACTCTTATGATGACTATAAGAAGGCCAGGAAAATCTTTAACACATTGAGTAGATGTCCTATGGTGAACTTTGGGGAGGATAGGGATTAGAAGTGCACAAGATGGGCAGGTGTGAATTGGTTGTGATCTGTCTCCTTGGAAGGAATTATGAAATCAATGAGAACACAGATCCATTTGAGTAAACTTGTATTTATGTTGTATTTGTGTATACACACACACACATAAAAAAACACATATTCTCCTCAGCCATATATACACATATTTAAGTACATAATATATAAGAAATAAATTCATACCCATGCTTTATTATGTTATATATTTATATTAATATATATAAATAAGAAAAATTAACATGGCAAAACAAAAATAAAGAAATTGTAAGTGGCTATAGATGTAACTAAATTTCTGACATTTACTTATTATTAAATCTGTTCCAAAAGATGCTCAAATTCTGATTTTGTCACTTGCTACCAGTGTAATCTTGAACAAATCACTTCACCTGTTGGGCCCATTTCCTTGTCTAAAGATTTAGACTTTGATGATCTCTAAAGTCCTTTCCAGTTCTAAATATATGATCCTATGGGTATGCTGCCTTTATCACCTACACCATTCTTAATTTTGTGATTCTTAAAATCTGGTTTTGGGGACACAGTGAGTGGATAGAGGGCAGGACATCAGAGTCAGAACCACTGGTTCATTTCTTGTCTGAAATACACTGCTTGTGTTACCTTGGGCAAATCATGTAACCTCTCAGTAACCCAGGCAACTCTTTCAGACTACATAAGGAAGGGCAACTGCCTATAGGCAACAAGAGTGAAGTCTCAGGTTTGGCTAAGAAAAACATTTTCTTACTGGTATTGTCTTTAGCTCCACCACACGCATTGTTTTCTTCCTTCCTTCCATCCTTCCTTCCTTCCTTCCTTCCTTCCTTTCTTTTCCTTCTCTCTTTTTGTTTTGCATTCTTCATTCCACATCCCTTTATATATCTTCCCATATTGCTTTGGATATTTCCTCTTTGCTATTTCTTATTTTCTAATGACATTCCCTTATACTCATATGCTACAGTTTATTCATGTATATGTATCAGTCATTTTCCATTGTGTCTGATTCTTCATGATTCCATTTGAGGTTTTCTTGGCAAAGATATTGGAGCAGTTTGCCATTTCCTTCTCCAACTCATTTTACATATGAGGAAACTGAGGCAAACAGGGTTAAGTCACTTGCTCAGGGTCCCACAACTACTAAGTATATGAGGCCAGATTTGAACTCAAGAAGATGAGTCTTTGTGGTTCCATGCCCAGAACTCTATCCACTGCCACTGCCTAGCTACCCACCTCTGTCTGTGTAGGTGTTATGGGAATCTGAAGATCTTCCCTGCCCCTAGGCCCTTTGCTAAAGTGGCTACGTGACTCTGAGGACCCTTGGATATTTGAAAGTATACTCTGTTCCTTAATAGGCTGAATGTGGTCACATGGAGCCTG
>CM053588.1:230329640-230365639 GCA_028646515.1 Pseudochirops corinnae
CCCCTGGACTAGGTAAATGATATGTTTGATTAAAGTAAAATTGTTAACCCATTTTGAGTTGCTTTCCTTTAGAAAAGCAGATCTAAGAACCTGTGCTAGTAGCCACCCTAGGCATGCTAGGGTGCTTGCTGTTACATCCATCTCCACATCCATACAACACATCTTGTGTTTATTGAGGGCCTCTTGGTTGCAAGGTATATGATCCTTACCTTTTGACATTCTTATCTGGTTTTAATATCCTTAGAGAGATGACTCATAGGGAGAGAGTCTCCCCAATTTAGATTCCTTGTAGTCAAAGTTCTGGCAGAATCATTTCCCTATATCACATAGATAGGAAGTGGCAGAGCTGGGACCAGGACTCATATTTTGTCTCCTATTCCAGTGAACTTTATAGTGTAAAATGCCGTTTTCCTAAAACCTTCAAAGTTTCCATTTTTAAATCTCAAAAGTAACTTCAAATCTAAGATATGTATGCATTCACTGTCTAATTCCTTACCATATGTATCTGGCTTTACCTAATCTTTGGTTATTAAAACTGAATCCCAGATAGAAACTGTGCAGCGTGATGACTGGAGTGCTGTACTTGGAATAAGTTAAATCCTGCCTCAGACACAATTTGCTAGTTTTGTGACCCTGAATAAGTCACTTGATTTATCTGATCCTCACTTTTCTCATCTGTAAAAAGGATGGCGCCTTGATCCCGGCATTATTGTGAGGATCAAATGAGATAATGTAAAGGGTCTAGTAAACAAAGTTATATCTAGATTTCATTATTACTGTTTAATAATTCTAAATTATTATTAGTGGTACATGCCTGTACTACCTGCTAAGGGGAGGTCAATGCCAGTGAATTTCTTTCTTTTTTTTCTTTTTGGAGGGGGGAAGGCAGGGCAATTGGGGTTAAGTGACTTGCCCAAGGTCCCATGGCTAGTAAATGTTAAGTGTCTGAGGCTGGATTTGAACTCCTGACTCCAGGGCTGGTGCTCTATTCGCTGTGCCACCCCTAGTGAATTTCTTGAACTCAAGAACTCTATGCTAATCAAGTGTCAGAATGAAGTTCAACAGAAGCTATAGACCACCAGATTTCCTAGGGATGGGAGGGGAGAACCAGCTGAGAGTGGAAATGGAGCAGATCATCTCCAATCCTGATCAAAGAGGAACTGGGGTCCTTGAGTAGCCCCTGCACTTCTAGGATGGGAGAGATGGGGAGACTATGGTCATTTATTTTATATATATATATTAGTATATATCATTAGTAGATAATTATTAATTAATACCTTTAATCTAGGGTGTGGTACTGGGAATTTTGACTAAAAAAGGTTCAGGGTTTCTTCTTGATACCCCAGAATAGCATGTCATGATGATGCTGGATTGCTTGGAGGTCACACAGGACAGACTTCTTGGAATAGAGTTTTAAGAAGAACTAGCCAGTTTCAGAGTGTTGTATCCTATGCTGAATCAGAAGCAGAGAACTTTTAGAGAGAGCAGAATATTCTACTTCAGGACCCCTTGTGCTTTGAAATTTATGCCTGGGAAGGTGAAATACAGTTTGGTCATTGTTTAGTTGTAACTAGTATGCATGCGAAGAATTCAGGACCTGTTATCCCCTAGCTCCTTCCTACCAAATGGAAGTCTCTGTGGAATCAAGATTTTTGGTAATAAAAAAGGAAATAATCTTTTAAACTGTCACAAACATAAGGAGTTATAATTTCACCCAGGCAAGCAGAAAAAAAAAGAATATTGATTTGAATTACTTAATTGAATTATTTAACTATGGATGGGTAGATCAATTTTATTCAGTTGGTCAGTTTTTGTATCTTGTAACAGATATTTCATAGTGGCATCAGACTTTGAAAAACTAATATTGCTATAAGAATCTCCGCTGTTCAATGAAATAAAAGGTTAGACATCACTGTGCTGCACATAAACTTAAGAGGATACTGGCCACATTTACTTCACACTTAGCTAAGGTACTCAGTGTGTGGAACCATTGCTTCAATTGCATGCTAGAGGGCGCTGTTCAGCTGGAGATGATGTCAAGCTCTGGGGTCTCAGATCCAGACCACAAAAGTTATTCCAGATGCCTTCTCACCCCTAAGGAGAGGTCTACTGAAAACAGATTTGAACAATGCTGGTGAGATTATGCTGGGAAATTTATCTGGTTGAGTCTTCCATGGGAAAGACATACACACACACACACACACACACACACACACACACACACACACACACACACACACACTGAAAAACATTAGTCTATCAATTTGACAGCTTTCTGAAATATACTAAATCCATTGAAGGAAAAAAAAACCTTAGTTGCTACACATCTTACAAGAGTTAGGGTTAGAAGACAAGCTACTTCACTTCTCATCAGATACAGCCACTGAAAAATTCAACTCTCTAGCACTTGGTGTGCATGCTGGCAAGCTGTGCTCTTTAACTTGTTTAACAGAGGTGGAGAAATGCATGCAGCAGCCAGCTAGCTAGCCTCTCAGCACAGGTGCCTCCAGTAACACAAAGATCAGTGTTCTGTAGGTTGAATTCAGTTTCAAAAGAAACAAACTGCTCACAACTAATTTCCTCACCCAGTGCCTGGTTTCTCAATCTCTGCTCCCTTACCTTTTCAAAAGTGCAGTTAGATTAAGTATTTATTCTCTACTTTTATGCAAGTACTGTCCCCATCTGTTCCATTAAAGAGGACTCTATGTTGTGATCTTGTCATTCTTGTTGCTACTGATGCCCTACTATACTTTCAACTGAACTATTCTTCATGAAGTTTGTTTCTATTGTCTGTGCAGATACTTCTTTATCAAACTTAAAAAAAAAATCACCTATAAAATATAGACCTTTATTGAGTACTGCTATGTGTGGTGGGCAGGAGGGAAGAGGTTAAAAATCTTCCTCCTTCAAGATACATACAATAAGAATAACTGACATTTAATATGTGGTGTTTTAAGGCTTACAAAATACTTTCCATGTATTATCTCCCTTGCTACCTTACAACAGCATTGATCCAGTAAGTTCTAAAAATGTTATTATCTGCATCTTACAGATAGAGTGAGAGAAGTGAGATTACTTACTCAGACTCATACAGCTAGTACCTGGCAGGAGTCAAATTGAGACTGAGATATATCTGCTCTTCAGGCCCAAGACTTTATCTACTATCCCCAAAATATATTGCTTTAAAATGTGATTTATATGGAAGAAGTAACTGAAGAACACTTCTGTGGAGAAATATATGAAAAAGGGCAAATGAGTAGATTACCAAACTGGGTGAAGGGATGGTTGTTGACTAGAACAGTGACTACTGTCATGTGGGGTCATCTTGGAAGACTTCCTGGAAGAGGTGAATTTTGAGCTGGATTTTGAAGGAGAAAAAGGATATGGATTGAGGGAGAGGAGATACACAGAGGGCTCTATGAGACAAAGGAGGTAGCATATGCAAACACAGATGAAAAAAGTAAATCGTGCGGTGGGAAAGCAAACAGAATGGTGATCTTTATTATAAACAGTGGTAGAACTATTAAAAAGGTTGCCTCATTTCTTATAATGATTGGATAAAGATGAACATTTGCAGGAAACATTAAGCACTCTACTATACAATACACCTCTTAAATCTAGACTGCTGAGAGTCCCAGTCACAGAGATTATCCAAAAGATGAAAAGCATTAATCCCTTTTCTGTCTTACCACAAATGATTTCCTCTCTTCTAATTCAGGATGAGTTTTGTTCTTAAAAGACAAATGAATAATTGTACAGATACAAGACTAAGTATACTCGCTACATGGATTCCTATGTACCATCCAGTGTTCTTTGTTCTAAACTGAACAAACTTTTCCTGGACAAATCATACTAGCTGTAAAGTTTTTCAAAGGTCATTTTGGAAATCAAATTCCACAAACCCTATTTATCGCTTACATTTTTACAACTACTGTCTCCAAGTCAAACCAGGGGCGCTGAAACAGATATCCCACTGTTTGCTCAAAAGAGGGGCATATTTTCCCTGGATAGCATCAGCTGTGAGAAATAGCTGGATGAAAACAAAGAAATATTTCAATGATGGAGAGCAAAGGTGACTTCCTGTTTTGTTTTGGGCTTTGTTTTCTTCCCTTCTCAATGAGGTCTGTGTTTTCCCGATGATTTTAAACTTCTCTCGCTCAGTGATTTCCCATTGAAAGAGGATGGTGCGGGTGCCTCCGCAGGTCACTTCATTACAATATGCCCTGAAAAGGGGAGTGGGGGTGGAGGAGAGGGAGGTTACATTAGTGGGAAGAAGCAGACTGTGAGGAGATCTGTTTTCTATTTTCTCCTCTAGATTGAATTCATGTGGGTGGAGGGAGGGAGGTTAGTGGAGGGAAGGGCTTTTTTTTTTTCCAGCATGGTGCAATTTTCCCATAGATTTCTTTAAAGGGCTAGGGGAAGGAGGTAGGCAGAAGCATTTGATAATAACAGCCATTTTATTTGAAAGAGTCAAATCAGAAACAATTAAGCAAAATTCCCAAGTGTTTTGGTGAAACACTGGTTTCTTTCACCGGTGCTTGGAAGGCAAAGAGAAGTTATAACTACAAATAGCAAATTGAAATCGGTGGGAAATTCCGCTGCTCCTTGTGTCCTGGGTAATATCTTTAGGGGTAGGATTTACTTGCTGCTGTATCTTGCAGAGTAACCACTCCGCATCCCAATCGCTCATTTAAAATGATGCTCCGGACTGTTTAGATTTTCGTTCAAACGGCCACACAGTCGCACCATAGCTATCTAAAGTTGTCTGCTACCGTCGACTTTTAAGATGACTCTCCGGTAGCTGTCTTTCTTTCGGCTTTTTGTTTTTTGCTTTTTTTGCCACAAGTTTAACACTCTACAGAAACAGTGATTAAACCGAAAGAGTATGGGGCTGCAGCTCTCCAAAGGACCAAGCAGGAGGAAGGGGTTGAGGGTGTCTTATAGGAACTGAGTCAACGCTGCCTCAGGTCATCTCATCTTCCTAGCTCTTTAGTTTCCCCTCCCCCATCTCCATCTGCATCCCCCTCTCACTAACGTCCCCCATCACCTTCTCTTCCCTCCCCCTCTTTTCTGAGAAGAGGAGAAGGCTGGAGAGGGCTGGGACTTCGGCAGGAGGAGGAGCTCCCTCTTTGGCCATGAGGTGCGAACGTGAAAAGGAGCTGGGTTGGAAGCACAGCCCTCATTTCAAAGCTGGTCCTGTATCTCCTAGCAGCCACAACACTGCTCAGAAATTCAGTGCTTGCGCACCCTCTCCCTCAACCACTAAACTTCAAGACTTACAAACTCTTACTCAATTCTTTCCCCCTATCATCTTTGGAAATAAGGCATTTTCTCCCCACTTTTCTTTTCTCCCCTCCCCCACCTACTTCTCCCCTCCCCCACCTTCTTGCTTTCCCCCCTTTCCTCCTCTTTTTTCTCTTTGGAGAATTTCATGCTTCTTTTAGCTGCTTTCTGGGATACAGAGGACCTGCACCTCCCACCACAAACAGCTGAATTCCACTTTTGTGTTTGTTTGGTTTTTTTTCCTCTCATCTGATTTATCTGGGAAGTCTGATGTTTCTGCCTGAGAGAGGGGAAATGAATAGATGCTGGTGAGAACTGAGAGCCGCAGCAGCAACAGCCATCCCAGCAGTGACTTCTGTGAGAAGCCAGTAGGACATTAGTAAGGGAATCTGATCCAAGAAAGGCTGGAAGACTGCTCCGAAGGAAGAAACTCACTGATCTTTGAGAAAGGAGGAAAGAAGAGGCAAAGAGTTTCTCCGCCCCCTTTAGCTTTCTAGTCTCTGTGTCCCATTCTACCGGGATTATGGTTGACTGCAGCTCTGGAGAGATGCTGCTGCTGCTTCTGTTTGCCATGGCAGGCATCTTCCTCAGCCAGGTGCCCGGAGCCCAGAGTGCAGCCTGTGAACCTGTGCGTATTCCCCTGTGCAAGTCCCTACCTTGGAACATGACCAAGATGCCCAACCACCTGCACCACAGCACCCAGGCGAATGCTATCTTGGCCATCGAACAATTTGAAGGCCTGCTGGGAACCCGATGCAGCCCAGACCTGCTCTTCTTCCTCTGTGCTATGTATGCGCCTATCTGTACCATTGACTTCCAGCACGAGCCCATCAAACCTTGCAAGTCTGTGTGTGAGAGAGCTCGGCAGGGGTGTGAGCCTGTCCTCATTAAATACCGCCACTCGTGGCCAGAGAGTTTGGCCTGTGAAGAGCTGCCCGTCTATGATAGGGGTGTCTGCATCTCTCCTGAGGCCATAGTCACTGCTGATGGAGCTGGTGAGTGCTGGATCTGTCCCTACCCCTTTGAAATAACCCTTTCCCTTCTTGGATCCTATTCCACTTCTAGTCCTGGTTCTTTGCCTTCACCCTATCTCACTTTACCTTTCCCCTTTTGATCTAATCTCCTATTTCAGAATGATATTCACACCCTTAATCATTTCTGCACCCAGCAAGAATTCCTCCCAATCTTGACTCACTACCCTTCCAAACTGATGCTCCTTGCCCTCAGATATATGATCTCTCATTCCCTTAATACTCTGTCCATTCCTTTCATATTAGATATCTAATGGACAGTTAAGTAACCCCTCTCTCTCTACCTCTTATGAACTCAAAGGAAGGACACTTTACCTATACCAGCAACCTTCACTTCTGAGGAGGCTGCATTTCTCTGAACATTTCTTTAGTCCTACTTAATCGTCCACAACAAAGCCTTTTTCCCAGTTTTCTGGATAACTTCACTCATTCACTTTCTGTCTCTTTAGGCAGCATGGAGTTCTGGATAGCATTATGGTTTGGAGTTAGGAGGTCCTAGGTTCCAATCTACCTCTGATGCCTGCTGGCAATGTAGTGTTGGTACATCCGCATGTTTCTCAAGCAATTCCCTGGGACCCAGTTATTAAGAAATGAGTTTGTCATCTCTGGGTTGGTCGAGAAAGTTCCCTACACAGGCTAAAATATAGACCCTCAGGTATCTCCTTTTTAGAGAAAGCACCTTCTTTTTAACTTTCTGTTGTGATGTTTGGGTAAAACAGAGAACTGGGCTCTTTTCCTTTTGCAGTCACTTTTTATGTAACCTTGCTACAATGCATAGATTGTAACTGCAGTGTACTGGCCAAATTCTAATTTGGGCAACTGTCTTTACCTTAAATTCCCTCTCTAGCTTCACTGAGAGAAATAGTTCTTCAGTCCATGCTAGAAACAGTTATACAAAACTACTGTGCATTATTGGTGAATTTCTACTTTCCTCCTGTCTCATTTGACTAAATCTCTCTCTTTTTAAAATACACACTTTAAAGTCAATTGGAAAAGAGTTTTTGGATAATAATAATAATGATGATAATTGATATTTATATTGCACTTAAAAATTTGCAAAGAACTTTATAAAGTCTTTTATTATCATGCCTTCACTAAGGATAAGCCTATTCTTAATCTTACTCTTCCTTCTTCATTCAACATTTACCTCCACTGTCCAAGCAGCTTAACTTTTTTATACTTTGATTTTATCCTTTCTCTCCCAGGCAGCCTAATCCCTTTAACTCCCCATTTGCTTCTCTTGCCCGGCCCACACTTGCCCATAAAACTTTATTGCAGCTCTATACAGAATGGAACCAATCATTGTTTGCCCATTACATTTCATTCCTATTGTGCTCTCCATAGGATCTAATATCCTAATGAGACAAATTCACTCTGGTCTGTTTAATCTAACTAAAACCTCCTTCTACCATTTACCCCAGACTTCTAATTTTATCTTTTATCAGTTTAAAAAAGTAAACTCAGTACTTTGGAGTCCTTAAAAAAATTTTGCTCTGACATTTCAGATGAACTCTTCATTTCTAAATGCACCCATTTATTGCCTTCTCTGTGACTTTTCACTTTAAAAAAAGATCCTATTTTTCCTCTTATACCCTTGCCCTCAATATAAAACTAGCTGATAACTACTGATGATCAGGACATTGTCTTTAGAAAAATTATGGACCATCTTTTATCCTCATTTTGTTGTCCTTTCCTAATTTCCATGCATATTGGCTCACCCAGCCTTAGGAAGAAGGAGGAAATCATAATATTGCTTTTTGGTGGAAGTACTTATAAAGCTTTGGCTATTGAAGTACTCTTCAGTAAAGATGTCTATGATTCCTGCCTCCTTCCCTCCCCCCTCCACCATGGTTCATTATCTTTTATTATCTTTGAGAGGTAGCTTGGTATAGTCCATTCGTGACTCTGATGTACTGGTTATATGACTCTTGGCAAAGTTGCTTTGTCACTAGTCAATGCTCCAGGAAGTTTTCTCAGATGTAAGCTACAGAGAAGGTAACAAGAGTCCTTACCTGCAAGTTCCCTATGGCAGTGAAATCTCAGGTTCAGTCTCTATCCCTCCATCATTAACACCTTTCTGAAATATGTTTTTGTCCCTTTGGCATGACAGTGTGGTGTACGGGAATGGGCGCCAAGTTGAAAGTGAGGAGACTGGGTTCGAATCCAGTCACTGAAATAAATTTCCATATCTAAAAAAATGGGACAATAATAATACTGTTTACCTTACATTGTGATTGTGGGCAAAGTTTGGTCAGTTTGAAGTGCTACAGAAATGTAAGTTGTTGTTACTGATATTGAACCAAGAGCTGATTATGTAACACAACTAGGCTTTTTTCAAACTAACCTGCTATGTGCTCAAATAGTAGTCTTGTGTCTCAGTATTCATTATAGAGACAGGCTGTAGAGAAGTCTATAGCAAAATTTGTCTTGGCTTGTCAATGATTGAGAATCCTTTAAAGCTGGTGTTTCTTTTAGACCATGTTTGAGGACAGGGTGGTGGCAATGGCTCACATTGCAATATGTTTGTAAGCTCTTCCCTTATAGGAGCTGTTGGGCTTTAAAAATGACCTTATAGAGAGATCTGACCTGAAGGTAGATTGGTCAGGTCAAGAACTTCTTAAAAATCCCTTTCGATGCTGAAGAGAGGCAGTTTCAGTAAAAGTGCCCCCAAGTTACCTATTGCTGAGGAGCAGCCCAAATGTAGCACAATAACCTCATTGAATGATTCCAGGGTGAGATGCATGAAAACATTCTTTCAGTCAATGGGAACCTGATTTTTTGGGCTTTTTTCCCCCCAAAAATGGTATAATATTCATGATTCTTACAGCTCTATGTTTAATAGAAAAAAAATCTAGAAGGAGAATGAGGAAAAACATTAAAAAAGGTATTTATGTTCATGCACTTGTATGTGCAGACACACACACTCAGATGCTCTGCAACAAGAACAGATTCTTTATTTGAGGATCTCATTGCACTTAACCAATAAGGCCAGAATCAAGTGACAGAACTTTAATTCTTTTAGAAATCCCTTATTTTTCGCTTTAAGTTAAGATGACGTAATGCCTAGGCACCACAGATTCTTAGGAAGATAGCTTTCCATTGAGAGGTTGGGCATTGACAGTTCAGCTCTCCCCATTGATGAAAGGAGTATTTGCAGCATTTGATCTTGAATACATTTGGAGTCCCTGATACTATTCACATTAATTCCAAAAGGCATATAAATATCTCTTTATCTCTTCTTATTTCACTTTTTAATTTTTCTGAGGGGAACTTTACGATTTAAATTTGGAGTAGGGTTTGTTTGTTTTGGCTTAGGTTTTCATTTAAGATTTATCTTGGGTTAGCTACTCAACTGAAAAAAATTCCTACAACAACAACAAATCATTCCTGCCATTGGAATAAAAAAATTGTTTGTGCCAATAGCCAACTCAGGTAGGTTTTAGGTATATATTAGATTGTGATTTCTTAAGAAAAGAAAGTTCTCATTTGCTGGGACCTACTGTTAACATTTACTGCCTTTCTACTTTGTTCAATCACTGTGACTTGGAGGCATCTAGGAAGGAGGCAGGGTGGAAACTTGTGATTTCATCAGTAGGAGAACTCAAGGTATAGAAGCTCCTTCCACTTGTGTATTCAGAACTCTTCTGTAACTTTTATTTTTAGAGAACCGAATGAGAGAGAAAAAACAGTGACTTTCCTGCAATCACATTGCCAGTGTGTGTCAAAATAGGGAATTGAATCCAGGTTGTTGTCACTACAAGACTGATCCCCTGTTACATCAGGGCTGCTTCTCTAAATTATGATGATAATTAAGCTTCAACAACCAAAGTCAATAAACTGCTCTGAAGAGTAGCTTTATGAGGTATGACTCCAGTCATACTTTTAAGTTACTCTATAATGTGCCAGAAGAGATAATTTTTTAGGTAATGAAACGATACAGTGAGAGTTTACACCTACAAAGTAGTTTGTCAAGCCTGGCTCTCCAAGAGCCAGGGCTGAGTAATGGTACTCAATATAAATTGGTTGCTTTTCCAACTAGCTGGCTTGAGTTATGATGGCAGGGTGTTAGGCTGGAACTGGACTAATGGGAGGGATCAAGGGTTTGGCAGATTTAGCTCATCTCATTTTCTGCGGTGTTCCCAGAACAAAGGGGAGAGGGAGAAGGGACCTGCTACTGTTAGGATTATAGTTTTGGGAAGATACTCTTTACATCATGGGCCCAAAGGACTGAACCTTACACTGCAGTCAGATGAGGGACACAGAGAAATACTGGTCCAGGAAGTTCCTTTATCATAAATGTCCTCTGTCTTCAAATTAGCTAAATTAGGAGGTACTTTTAAATAGAAGGTCCCATGCCAGGACCAGGGCTCTGCTTTACAAAGCTATAGTCAAACTGCTGCTAGGTAGAGCAGTGGATAGAGTGGAGTAAAGAGGATCTGACTCAAAGAGGGAACAACATACACCCTGTTGGGTAGAGAAATCTATATTACCCTACAGGAAAGTAGCAGGAAAGGGGATAAGAGAAGTGAGGGGTGATAGAAGGGAGGGCATATTGAGGGAGGGGTTAGTCAGAAGAAAAATGCTTTTGAGGAAGGACAGGGTGAAAGGAGACAGAAGATAGAATAAGAGGTGGGGGGAATAGGATGGAAAGAAATATACTTAGTCTTTCATAATATGACTGTTATGGAAGTGTTTTGCATGACTACACACATATAACCTATATTGAATTGCTTGCCTTCTTAGGAGAGGGGTGGGAGGGAGACAGAGAATTTGGAGCTCAGAGTTTTAAAAATGAATGTTAAAATTATTTTTACATGTAACTGGGGAATTAAAAATTAAAATAATTTTTAATTTACAATTTAAATTTAATTAATTACAAATTAAATTTTAAAAAATAAAGAGGACCTGAGTTCTTAGAGACCTTAGACTCTTACCAGCCTTATGACCCTGGGCAAGTCACTTAACTCTATTTGCCTTTGTCCCTCATCTGTAAAATGAGCTGGAGAAGGAAATGGCAAACCAATCCAGTATCTTTGCCAAAAAAATCTCAGTTAGGGTCACAGAAAGTCAGACATGACTGAAACAACTCAACAACAGTCAAACTACTGGCAGAATTGTGGGAATTGAGTGAACCAGCCTGACTCCGTCTTGTGACTCAGTTTTGGATCTAGTGCAGTTCCCTTTCTATTCAGTTATGAACCTAGTTCAATTTCTATCTTGTGAAAAAACTTTATTCAATTATGGGAATTGTGAAAAAATTCTATTGCATTGTTTGAACCTAGTCCTTTCCTAGACTGGGAAGCCGGGCAACCTCTATTTGTTACTTTGAGATCCTTAACTAAGGAACTACGTTGTGCTGACCAGAAAGCTGGTCAGATCCAAAGATTGATACAAGGAGTTTTCTCACAGTTACACATCTCAAGCAACCCATATACGTCTTATCTGAAAACTGGTCCTGTGCTGATCAATCAGTTATTTCTTTCTTGTTCCTTTGATGGAATACAGACACTTGGTGGGGAGTGGGACACCTTTTTTTTTTTTTTTTTCCGATTTCAGGGAATTGCACCTATTGACTCTTCCCCTCCCAACTTGGAAAATCCCTAATCTTTTCTGTAATTAGAAGTCAGGTCATCTTGTATCCTGGTTTTTATCCTGCTAATTGTTTTTTTAATGCATAAAAATCTGTCTCCCTCTGTATTCAGGGTTCAATGCCAAGCAGAGGAGGCCTGGTCCTGATTTGTTGTACATTTGTTACGTAAAGACCAAGAATTATTTCTGAACTTCCATGTCTATTAAATCTTTTTTTTTTTTTGACAACAACTAGATGTAGATGGTATAGTGGATAGAAAACTGGGCCTAGAGTCAGTAAGACTTTAGTTTAAATGTGACCTCAGATACTTACTACCTGTGTGATCTTGGGTAAGTCATTTAACCTCTGTCTCATTTCTTATAAAACTGGAATGATAAAGATCAAATGAGATGATATTTATAAAAGTGCCTAGCACAGAGCTTGGCACATAGGAAGCACTTAATAAAATGCTCATACCCTTCCCTAAATTCTTGTCCTCCCCACTTTTACGGGACCTGTGATTTCATTGGCATAGGAAAGTAAACTAAGGAAACTCCAACCGGTATAGACGGGCTCATACCCTGTAATGTATAGTTTTGGAGAGTTGTCTGCGGCATAGAGAGCTTGAGTGACTTGCCCAGGGTCATATAGCTAGTATGTCTTATAGGTAGAGTCTGAACCCTACTCATTCAGGGTCACTTCTCTGTTGGTTATGTCTCACTGCCTCTTGATTAAATTTAGACCTTGTAATTCGAAAAGCACATAAATCAGATTCAGGACAGCAAGTAGCACAGTGGATAAAATGCTGGGTGTAGAGTCAGGAAGACCTGAATTCGAATTCTGCATTAGATACGTACTAGCTGTATGACCTTGAGCAAGTCATTTAATTCCTGTTTGCCTCAGGCCCCTCAACCATGAAATGGAGCTAATAATAGGATCTTTCTCCCAGGTCTTTTGTGAGGATCGAATGGCATAATATATGTGGGGGTTAGGGGAAAGTGCTTGGCACATGACAAATAGTAGGCACTGCATAAATACTTATTCCCTTCCCCAGAGTCTGCTTATGGCAGTTCATGAAATAATTTCTATACTTGTTGGTTTGCAGCTACAAGAAGCACTTGCCCTGTGTTTTGATCTCTCTAGTCTTTGTTTTCATACTAGACATTTTCTTATAGCTGGCAGTTATATAGCATTTTAAGGTTTGCAAAGTGCTTTGCAAATAGGATGTCATTTGATCCTCACAACAGCCCTGCGAAGTCGATTCTATTATTCCCATTTTAAATTCTTTTTTCTTTTTGGAGGGGAGGAAGGTAGGGCAGTTGGGGTTAAGTGACTTGCTCAAGGTCACACGGCTAGTTTGAGGTCATATTTGAACTCAGGTCCTCCTGACTCTAGAGACCGTGCTCTATTCACTGTGCCACCTACCGGCCACTATTATTCCCATTATTTTAAAGTTGAGGAAACAGAGATGGGCAGAAGTAAAATGACTTGCCCACGGTCACATAGCTAGTAAATGTCTGAGGCTACATTTGAATTCAGGTCTTTCTGACTCTAGGCCTGGTGCTCTATCTACTGCACCACCTAGCTGCCCCTTATGCAAAGGACCATTTGGTGTTAACCATGTTGGAAAACAGCCTTTCTTAGAACCTAAATTTACAAGCTAGAAAAAAAATCAGGGCTATCTCAAAACTGACAAAACTGGCCACTTTAATTTAATACAGAGAATCTTTAGATCTACCACTAAGTCAAACATAGCTCATGGCGGTAAGATTGATATTAAATTTCTTCCAGTCAAACACTTATTCTGGGATTGTGTGTATAATTGACAGTGTAAGTGATTCATTTTTCCCATTCAGTGCACGAATTCAATGAAAAATTCAACCAAACCAAATGTTTGTTGTCATATAGATAAGACTACAAGTTGGATCTGAATTTTTCTTTTTTAATCAGTTGTGTTGCTATTTTGTGGGTATAATCTGCAACTGTTCAGAACCATGCCTCACAGCTGAAATGTAAGTGGAAAGGCAGACTTTATTTTTGCTTTAGAACTAACAATTTGGATATTACTTTATGAAGATAGCTGTGAATCTCTGATTCAAGACAATCCCTTAAATGCAGTTTGCTTTATCTCAGAAACATTGAAACAAAGTATGTAAAAACACATATAGTATTCTGATATTTAATAAAGATTTACATAGCACACTCACTGGGTTTGCCAAAGGCTCTCTACCTATTTGTCCATGGGTTTGGCTTTCTTGACCACCATAACTTATGTTACTAAATCTCTTGCTCGGGTGATTACTCAAGGTCTTCCCATCTTGGCAGAATCTAAGGGAAGCAAACTTTCACATGTATGAACTGCAGTGGAATCATTTCTCTACTCTAGGAAGAACAGAGAGCCTTTTCTTTAGCTCCAGTCTACAAATATTTGAGGGAATAAATACCAAGAAGGAAGAACTACTTAGTGTGATACACAGGGTTGTAAAGGGGGAAATGGGATGATCTAAAGAAATGGAAAATTTAAGACTCAAGAGAAAACGACTTTATTACTTCTCCTTTTGAGAAATTATAAATTACTTTGGATGACTTAAAGGGAAAATAGTTGTTAATATTCTATATCAGTGTATGTTCAGTTTTATTTATAAGTAATTCTTTGCATAGGCTGCTAAATTAAGAGATGGGGAGACCCGAGAGATCTAAATCCCCCTTTTAACAGATGAGAAAACTGAGGCCTATAAAGGTACAGAAGTACTAAGAACTGGGGTTTGAATTCAGGACCTCTGACTCTAGTCCACCACACAGTTGTATCCTATAATTATTTTAATCTAGGACTGAGAAGCAGTGAGGAACAGTGGAGCCAAATGAAATGTCACTCATGAAGAAATCAGCTGCATTCTAATAACTAATTAAAACAGTAATTATTAGCTTTTCCAGTTGCTTCTGACTCTTTGTGATCTCATTTGGGGTTTTCTTGGCAAAGATGTGGGAGTAGTTTGCCATTTTCTTTTCCAACTTACTTTATAGTTGAGGAAAGTGGAGCAAGTAGGGGTCACACAGCTAGCAAGTGCCAGGCCAGATGTGAGCCCCGGAATACGGGTCTTCCTGACTCCAGGTCTGACATTCTATCTTCCCGTCACTCACTGTGCCCCCTGGCTTTCCACAACCATAGCTTATGTTTACTCATCTTGGTGTGTTGCAGCCCCCAGGAGAAGAAAAAGGAATTGATTTTTGTTTTGTATTTGTGTCTTCCATGCTTAGCACAAAGTTAGTAATGCATTTGTTGAATTCAGTTTCTCAGAATCTTCATTCAAGGGCCAATGCTCCTCTGAAAGCTTCCCCTGTTCCTCCTACTTGTTGATGTTCCCCTCTCTTACCAACTTGCTTTCTATTTACTTAGCCATGTACAGGGTGTAAACTCCTTAAGGAAAGGGACTTTTATTTTTTTCTTTGTACTCCCAGATTCTTGGACAGTATGCTTCATACATGGGAGTCACTTAGAAATGTTTGTTGTATTTAATTGTCCCTTTTCAATCATAGAGAGGAAAATGTCATTTCTTATTTATTTTTGCCAAGGGAACAGAGCCTGGATAGTTCAAAAGGATAATTAATCCCAAACTCATCTATGTTAGGGTTTGAAAGAAAGTTTTGTGTTTTTGTCTTTCTTTTATATCCCCAGCAGTTAGCACAATGCCTAGCTCCTAGTAGATACCCTGATAAATGATTTTTGACTGACTTGATTGTTTATATTTGAATATAAGCATTTCTGATGTTGGAAGAAGCATCTCCCCTCTCCCACTTGTAATTTTTTTAAATGAGACTATGTAGCACAAGATAAGCAGGAGTGAATGGATTCAAATTACATTATCTCCCTCCCTCCCCAAAACACCAAAAAAACCAAACCCACCGTCTTCTGAATATCCCTATTTCTTTGTAAAGCACCACTCTTGGCTTCCAGGTTCTTAACTTCCCCATCCTTGACTCCTTTCTTAGTTGAAACTTTATTCTTCAAAGTTCCCAATGACCTCTTAATTGCCAAGTTTCATGGTCTTTCACCAGTCTCTGTCATTCCTGATCTTTCTGCAGCATTTGTCACTACTGATCATCCTTCCTTTCCTGTACTTGCTCTTTCCTTTCTGCTCTCACTTGGTTCATCTCCCTGCCTGAGTACTTCTTTGAAATCTCCTTTTCTGGATCAATATCCATATCACACACCATACCTTTAGGTGTATCCCAAGGCTTGGTGCTAGGCCTTCTCTTTGCACATTCTCTCATTTTAGTGATTTATGGGCCCAGATTCTCTGTCTGTCTCTCTGTCTCTGTCTCTCTCTCTGTCTTTCTCTCTCTCTCCCCCTCCCTCATCCTTCTCTCTCTCTCTAGACAAACAATATGAAGTGCCTATTTAAAAGTGATTCTCATAGGCATTTCAAATGCAATATGTGTACAAGAGAACTCATTCTCTTCCCCTCTTCTGAATTTCTTAATTTCTGTTGAGGGGTACCACCGTTCTTCCCATCACTCAGATATTCAACTTTGGCCCTATATTTGACTCTTTTATTTCCCCCCACACCTCACATATCCAATCAGTCCACGATCTTGTCAGTTTTACTTCCACAACATCTTTCATATAAGTCTTCTTTTCCACTGACATAGCCACTACCATAGTTCAACAATTTATCGCCTTTCACCTGGACTGTTGCAATAGATTTCTAATTGGTCCCCATGCCTCAAGTCTCTCCCCACTATAATCCTTTTACCACACAGCTACCAAAATGATTTTCCTAAATCTCAGATTTATCCCATGTCATTTCACAACTCCATAAATTCTAGTGGTTCTTCATTGACTTTGGTATCAATGATTATTTGACTATATCATCCTTTTAAGATTTAAATATCATTTATTTCATAAGGCACATAATTATTAGTAGAGTAAAATATGCATATATTTTATAAGACAGCAAAAAGACACATATTGGAGGCATGTACAAAAATATTTTACTGATGGGGTGAACAATAAAAAAAAATTGGTGATGATTGTTTAGATCAGAGATGTTAAATGTAGTATATGGCTTGCAGGAATCAGATGAAAATGGAACTGGGAAATATTTAACAAAATAAAAATACAATAGAATATAGATAATGTTAATATATGGTTTTCTAAGTCATACTGTGGTCTGCAGAGATCCTTATTTAGGATTTAGTGGCTTCATTTCCATTCGAGTTCGACAGCACTGGTCTAGATTACACGTTCCATCACTTTCTTCTTTACCCTTTGCCAAAAATGAACTGAATCAACTCTCAGAGAAATCCCAAACACCAGAGACAAGGAGAACTGACCTTCCCTAAACTTGCTTATTCAATACCTTCCTTAGGAGAGATGGATAATTATTTTGACTTCAAATCCTTTTTCTTCTAGTTCCTTCTGGGATAAGGTAAACAAGATATTGTTTACAGGTAGGCCCCATTGATACAAATAATGAATGCCATGAAATGGTCACATTATTTGAATTCTTACTGCATATTTTCTTTTTAAAAAAAATTAATTTATTTATTTTTAGTTTTCAACATTCGTTTCCACAAAATTTTGAGTTACAATTTTTTCTCCCTGTCTTTAAGCCCTTACTCCTTACCCCAAAATAGCAAGCCTACTCAATACCCCTTCCCCCAATCTGTTCTCTCTTATATCCTCCCCCATAATACCCCCTCTAACTTTCTAGTAGGACAAGATGGATTTCTATACCCCAGTACCCATATATCTTATTTCCCAGTTCACTGCATATTTTCACTGAGCTGGAACCAAAAGATCAGAATGAGGAATTGTATTATTTTCCAAAACTCAAAGTTGAGGTGAATTTATACTAGTTTAGGAAAATATATGCTTTCTTGGCTGTAATGAAACAATAATTTTCATTTAACAAAATAAATGGAAATATGAAAATCATGTAAATAAATACGTAGATACAATTTTAATGGAATTCATTGTTATAGATCTAGAAGATGTAGGCACTTGGTCTGAGCATACATTACCCTTAATTATTGCACATACAAATGTCAGTATTACAAAGCTTAAAGTACTATAGAGGTGTCAGTATTTTTGTTGTTTTTTATTTCACTGGACCTAGGACTTTCTTTCATGTTAGAACTCTTAGGGAAGAAGTGGCAGGGTGGTGGTGGAAGAAGCAGGCATTTATTGAGAGCTTACGATGTGCCAGACACTGTGCCTAGAGCTTTATAAATATATCCTTCATCCATTTGATCATTTTGAATTCCTAGTAATGAAATTTCCCATACCAATGCAAAGAGACAACTGCTCTCCAACAAACAGAGTCCTGGGTCACTAAGTAGTTAAATGACTTGCCCAGGGTCATACAACCAGTAGATGTCAAAGGTGGGCACTTGAATCCAGCTCTTCCCTACCTCAGGACTCGGTTATATCAACTGAGATCAATTTGTTGCCTTATACATTAATGTTAGCTGCTATTATTTTAAAAATTTTAATAAGGAGACATCTACAATACTTCTAGAGATGGCCTCATGTATTGGCAAGAGCACTGGACTTAAGAGTTAGAAAACCTGGGTGTGAATCTTTTCTTCCACACTTGCTGGTCACGTGACATTAGACAAGTTACGTAAACTTTCAGAGCCTCCGTTTCCTCATTGTTAATATAACAATAAGAATAACTAACATTTATATAGCTCTCTGTGCCAGGCACCATGCTAAGCATTTTTTTAAACAATTACCTCATTTGAGCCTCACAACAACACTGGGAGGTAGATGCTGTTATTTTCTTCATTTTACAGATAAGGAAACTGAGGCAGTCAGAGGGTAGGTGGCTTGCCCTGGGTCACACAGCTATTAAGCCACTGAAGTAGGATTTGAACTCAGGTCTCCTGATTCCAGGTCCTATGTTCTATCTGCTGTACCACCTAACTTTTCCTAGGATAATATTTCTACTATCTATCTATTAAGGTTCTTATGAGATATGGACTACAAACTTTCAGTTGTACATTATTATTACTGTTCTAGTGAAATCCCTTTAAGAAAGTGCCTGATAGCTAGTCATATGGGGCATTTCTATAGTCCCTTCTACTAGGGGAGGTTGAAGTTGGTGGATCACTTGAGCTCAGGAGTTGTGAACTGCAGTGGGGCTAACCCCGATCCCTTAATCTGCTTTAAGTCTGACACCAATATGGCAGGATAAGGGGACCTGCCCAAGTAGGGAGAGACTAGCCCACATCAGTAATGGAACAGTTCAAAACTTATATGTCCATCAGCACTAGGGGGTTGTTGGATTATGATGGCTGCTGAACTTATAACCTGGGTGAGATGGGGGAAGGAAGGAACCAAGGAAGAAGGAAAGGATCTGACCCAGTGAGACATAATGGGGGTCATACTTATACTACAGAACAGTGCCTTACACATTAATCAATATTGTGGGTTAACATCAGCATTCTGAAAACAAATATGCTAATAATTTTTTTACATGTTTTGTGAATCAATTTCAGATTTTCCTATGGATTCTAGCAATGGAAACTGTAGAGGCGCCAGTAGTGGTGAGTAACTTATCTATCAAATACTTGATAGATCAATAAATCAATAAATCAAATCTGATCTATTGTTTTCAGTTAATAACATGAAAAATAATAAGTTCTTTTTCCCCAAAAAAGTCATTTTTATTGAAACTGAAAATATATTGTGTAAAATGGCAGAGTTGGCTAACTTTGCAACTTTGGGCTTGAGTAGTCTGAAACCAAGTTTATGGTAGGTTGGGCTGGGAGGGTTTATATCAAATGTCCTTGTTTTTAATGGCACTTTTAATCCTCTTGTTAAAGAACTGTATGGTACATTTGCATTTAAAATTATAAACAATTTAGTATAATTTTGTCTCAAGAATATATTCAGATTTCCATAGGCTCTTTTTTCTTTTTTTAAAGCCCTAACGTGGTTGGAAGATGCTGATCATCGTGGTCAGCATTAGGAAAGTTCTGTGACAAATTTCAACGTATCTTTTTTTTAACAAAGCAATTAATAACTTTTGACTACATGGTACACTACTTTGGAGTGACCAATACTTATAGGACTCTATTATTTGCATTTTGGGGGGTGGGGAAGGATTCAGACTTGTCATTTCATCAGGGTATGGAATTCCTAGTGTGGAAATTTCTTCCACTGATGCCGGTCATCTATCTAGCACCTAATTGACTAGCACCTAATGATTAATGGATTTACTCATGACTAGTGTGTATCAGAAGCAGAATCGGAACCCAGATCTTCTAGACCCCAAGATTGGCAGTCTTTCCACTTTCCTGTATGCTTGTCTTCAACTTAATAGTTCTAGATAGAGAATAAAGAGTTAGTTTCAAGTAACTGGATAAACAGAAGAAATGGAGTCAACAGCTCTGAGGTCAAGTCCTTGTTCTGCTACAATAGTCTGTAAACTCACTGAGCCTGAGTTTGGTCATCTGCAAAACAGATATAATAATACTTGTGTTACTATCTACCATAGGGCCATTGTGAAGATAACATATGTAAAGCATTTTGTAAAATGCTTAATAAATATAAACTATAGTAACTTTATGATTGACAAAGCACTTCCTTCAAAATGACACTATGAGGTAGGGGTGTTTTCAGGGGAGTTCTCCCCCACCAGTTTAATTAATAAAACTTTTTTCCCCTAAAGTATATGGATATGTGCGTTCTCATTGTTAAGAAGTGGCAAAACTTTTGATTGATTTCCAGTTATTGGAATTGCCTCCAAGATGGTCTTGGAATCTATTGAGGACAGATTCTTGTTGGAAGAGCTAATGCTGAGTTTTGGCATATAAAAGAGCAACAGAGTATTCTCAGTCTTTTTTTTTTTCAAACTATTTTGTTTTCTCCTTTACACCTTTCTTCTAGGGTACACCTGGAGTGGGGGTGCAGGGTGTTGGGGAAGAGGTAGAAAGTCTCCCCCATAGCACTCTAGGGGGAAAAAAAAGGCACAAAGGATTCAACGAAAAGTTCTAAGACCAAATAACCAATCTCTTTATATGTTAACATAAAGGACTCCCCTCATTCCATAAAAAAATAACTTTGTGTATACTTATCTGTATTCATGTTGTTTTCCTCCAGTAATATGTAATATCCTGGAGGATAAGGACTGTTTTGTCTTTTATCCTTTGTATGCCTAGCACCTAGCACCTAGCTGGTGAATCAGTCAATAAATGAATGGATGAATGAAAAAAGACTTAAAATAAGAGTTACAAAAAGAAAAAGGAAACAATCCCTGTTCTCAGGGTGCTCACACTCTGACTGGGGGAGATAGTACATATTAGAGTTCAACTGCAGGGTGGTCAGAAAGGCTTGGAAGTCCTAAGGTCTTTCAGTGGCGCTGTAGATAGCAAGATTTGGGGGTCCTCAGGGTACATCAGCAGATGAAATGGTAATGAAGGGAGACATTGTGGGGTGGGGAGTAGCAACAGGGTGGATGGTAAGGGCTGGTCCACCTTAGGATGAACTGGCAATCAAATGTTAAGTGCTGGTGGTCCTCCATTTCTTAAAAGCTTTAGCTGATTACTCTACTCAGACAAACAGTGTAAAGAGGTATGAGCAGCTTCCTTCTTGCCTTCTCCCATCTTGCTTGGAGTCTGAGTTGTTTAGGGTCAGCTCTTGCCTATTAGGTCACCTATAGGGTCTGGACAGCTCAGGAGTCAGGGGAATGGTGGATGAAAGGAAAAAAGGCATGAAGGGCACCCTGCTAACCTATCCTTCTAGCCAAGAGGTGAGGGGGAGAAGGAGCTAATATGATGCATCATAAATGTTCCTTGAATTGAATTCAGTTGAGGAAAGAAGCTCACAGAAGTGAAGGGATTGGTTGTGGCCCTAACAGAGCTAATAGGTAGCAAAGCCAGGATTCAAAGCCAGTCTTAATTCCAAGGGCACTGCTCCTGTCTCTGGGCCACAGTGCCTCTCAGATGGACTGAACTGATCTGTTTGACCAGAAGTTATGGTTGGAATGGGTCTCAGAGCAATCCTGCAGCCAAGCACATAGGCATAACCACGGTGACAACACAACAGTCCAGCATACAAAGCTTCTGTAATAGTTCAACATTTTTTTAAAGGATCCAAATCACTGGCACCACACTACAACAACATGTAAAAAGGCAGCTTAGTGGGTGAAACAACCCCAAATGCAGACTGTGTCTGTTTACTGTTCTGGATTTATAACGTTATTCTTGTTCCCTGATGAAATGCAAGTGAATAAAGACAAACAAACCCTCACCATCTTGGTCGTGAAATTGCATGGGTACATGTTCACATGCTTTTAACAAGAAAAATGTACTTCATTCAAACTAAGCTCTGGGGATAAGGAAGCAGTCCAAGGTGGTTGTGATGAGATGGGAAATATCGAAGCTGTAAAAATATTGTAATCCATACAAGTCCTTTCTTTTTTTCATTTAGTTCTAAAGAGTTAAATTGTCTTCATATAGAGTTCTATAGAGACTTAGACCTTCCTTCCTTCCCATTTTTGGTTAGGTTACATTTTATGCACACTCAGCTGCCTGATAAAAATTAAATTTTTAATGAAATTAGAAGAGAAAAGGGGCCTCACTTTTTGGCTGACCCTAAACGTAAGTAATACTTGTGTTTTTGAGTAATGACCCTGTACTATTTCCTATTTGTGATTTAAAACAAAATTTAAGAAGTGTTCTATATCACCATCACAATAAGGAATAAGTACTTTCTAGGACCAGTCATAAAGCAATGAGAATCTTGGTTTTATGCCATAGATTCAGTACACACTGTATCTAGAGATAGAGGGACCTTGGAGATCAACTCATTCAAAGATTTTTAACCTAGAACCAAGCTGCCAAAGGGGCCCATGACATAAAACAGTTAAGAACCCCTGAGCTAACTGAACCCCTTCATGTTACAGGTGAGTAAACTGAGGGTCATGCAGGTGCAGTGACTTGCTAGTTAAGTGTTAGAGACAAGATCTGAACCTAGCAACTGTGACTTCAAATCTACTGCTCTTTCCATTTATACCACACTAATTGAAGCAATATGTTTAGGTAGTTGTCTAGATCAAACATAAAATCTGTTTTTATATGAATTGTCAGAAAAATGTTTCCAATTTTTCATTTAGTGGCTGAGGCCAGTTTGTAAGCTCTTGTGTTTGAAAACTGATGCAGTGATATGCACCCACAATCCCAGTACGTAAAATATTCTAAGGAAGGAAATATTTAAAGAATCATAATTAAAAATTCATCAGCTACTAGCTAGTTTTTATTTTTATTTACTTATTTTTATTTTGGAGGGGGAGAAGCAAGGCAATTGGAGTTAAGTGACTTGCCCCAGGTCACACAGCTAGTTAAGAGTCAAGTGTCTGAGGTTGGATTTGAACTCAGATTCTCCTGGCTAGAGGGCCAGTGCTCTATTCACTCCACCACCTAGCTGCCCCTGCTACTATCTAGTTGTAACCTAACCATGTGACATTGAAAAAGGATGTGAGCTTCCCTGGACCTCCATTTACCCCTATAAAATGAGGTGACTTGGATTGATGATTTCTGTGTTCATTTCCAGTTCAGTTTCTGATTCTATGACTAAACGACCCTTTTCACATTATGGAAATCATTAGCCCTTTTAGCCCTGGGTTCTGAAGTTGCCCTCTCCCAGATTTTCCTTTAAGTAGATTTTTTGCTTAAGTCAACTAAAAAGCTATTAAAGGAAGCTCTCTCTCTCTCTCTCTCTCTCTCTCTCTCTCTCTCTCTCTCTCTCTCCTTCTCTCTCTGTCTCTCTGTCTCTCTCTCTGTCTGTCTCTCTGTCTCTTCTCTCTGTCTCTCTCTCTCTCCCCTAATCTCTTTCTCTGAAGCAGAGTAGCAGATTTACCAAGGCCCTACTTAGCATAGGCAAAAAGGGCTTTGTCCCAGGGCAACAATATCTGGAGGAAGATGGAATCTTTTGTCCCATGGTAATCAGTTCTCTGCCTTACCATGTGGTCTAGTGATACAACCCCTCCTGAGACCCATCTCTCTCTCTTCTACTCCCTGCTCCCCTACAGTGGTATAGGTAATCCATTCTCCTAGATCAACTGTACTAATGCCTTCTATGCCACCTCTGTGACCTCTGAGAGCAACTGAATTTGCTGCAGGTCTAGCGATTGCTAGTGAAGATCCTGTTGTACAGGGTTTCTGGCTCTGCCAGGTCAGACCCTCTTTTGTAATATATGCTGCGACTTTAGTGGACCTAGCAGCCCCACATAGCCCCTTAAACTGTGAGTTCCTTGAGAGGAGGGATTGTCTTTTGCATTTCTTTGTATTCCCATCAATTAGCAGAGTGCCCGACCCATAGTAGGTGCTTAATAAATGATAGCTGACTGACAGACAAGGCTATTCCTTTATAGGGGAGATATTCATTCTGTCTTTTGTGTAAGAACTTGGTGACCATCTCCTCCAGATTTACTTAGGTAAACTTGTCCTCCTTTGAAAAAAGAACCAATTTCATGATTAATAAATTCAGTTAACATCAAGATTGTGAATGGGCAGCTAGATGGCACAGTGGATAGAGTGCCCACTCTGGGGCCAGGAGAACCTGAATTCAAAAATGGCCTCAGACACTTACTAGCTATGTGACCCTGGACAAGTCACTTAACCCTGTTTGCCTCAGTTTCCTCACCTGTAAAATGAACTGGAGAAGGTAATGGCAAACTACTTTAGTATCTCTGCCAAGAAAACCCAAAATGGGGTCACGAAGTCAGGCATGACTGACTAAACAAAAATATGTTTGTGATCCAAAGAGTTAAATATTTCCTCAGTCCTCATCTTCCTGCTAACCTCTGTGACAAATGGCACCTTAGACTTGTCCTCTGCCCACTCTTGGTCTTTGGCTTTGCGGCACTGTACTGTTCTGGTTTTCCTCTTACCTCTCCATCCAATCCTGTCTTCTTTGCTGAATCCTCTCTACCTTATTCCTTTTACTAAATGTGAACATTGCTTAACTTCTATCCTTTCATTCTTCTCATCACCAAATGCCTGGACTGTTGTGGTAAAGCTTCTTAACTGGTTTCCTGTTCTTTAATCACTCTCTGTGCTACTACATTGAGTAGGTTGTTAATATTAATTTCCAGGTTAATATTCCCAAAGGAACATTGTGATATTATCACTATCCTGCTCAGAAACCTTTAGTCACTTCCTCTTTCCCATAAAGACAACTTCTTAAGCTAGCATTCAGTCTTCCACAATCTAGATGCAACCTGTCTTTCCAGCCATACACCCTCAGTGCTCCCTTCCACAAATCCTGTATTTCTCAGCCAAAATGATACATGTGCCTTCATATGAATGTTATTTGTGCTGTGCATTCCTGACTGTATTTTTGCCAATGTGATCTTCTCCATCTATATGTATCTACATTAAACTTCAATGTTGAGCTCAAATGCCATTTATTTTTAGATCCAAGTAGAAATTCAGCCTTGGATATTGGCTAGCTTTGTGACCCTGGGTAAATCACTTACCCTCTGCATGCCTCAGTTTTCTCAACTGTAGAATGGGGGTAACAGTAGCAGCTACCTTCCAGGATTGTTGTGAGGATCAAATATTTGTAAAGAGCTTATGTAATAGGTGCTTAATAAATGTTCATTCCTTTCCCTTATTTTTCCATGATGGTTCACTGGTTTTCCCCACCTTGAGCAATAAATGATTACTTCCTTCTTCAAATTCATCACTTATAATCTTTAAAATGTCTTTTATTTTACCTATGTGCCATATCATTAAACCTTTAACCTATAAGCTTCTTGGGCAGAAATACAGAGTTAGGGAGGCACAGTACAATCAACAATCATATGATGGCATGTTTGGTTGAAATAAAGGATTTGTGGAAGGGAGAACTGGGGTATATGGCTAGAAAGGCAGGTTGTATCTAGATTGTGGAAGACTGAATGCTAGGTTAAGAAGTTGTCTTTATGGGAAAGAGGAAGTGACTAAAAGTTTCTGAACAGGGTAGTGATAAGACCCCTAAACGGATATCATGCCATTTCAGACAAAAATTATGTCTGCATTAAAATTTTAAAAATCAAATACACCTATTTGATACAGTTCTAAGACCTTGAGTACAAGATATAGCTGGATCTCCATGATGTCAAATATTGGGATAAAAAAAGGAAACTTAGCCAGATACATTAATTGGTATTTTGTATGGTTTGATCTAGACAACATTTCTAGATGTTGGAATGAATCTTTTTCAGTTTTCATTTGGATATTTGGCATTGGTTAGAAGATGTCCTAACTTTCTGGAGTTCACTCTATCTTTTTGTTAAACAGTTTTGGAGGGTGAGTGAAGCATTTAATCATGAAAGAAAGCTATCAAATTTACACAGCCTGTCTTAGGATATTGTACATTCTAAAAGACCAGAATACTTTTGAAAAGCTTGTTGTTACTTTGCCAAGGACATAAATCCCAAGGGAGTATACTGAATTTCCTTTTCTTATTAATGTAATATTAGCCCTCTCAATTTCAGAATTCCTTGTTGAAAGTTACAAATTACTATGAATCAAATCATTGGAGGTTTGCTTTTATAACTAAATTGAGCAAATATTATCCTTGCGTTTTTAGGTCTTAATATAATACTTTAGACTTTCCTGTAAGGTTTGTTCCTTTTTCCATGTCACTGAACATGAAACAAATTTCAGTTTTAAAGTTTTCCCCAGTTTATAATTTCAGAAAACTTTTAAAAAATCATATTTAATTCTTGAATTAAATGCTGGGAAAATGAGTTATATAACTTATAGTACTTCTAAATTATGTCCCTTTACTTTTTCTAGCTTGAATAAGCAGCACTTAACCATATGGGGGGGGGGGGGTGAAATTGGTGAAAGATTTATCTTCAAGCTTGTGTGCAGGTTTTTATTGTTCCTATTCTTGTCTCAAATTATCACCTTTATACTTATCTGTTTACTTTTTATATGCTCCCAGTCAAATGTAAGCTCCTTGAGGACAGGAACTGATTTTTTTCCTTTTCCCTTTATAGTCCTATCATCTAGAACAGTGCTTACATAAAGCAGATGTTTGATAAGGTCTTGTCTAATTGAATCACAGTGGCTCGCATTTGCTAGAAAGGTAATTTTCTCTTTTTCATAAATTTTTCCTGAGATTTCTCCAGGTTAAAAAAAAAAAGTTTTATGCAAGAGGGGAATTCTGATTTGAATAGCTATTGCTGTGGTCATGGGACCTTTTGCAGTCTTGCTGTATCAAATTCTAGAAGAGCATGTGGTAGGACTTCTGGCCCCTCTGTTGCAGTGGGCTCTGGTGAAATCTAGACAAATCCAGCAGAATTGGATATAACCAAAAATGTATTGGTATGATTGTGCAGTCAACACAGCTCTGCTGCCCACAAGGAACCATGGAAGTATTAAGATCTGGTACTTAGAAAATTGTCATAAGAAGCTACAGTAGATTAAGCTCCACTGAATCCTATTTATAGATCCATATCCACTTCCACCTACTATCTGATCCATCTAGTAAGGTTTCCTAAATCTTGACTCACAATTAAGAGGATGAGACTCCCATACAACATTTCGGTTCTTCCAACTGGTGAGTCATTCATGTTCCTCCCTATTACTTCATCGTTGGAGGTGTGGTGCAGAACTTGTTGTTTGCCCTTCAATTTTGAAAAGGACCAATGACATTTGGGTGATGTCTTCACTTGCACGTGAATTGGATTCAAGTGAGGCAGAGCTGCACAAAGTCATCAGCCTCACTCTCTCATCCTGAGTCACTGAAGCCCACAGTAGCTTGCTTCAGTCGCCTTTATGGCCACTGGAACAAATTTTTCTCATCTGCCCAATCTGCTGGGTTAGTCTTCACATTCTTGGGATAGTCAAAATGATAAAGAAGATGGATCACAGTACTTTAAATATAGTACAACATTGATTTTCTTCAACAGCAGAGCCAAGATTTTAACTCACATCCTCTGAATATACTATACCCCATTGGTCCCCAAGACCAGTGATCTTTAATCTTTTTTGATTATAAACCCCTATCAGAAAAATATTTCTGAGCATCCTCTTCAATTTTATGAAGATTTACTCACTTAAAAATTACATAATACACTACTGTGCTAATAATTATATATATTATAAAATATACAAAAATTAGAAATAAAAAAGGATAAAATAAAAAATAAAACAATTTTATCCTAGAGTCAACAGGGAGCCACTGGAGTTTATTGAGTAGGAGAGTATAAAGATCAGACTCCTGTTTTAACAAAAGCAGTGTGATAGCTGTGTGGGGATTGGATCAGAGCGGGGAGACATGAGGCAGGGAGACTAATTAGGAAGCCATTGCAATAATCTGAGCAAGAGGTGAAGAGGCCCTGAACTAGAGTGGTTGCTGTGTGAATAGAGAGAAAGTGGATTTGAGAGAGATTGTGGCGGTAGAAATGACAAGATTTGGTAACTCATTACATGAGGAGTCAGAGATGACACTGAGGTTGTGAACCTGGATGACTGGAAAGATGGCAGTCCTCCCAATAGTAGTAAGGAAGCTCAGAAGAGGGAAGGGGAAAATAATGTAATAAGATCTGAGATGCAAATTTGCAATCTGACCATACCTACTTACCCTGGGCATCTCACCCTGTTCCACCCAAAACAGAAAGGAAAGGGCAGGGTCTTACTCATCTAGCCCAAGAGCACAGGACTACACCTGCAATCACAAAGTAATGGTTGGGGGTGGGGATTGGGGCTAAGAAAGACTAGAGGATAGCATGGAAGAAGTTTTCCCAACGGCACTTGTGTAGCTGCTACTGTGACTGCTCATTAATATTTAGGTCATAATTGCTGTGAAGGACTCAGCCCTTGCTTGAGTAACAAAGACATTGGGCGCTTTCACAGTGAACTAGTTGGGGGGAGCAATAGAGCATAAAGTTGTGTCATCGTGTTACAGACACATTCCTATAACTGGTTATCATAGGGTCATGGCTTGCAACTCATCTTCCTATTCTCTGATTGGCTGATCATACAGACCATGGGGTCAGACCACAGACCTTACTTTGGAAACCTAAGCCTTTATGACTCTGAGGACAAAGGAGATTTTGTTGTCTTTGACATGTAAAGAAAAGAGAAATAGTTTTGGGTTTGCAGAGTACAAAATGTTTCCCTCTCTGATTTTGGATACCTCTATCTCTCTTTGCTCTGAATATTTAGACAAGTATCAACATCATTGTTCAATCAGGAGATATTGTGATTTCCCACAGCATAGAAATGCCCACAAGGTCCAAAGGGAGCTCTGGCAGCTATGGAAACTCCAGCCTAAGAGGAGATCTTTTTAGCTTTTTCAGAGATAAAGAGACATCTCTGGCCTTGGAGGGTGGGAATAAAGTGAAACCATTTAGAGTGGGTGGAAATTGTGTAACAAAAGCTCGAACATTAAGATTTGGATATAGTACTTTTTACTTTAGACATATACATATGAAATAATTATGGTTGGATAAGTATTAACTGGGATAGATAAAATAAATAACTTTACTGACTTGTACAGTAAACTGTACAAGTTCATATATCCTTAAAACTTATAATATGTAATATATCCTCTTCCCCTGCCCCCTGAATTCTTTTATTTTCACATGAGTTGACATTGAATTCACAATATTTTGACATTTCTTGGGGCAGCAAAGTGGTGAGTAGAGCACTGGCCCTGGAGTCAGGAGGACCTGAGTTCAAATCCAGCCTCAGACATTTAACACTTACTAGCTGTGTGACCTTGGGCAAATCACTTAACCCTAATTGCCCTGCCTTCCTCCCTCCAAAAAGACTAAAAAAAATATCCCCAAATATTTTGACATATTCTTCATCATGAGACCACACTTTATCATGATGGATATTAAGTTTATCTTTTATGAAAAACTCATTTTTCTAAGTCTAACTTTGATTAGGTTTTGTTCTATGATTTTCCCCCCTATACAGCACTGTCCCCATTTCCCTGATAAATGTGTGTCTGCTATGATCTATTGTTTTTCTTTTTTTAAAAATCTGAAAAAATGTATTGTTTTATTTGTACACTTAAAAAGTTATACATTGAAACTTATAATACAGTTCTGTAAAAATTACTTATCACTGGAAGAACTGCAAGGGAAAAGGGAGGGTGTTACCTTTTTTCAGTTGATCATTAGGAAAAATTAAAGGAATAAATAAAAACACAATTTTTTTTTTAAATTGAGGAACTTTTTCCAGGTACAAATTTTATAAATACAAAACAAATTTCTTTGAAAACTAAATGAATGCCTATTTAATAAACTCTATTTGAATACCTTCAGCTATTTTATCAGTAAACATTACTTTATCCCAGTCCACAGTATTCTAGTCTTTGTTCTGTCTTGCCTATGACAAACTTTGCTTCTTCATAGCAATAGTTAACACCTGTTGGCTTAAAAAAAAACAAACTAGTCTTCTTCCTGTTCTTCCAAATTCAAGAAGCCTGTGCCACATGCAGAGCAAGCAATAATAACTCCTCTTATTGCCAAGTCCCTTTGAAGGCCTTGCTTGTTTTCCAGGGACTAATTAGGCTGTTTTTCAGCACTACTTTGCGAGTTCTTGGCATCTTGTTTTTTTGTTTTCAACTGCACTTTCCTATGTCATTGTAGGCTTGAGTGATCCTTGAAATGCTTGACTTGCTCACACCAATAGCCAGCCATTACAATATGTCTAATAATGAAGTATACCCTTTGAACAATGGAGAGCTACAACTTTTGCACGTTCCTTTGAACAGAATCCATTCTTTACAACCATGGCATTAAAAACACAACAAAAGAAACATGTGTATGACCAGAAATGCAGAATTCAAATGGCAGAGAACTAATTAAAGGTGGGAATTCAGCTCAATTCAGTTTCATTGAGCCTAAGTCAGATGTTCTGACTCTGCTTAATGTCAGTAAAGGTGTGTGCACACATGTCACAAAATGAAACCATGTCAAAACCATTTATTCCAAGTCACCTACAGAATACCGTAGAGAAGTAGCGTCAAACTCAGACAGAACTGGCAGGTTAACCTTATCTATGTTGAATTGCATTTTTATTTATCTTGTTAAGTATTTCTCAATTACATTTTAATCTGGTTCCTGTAGCACTCAGAAGTTTTGTGGCAAGAGTTTGACACCTCTGCTGTAGAATATCATAAATCCTAGAATACTTGGTTTCAAGTCCCCTTTCCTATCCATGCTGGCTGTATGAACATGGACAAGTCACCCTAACTCCTCAGTGTCTGCAGGGAACTGCTTATGACTATACGTTTCAGAAGAATTGCTTTACATTGATGAATCAGTGGGTGGAATTTTGAAACTCGGAGTTCCCCATACTTATGAAATCACATTGGGACTAGAAAAAAGAGGGCTAGATGTATAGTAATTAAATGTCAAGCAATGTGGGTAATGGATAATAGGTACTATAGAAGGTTAGGGAAGGGAGAGATCATTGTGGATTGTAATGGTAGAAGAGGGCTTAGAGGAGATGGGATGAGCTGGACTATAGGGGAAGGATAAGATTTGAGGAAATGTATAAAAGGGAAAGTAATTCCAGTAAATTAATAGCATGGGCACAGACATGGAGACATGTTTGTATGGTAATAGTGGTTAGGCCATTCTAATTGAAGATGAGAGGAAAAGGGGGTGGTAAAATTAGAGAAAGCCTCTTCAAATGCCAAAATGAAGAATTTGAACTTATTCCAGCAGAAATAGAGAATCATTGTAGATTTTTGAGCAGGAGATTTGACTAGATGCAAATAATAATTTAGTCTGTACCCTATTCTCCTTTAGGGTAGGAACAGTGTCATTTCTCCCCTCCCCTAAATTTAGCCCAGTGTCTTATAGACAGCAAGCACTTAATTTGTTGAAATTAATTATTATGTCAGTATTCTGCTGGATGGATTGGGTGGAAGAAGCTTTCAGAGGCAGGTAGACTAACTAGAGGGAGCACTGTAATTAAATACAGGCATAGCCTGATGAGGATTCCTAAGTGGTAGCAGAAGACAAAGGAGCAATTGGAAATGTACCAAACAGATGACTCATCAGGACTTGATAACTGATTGGATAGGAGAGGAAGGGATTAAAAAATAACTTAAAGGATATAAACCCAGGAAAATAGGAAAGTTACTTTTTGCTTCTGGAGAAGATAAGTTTTGTTTGGATCATGGTATTTTTGAGGTGAATGCAAAATATGAAAGCAAAATTGTGTGATAGATGATTGGAAACTTGAAATCAGAGGTCAAATGAAAGGTGTTAGAGGAATCACTTTTTTCCATTTAGACACATTTTTTTCTGTTGAAATAAATTTGAAAGTATTTTGTTCTTGAAAAGTGGTACGGTTTCATTAGACAACTGGCTGCCTCAGTGAAAAACCAAGGTGGGAAAACCTACAGTGTCGCTAGAAAAAGTACTTTAAAAAAGCAGATATAAGAATTTGATACACATTAAAATAATACAAGCTCTAACTTCCACAGGCAGAACTGCTTAGACTTGTGGAAAGAGTCTTTTCAGGCCTGAGAAAATGATAGTTAAGGGAGAATTGGAGCCATGGACCACTTAAAAGTTCTATCAATGAGGGGTGGCTAGGTGGCACAGTGAATACAGCACCTGCCCTGGAGTCAGGAGGACTTGAGTTCAAATCCGGCCTCAGACACTTAACACAAAACTAGCTGTGGGACCTTGGGCAAGTCACTTAACCCCAATTGCCCTCCAAAAAGCAAAAAAAAATAAAAATAAAAAAAAGTTCTATCAATGACTTGGCTAAAGGCAAAGATACTATGCTTGTCAAATTTGCAGATGGCACAGAACTGGAGGGGATGGGAGGTGCTACCTTAATGTACAACAGTCAGTATCCAAAAAGATTTTGACAGGTTAGAACAGGCGTGGGAAACGTGTGGCCTTGAGGCCACAGGTGGCCTTCTGGATCCTTAAGTGCAGTCTTTTTCCTGAATCCAAGTACATTTTGTAAATCCAAGTAAAATTCAGATTCAAGCAAAAGGCCATACTTAAGGATCTAGAAGGTCACAAGTAGCCTCAAGGCTGCTGGTTCCCCACTCCTCGTTTAGAACAATGAACTTAATCAAATTAGAAGAAATTTAATAGGGTTCAAAAATCAGTGGTACAAATATAGGTTAGAAGTATGACTAGACAACAGTTTGTGTATAAATAAGGGGGGGAATTTGAGTGTCCTGCAGACTCAATTTGACTCAAGTAGCACAGCAATAAAAGAATCTATTCTTTCACTAAGCAAGGCATAGTACTCAGAATGAGGTAACTGAGTCCCATTGATCTTTTCCTTCCTCAGCCTATAGCTGTAGTGTTGTGTTTAGTCCTTTTCAGAAGAACATTGATAAGTTGAAGAAAAACCAGTTATAATGACCAAAATTGAGAGGTGGGGTTGGTGACAATGTTCGCTTAGTATTAGTTGAAACAAATGGGAATGGAAGAAGAGAACACTTAATGGGTAATGGTTTTTTCAAGAATTTGGAGGACTGTTCTGTAGAAAAGAGATTAGACTTAATGTGCTTTGCTCCAGAGGACATAATTAGGAACAATGCATGGAATCTGCAGAAGACTGATTTCAGCACAACATAAGGGAAAATTTCCTAACAGTTACAACTTCTCCAAATGGGCTTCCCTTCTGGGCTGGGTCTGATTCAGAACTGTCCCATGGTGTTTCAGGTTAGAAACTGGAATGAAAGGAGATGTTTATAGGTTATTCAATAGTTAGCCAAAAGAAATTTACTTAGCAGGAGAAGGATATTCAGCAAAGATAGACATTATGAATCCTTTGAACTGATTTGACTAAATGAAAGCCAAAATGCTTGGATTCATCTACCAGCCAGGCATCTGAGAGTCCCTCTAACTTCTCATAACTGCTTTGTATCCAAGGGATGAGGAAGTGATCTTATTCATCCTCAGCCCCTGTGTCCCTGAGCCAACTTGGGTTTGAGGAATATCTTGATACTTTTTAAAAGAAAAAGTAGCCTTACCTGTATGAGTTGAGGGAGGAAGGATTAGGATATTGTTCCTACCATAGTTATCTTGAGAGATAGTGGCCTCCCAATTGGAGAGGTTCAAGTTCAGGGATAGTGCTGAGAGAATTCCTGTTTAGGTGTAGGTTGGTCTAAATAGCCTTTGAGGTCTCTAAGATTGTCATTTTATTTATTTTTGCTTTTTGGAGGGGGGAAGGCAGGGGAATTGAGGTTAAGTAACTCGCCCAAGGTCACACGGCTAGTAAGTGTTAAATGTCTGAGGCCAGATTTGAACTTGGGAACTCCTGACTCCAGGGCCGGTGCTCTATTCACTGCACCACAGAGTTGCCCCGGATTCTGTCATTTTAATCAGCATATAAGTGACTGTCGTCTTTTTCCCCCTTCTGTCTGTACATGAAATGGAAAATGTTCAGGGACCTTGAATAGTCTAAAGAACGATTGGGATAAGCTCAAAAGACTTCTGGGGAAAGTTATATGTTCTGCTCACCATGATGTTTAACATTTTTTATCAATGACTTGGGTAAAGGCATATATGTCATGCTTATCAGATTTACAGATGATACAATGCTGGCAGGGTTGGCCAGTATGTTGTATAAATGAGTTGAGGTCCAAAAAGAACTCAACAGATTAGAATATGGGACCAGATTTAAAGAGATGGAATTTAATAGGGATAAAAATAATCTTATGCTTGAGTTGAACAAACAGACAATTCCACAAGTAAAAGATGGGGTTGGCCTAATCATTTACCAGTGCGTCTGAAAAAAGATCTGGGGTTTTAATGGACTGCAAGCTTCATGTGAATCAGTAGTGCCATGTAGCAGCCAGAAAGACTAATGCTTTCTGGAATAGTGTACAGAACGGGGGATGTCTGATAGCTTCATTGTCCTGTGCCCTGCTCAGATCATATTCTGTGATCAGTTTTGATGCCACATTTTGAGAAGGATATTGATAGATTGTAGAGAGTCGAGAAGAAGACATTTAAGATGGTAAAGAGGTTCTAGATTATTTAATATGAGGACTGGCTGAAGGTATTAGAAGCTATTAGCCTAGAAAAGAGGAGACCTAGGATAAATAATATGACAGCTGTCTTCAATGTCTGAAATGTCATTATAGAACAGGGCTTAAACTGAAGGAAGTACTAAGAGTAATGGTAGAAGCTGCAGAGAAAGCAGATTTTAGTTCAGAATAAGAAAACATTTTCTAACAATTGTTTATCAAAAGTTGCATGGATTGCCTTGGGACATAGTGGGTTCCTCCTCACTAGAGGTCTTCCAGCAAAAGCTGGATTACTATATACTATGTTTTTATAAGGTTTTCTTATTCAGCTACAGGTTGCCCTAAATGGCACCTGAAGTTCCTTTGAATTTTGAGATTTTGTAATTTGTGTGACCATGGGCAAGACATTTAAACCTCCAACTGCCTCAGTTTTCTCATTTGTAAAATGAAGATAATAGTAGAATCTATCCCCTCAGGTTGTTGTGAGGATCAAATAAGAAGATATTTATAAATTTGCAAACCTTAAAGCAATACATAAATGATAACTCTTACTATTAGCACAAAATAATAATAATGCCTTTGAGGTGAAAAAATCAAAAGCACTACAGATAACATTCTCTTGCTAGGAGAGTTAAAAAGCTACAATAAAAAGAAAGGTTATAAGAGTGTTTTATGACTTTTAAATTTTCCTCCTGAACTTTTCTTGAACACAGACCCAGGGTTTGTTCACAGTTGTGGGAAATTCACAGAAAATTTATGTGACTTGTGTTATGCTGCCATACAACTCCACTCTGATCAGGTAAACAGCTTATAGAATTCTTAAGTGACTTCCCAATGGTCTAGTACATGTCAGAGGCAGGATTTGAATTTAGGTCACCCTGATTCCAAGGCTGCCCCTCTGTTTATTCTTCATGTTGCTCCATATGTATGTAAATAACTCATAAAATATATGTAGAAACATTGCAATAGTATTTCTCTGCATTCTAAGTGTTTTTCTCCTTTAAATGTTTAAAAAAATAAAATTTTATCCAGAAAATATTGCTGTATTCACATGTTATCTAACCTCTTCTATGCAAGTTACTTTACATGTTCAACAAATTGGGCCTGCAACTAAAAAAAAACCCTAGAAAACCAACAAATT
>CM053588.1:230365739-230393006 GCA_028646515.1 Pseudochirops corinnae
AAGAGAAAAAACCAAATAACTAGTATTAAAAGCTGAATTCACCAGCAATAAATAAAAGCAATGATTAGGAGCTATTTTACACACTTAAATACTTATAAAATAGACAATCTAAATGAAATGGATATTTATAAAACATAAGTTGCTCAAATTAATATCAGAGGAAAAAAGACACTTAAATAACCCCATCTTAGAAAAAGAAATTGAACAAGCCATAAATGAACTCCCAAAAAAAAAAACCCAGGACAAGATGAATTTACAAGTGAATTCTACCAAACATTTAAAGAAAAATTTCAATGTTATGTAAACTATTTGAAAAAACAGGTAAAGAAAGTATCCTATCAAATTCCTTCTAGGACACAAATTTGTCTTGATACCTAAACCACAGAGTCAAAACAGAAAAAGAAAACTACAAACCAATTTACCTAATGAATATTGATGCAAAAATTTAAATAAAATATTAAAGGAGACTACAGTAACATATCACAAAGATCAAACACTACAACTAGGTTGGAATTATATCAGGAATGTAAGGTTGGTTAAATATTAGGAAAATTACAAGCATAATTGACCATATTAATAATAAAAACAGCAAAAATCATATTATTTCAGTAGATATAGAAAAGGCTTTTGACCAAATATAACACCATTTCATGTTTAAAAATACTAGAAAACATAGGAATAAAATGAAACTTTCCTTAAAATAAAAAGTAGTATCTATCTAAAACCAAGAGCAAGCATCATCTGTAAGAGGATAAGCTAGAATCTTTTCCAATAAGATCAAGTGTGAAGCAAGGATATCAATTATCTCCGTTATTATTTAATTTTGTACTAGAAATGCGAGCTATAATAATAAGACAAAAAGAAACTGAAGAAATAAGCATAGGCAAAGAGAAACTACAACTCACTTTTTGAAGATGGTATGATGATATATGCCTGTGAAACCTGGAGAGTATACCAGCGCCATGCCAGGAAACAATCACTTCCATTTGAATTGTCTTAGGAAGATTCTGAAGATCACTCAGTAGGAAAAGATACCATATACTGGGGTCTTTTCTTGAACTGACCTGCCAAGCATTCAAACTCTACTGCAGAGAGCAGAGCTCTGATGGGCTGGCCACGTTGTCTAAATGCTAAACGTATGCTTGCTGAAAAGACTATTTTATGGAGAACTCACACAGGGTGAATGCTCACGTGGTGGTCAGAAAAAGTGATATAAGGACACTGTGAAGGCCTCTCAATAACTCTGGAATTGATTGTGTGACATGGGATACACTGGCAAGGACTTCCTAGAATGGTGTGCCCTCATAAGAGAAGGTGCTGTGCTCTGTGAGCAAAGCAGAATTGCAGTAGCTCAAAAGAAACATGAGATGTGCAAATTTGGAGACATCCCCATTCCAAATGTTCATAAAGACTATTTGTGCCCAACCTGTGGTAGGGCCTCCTGAGCTCATATTGGTTTTGATTAGTCACAGTTGGACAGGCTGTACCTTGACTCTAACATAGTGATGTCACTTTGGTCCTCTTTGAGAATGAAGGACAGCAACCAGTTAATCAGATCATTTTACAGATGAGCAAACTGAGACAAACAGGGTTAAGTGACTTGTCCAGGGTTACACAACTAGTAAGTGTCTGAGGGTAGATTTGAACTCATGACTTCCTGACTTCAGGTCCCATACTTTTTCCACTGTGCCACTTAGCTGCTCGAAAAATTCTCTAAATGACCAATAATTAGAGAAATATAAATTCAAACGATTCCGAAATACCACCTCACACCCATCAGATTGGCTAAGATGATAAAAAGAATAAATTACAAATGCTGGAGGAGCTGTGGGAAAACAGGCACACAAATTCACTCTTGGTGGAGCTGTGAACTGGTCCAAACATTCTGGAGAGGAATTTGGATTTTATGCTCCAGAAGTCATTAAACTCTGCATACTCTTTGACCCTGAAATACTGCTATTAAATCTATACCCCAAAGAGATCAGAGAAAGAGGAAAAGGACCCAAATATACAAAAATACTTATATCCATTCTTTTGTGGTGGTAAAGAATCAGAAACTGATCCCCCATTAATTGGGAAACTGCAGAACAAGTTATGGTATATGAATGTGATGGACTACTATTGTACCGTAAAGAAACGATGAAGGGATGGTTTCAGAAAAACCTGGGAAGACTTATGAACTCATCTAAAGCTAAATAAGGAGAACAATTTATAAAGTAACAGCAATCTTATAAAGGTAAACAACTTTGAGAGATTTAGTAACTCAGATCAACACAATGACCAATCTCAATTCCAAAGAACTCATCATATAACATGCTATCCATCTCCAAATAGAGAAATGAGGGACTGACTGCAAATTGAAGCATCTTCTCATTTCTTTCTCTCTCTCTCTCCTTCCTTTTTTTTCTTTCTTTTTGACATGGCTAACTAGGAAATTTGTTTTACATTACATATTTTCAATGGGTATTCTTTTTCTTGCCTTCTCAGTGAGTAGGGGAGGGAAAGAATCTGAAATTGAAATAAAATAAAATAAAATTGAATTTTTAAAAATAAAGATTGGAAAGTTACTTACATGGGTGTCAGAACTACTTGAGGAAAGTCAACGTATTTAGTCACCAAGCTTTTTATACTCTGAACATTCACAAGTTGCTACACAATTGTAAACTGCCAGGTAATTCCTTTTCTATATTATTTTTAAGTAGACAAAAAGCACAAGTCTGTATCCATATATATGTGCTGGAGGATGTTTTTGTAATTCAAAGAAAACCTTAATCATTTCTTTAGGAGCATTGTCTTCATTCACAAATAAAATCTTTTTATTTTGAAATGTATGCAGAAGACACTCAGCAGAAGACAACCTCACATTTTTTTCCAAAGGGAATACAGAAAAGAGTACTATGAGGGAAAGTGTTCTACAGGAAACGTTACACACAGTTAATTGTGGTCTTTGAGATCCTTCACTCATACAAATCAGTTAGATATATTTTAAAAGCATATGGAGGATATCAGTACTGAATGTCCTTTTTGAGAAAATAGTGCTCCACATCAATCATGAGCAAATACTGTTGAGACAATGAAACTGCTTTGGCTTTATTTGGAACAGCTGCCTGTCACTAACAGATGCCTCTTTCTAGAACTTGGAATTTTTAGTAAGAGTGCTATCCCCCGTGGGGTTTCCACGTTTTAACATGTTTCTTGCAAATGTATGAATAGAAGTTGAATTTATGGTGGTTAGAAAAAATAATATCTACTGGTTAACAAAAGCTTGTGCATTTTATTTGCCTCCAAAGGAACATAAAACACTTTTCTTTTGGCTGCCCTGGCTTCCTTTCTCTCTGCCTTCTTCCTGCTATACTTCCTTTCCCCCTTTCTGTATTGAAGTAGAAAAACACGTCTTCACGGTTTTATTGGAATGGAACTTTCTCAAGGGTCCTTTTCTCTAGTAGCCTTGAGGTACAGTGAGATACTTTCTAGGGTGATTGTGCTTTGTTTTCGATTTTAATAATGTCTGTGATTGCTAACAATTGAACATCTGCCCACTTCTTAGCTATGAGATCTGGGCAAGGAGGCTCTTCTATAAAAGATACAATAGCCTAGTCTCAAATGTATTAAATAATGTTTGAAACATTGTCTATAAAATGTGTTGAGACTTATTGCTGCATTGAAACCTTTTTTTTTTTTTTTTGCATTTGGAAAGGTTTTTTTTTTCAACCATTACTCACTAAATATTTATTGGATTTAGGAATGTTTTGTGTTTAAACATCTGTAGAGAATGGAAATGGTTGTTGCCAGAACTTTTTCCCGTAGCACCTATACATGCTGACAACTGTTGACATGTACTGGCCAACTTATCAAAAACCTATGTGTCCATCCATCGTTCCAACCTTAGAGCTAAATCAGTGAAGAGAAGATGATAGTCATCACAACAGATTCACCTAGATGGGGCAGTGGATAGAATGCTAGACCCGGAGTCAGGATGACCCAGATTCAAATCCTGTCTGAAACATTTACTAACTGTGTGATCCCAGGCAAGTCACTTAACCTCTGTCTGCCTCAGTTTCCTCATCTATAAAATGGAAATAATAATAGCACCTACCTCCCACAATTGTTTTACAAGATAAAATGAGAAAGGTGTAAAGCGCTTTGCAAAATACACACTTCTTGGTTTTCCTTTTTTCCATTAATTTAAAGTTAAGGGCCTATATTGCCCCATTATTATCCTGAGATAGGCTTTGAGTCACATTAAGTCAAAATGGTCACAGAACCCCTCTTATATATCTTGTCCCAGCTTTCCAGTGCCTCAGGTTATTAGCATCTGGTACTTGTGTAGGGGTTCCTGGAATATCTGGGACGTGAGAACCTCTGGCTGTAAAAGTGGGGAGATCTGGTCATCGAGATCATTGAGGATGCCTCAAGGAAGTCTCAAGAGGAGTTTACTACTCTGTTCAATTTTATTTTTGTCCCCAGAGCTTGAGGAACAGGTTGGGGGATGAGAAATGATGCTCTTTCATCCCTCAGAACAGAATTACACATACAAACTGAACTTTATTATCTTAGGAAAGACTAAAAATACCTCCAGCTCAGAAATTTACAAACTCAAATAAGCAAACACCTGGGTAGGGCCAAAAAAAAAAAGGGAGGAATGGTAGGAAGGACAGTCACATGTTAATGTGAATTGCTACCTCCCAACCATCCAAATGAGATTTAGTCAAGGGCTTTCTAGTGAATGGAGAAAGCTGTCAAAGTGAACTAATGATAGCCTTTTGAGGGGGAAAAATGGTTTACAAATAGGTTTCCTCAGAAACTAGGAGGTAGGAAGTAAAATGATCATTTCCATATAAAAGATGAAGAAGTACCAAGGTTTAAATAAACTAAATAAATGGCTTGCCCATGGCTCAAACAACTTGTCAGTGTTGAAGCCAGGATTCAAATCCATGTCTCCCCTGGTCAGAGCACATCCAAAGTACAATGATTAGTTCTAAGCCTAGAATATCGGTAAGGTCATTAATAAGCTAATGAGCAAGCAGAAGAAGACAACTTTCTGAGGATGTTTGCCCTGGAGGAGAGAAGACACAGTGGGACACGATAACAGTATTCAAGTATTCAAAGGGTGTTCAGGTGGAAAAGGTATTACACTTGTCTTCTTTGGCCCTAAAAGGAAGAACAAGGAACAATCGTTGGCAGTTAAAGGGACGCACACTTAGTTAGGCTTGATATAAGAGAAAACACCATAATAGCTATCCATACCTGAAATAGGCTGCCTCTGGGGATAGTTGGTTGCCCCCTCTTTAGAGGTCTTTTAGGTAGAAGCTGAATGACATTTGTTTAGAATATTGTGTGGACAAGTTCTTTTTTTCTGGAATGAGTTGGAATAGATGGATATTGACATCATTTTCAACCCTGAAATTCTGTGATTCTGTCTCCTGACATTCACTTTTCCCCTACACCAGATTCCTTGTTTGGTTTTAAATCTATAATCTACCTGAAAGGATAACACCACACTAATGGAATTGTAGGAATGAATGATTGTGTATATCAGTGTTTTCTTGGAAAATGCATCCAGATGAAGAATTTAAGATACACACATATATTCCTCTTCCCACTTCAGCAGAAGCAGGGTCTTCCCTGACCTTCCCTACCTTCCAGGCAGTACAAGGAAATACTTCCTAAACTCCAGGACACTCTTGGGGCTCTGACGTTGGGCCATGGGTATAACTGTCAACCAGCAAGTATTTGGGGTGTGTGTGTGTGTGTGTGTGTGTGTGAGATGGTGTGGTATTTTCTTACTGAAGCATCTTACTAATGTGCTGTTATTTGGCTAGTTTTCTTTGGTGTGAATTCTAATAACCCCAGGGAAGGAATCTAGAAATGGGATAGAATTGGGAGATGTAGGAAGGGGAGGGGAGGGGCAAGAATAAATAGCACTGGTGAGAGATAAACAGCTGAGACAAGAACTCTGGAGTGAGGAGTCACATGGGGACTCTAGGAAAGGAGCTACTGGGGATTAGAAAATCTTTCTCATCTGTAACTGTTCCAGAAACACTTCTCAGTCCTAGTGACTTCACCAGCCCCTTTCACAGATAAGAAACTGAGACGAACAGGGGTAAGTGACTTGCTCAGCGTCACACAGCTAGTATGTATCTGAGACTGGATTTGAACTCGGAAAGATGAGTCTTTCTGATTCCAACCCAGTGCTCTATCCACTGCACCACCTCATTGCCCATTGTAGCTCTTTGCCCATCTGTGCCTACTCATCCTGTATAACTCTTGTCCATGTCCTCCCATAAGTTCAACCTAAGAGGCTAGCCCAACAAACTGGGGGCCTTTTTATGTTCTTATGACATTGGAACAGAAAGACCATCCATTGGCTGGTCCATCTTTTTTACTCATATATTTCTTTGGTCTCAATTCTCATATCACTTCTGCATAATCTGTACTTTTCTTCATTTACAGCTAACTTGTTACTTTTTCTGTCTTTATTTCTTTCAGAACGCTGCAAATGTAAGCCTGTGAGAGCCACACAGAAGACCTATTTCCGGAACAATTATAACTATGGTAAGAGTAACTATGGAGTACAATTTAGTACTCGGGTTTAAGAAGTCAAGGAACTGATTGTTATTTTGAATACTGGCTTTAAATTTACACAGGTAGAACTTTTCATGTAAGTTCAGTTGTGAAGGATATATGATTATAATGGAGTCAGAAACGAGAATGCAATTGTGAACTGTGGATGTTCCTGATATCTTGTTCCCATTTGCACAAAGATAAACAGCCCCAGACTTCAAAATAAGGAAAAATCAAATTCGTTAACTTCACTCAGGTTGTATCACATAGAACATATTGGTATGTATTGTAAAGAACATGTAGAGTTGGAAAGAAGGTCTGTCTTTTTAAAGTTTTAATATTCTAAGACCTTGTTATTATTTGGTCATAGTACATTTTAAAATTGTTCACTATGGGTAAGAAATGGAATTTAGGAGTATTTATTACTTCATATAATATACATGAAATGAGGATGGAACGTGTATTTTTTCATTTTTGTAATACCAATAACTAACACAATTGCATGTGTACACACACACACACACACACATATTATATATATGCCAATTATCTATCTATAGCCTGACTTGAACTCATCTTCTTGCCTCTAAGACTAGCCTTCTAACCACTATATCCCACTGTTTTTCACCTTGGGTAGGTCCTTAATAAATGCTTGTTGAATGAATTAATTTATGATATGCAAAAACATATCCAACATGAAAAGTATGCTGAACATAAAAGAATATTTACTTGAAAAGTGCTTTAGAATCTTACAGAATATCAGTCATCATGAATACCAATATAATATTGGAAAAGGTCCAAAGAGATGGTTAGTAGAAAGTTAGAACTTAATTCTGTAAGCATTTTCTTCTTTTTCTTTTTAGCACTGATGAGGTTCATAAAGTACTAGTTGATGTCTCCCCAGGGGACTACTGATATTAAAAAGGCAGCAAATTAAATGATTACACATTATTAATTAGTTAATTGGATCAAATTTATTCTATACTAAAAATGTTTTATTGTGAAACTTTAGTGCCCCGTTTTAGGTGAGACAGGATATAAATAAATTGTTACACTAATTTTGTTTGTACTTCCTGAGAATTTTATTAGATAGAGAAATGGGCTAGGACTATATGGGAAGCCCTATTAGTGAAGTGTTAAGTAGTTTTTCCTTATGTTGAATGGAAATTTTCATTGCTATACCTTCCATACATTGTTCCTAGTTGTGCTTGCTGGGGCCGTGGAGAATAAATCTCGAACATGGCTGTGTTTCAGTTAATTGAGGACAGTTTTCGTGTTGATTATTGTCTCTTGTACACCTTAAACTTCCCTAATTCCTTTAGCAGATCCTGACATTTCAAGATCTAGACACCCTTCATCATGCTGGCTATTCTCGGGATAGTCCTCAGTTTATCAATGTCTTTTCTAAAATAAATGATGAGAATTGAACACAGTACTTTATATAGCCTCACAAGGACATAATATAATGGGACTATCATCTCCTTTTGGGACCCTGTGCTTCTCAATGTATTAGATTGCACTAGCTTTTTGGTTGTTATTTCACACTAACACAGTAAGCTTGTAGTCCACTAAAACCCTCAGATCTTTTTCAGACAAACTGCTACTTAACCATGCATTCTGCATCCTGTACTTTTTGTAATAGTCTTTTTGAATCAGATTTTGAGACTTTATAATGATTGAGACAAGGGCTGGAATTGTAGTTTCATTGGTATAGGGAACTCCCTGGTGAAGAAGTTCCCTTTACCAATATGGGTCTCTGCAATTTATACCTTAAAAGTTGCCTAGAACACTGAGAGGGCATCTAGGTGGTCCAGTGGCTAGTGCAGGGACTGGAGTCAGGAAAATTCATCTTTCTAAGTTCTAGTCTGGCTTCAGACACTTTGCTAGCTATGTGACCCTGGACAAGTTACTTAAGCCAGTTTACCTCAATATCCTCATCTGTAAAATAATCTGGAGGATGAAATGGCAAATCTTCCCAGTATCTTTGCCAAGAAAACCCCAAATGGGGTCACAAAAAGTCAGACACAACTGAAATAACTGAACTACAACTATAACAACAACAGAACTGAGAGGTTAAATGACTTGCCTTGGGTCACAAAGTCCTACATGTGCTTGAACCCAGGTATTCCTGGGTTTGAGTTCAGCTCTCTATCCATATAATGCCATGCTGTTTCCCTTTCCGCTGATAACTATTCAATTTCATCCAATTAGATTCAACCCAGTACTTAGCCTGTTGAGAATTTTAGAATCCCACCTCTGTCACCCAACATTCTACCAGAATTGAATAGCAATAGTTAAATTAACCTTAGCTACAGCATCCCCATTTCTGTTTGGAAACACATCACCAGAGGTTTGGCCACTAGATGATTATTTATTTTGGCCACAAAAAAATCAAAAGAATGATAACAATCTGTATTTCTAGAGTGCTTTCAGGTCTATAAATTTTCTGCACATGTTAGGAGGCATTTAGTGCAAGTATTATCCTTCTAATTTACAAATAAGGAAAATAAGATTGAGAGAGTTTGTTATGCTTAGGGTGTCATATAGCTTGTAAATGTTAGAACTGGGATATAAACCCAGATCCCCTGGTGCCATGTCGAGGTCACTTTTTACTAGCATTCTTCTCTAACTACAATAGCTCTCCTCATGCAGACTAACCACTGAGCGTGAGAGAGGTGGTGATCTGCTTTAGTGGAGAAGGTGGATCCAGATTGAAGAAATTATCTTTCTTTTGAATTGTTGCTTCAGCAGCGTAACTCAATCCCTTTTCATTATGAATATGATGTTTGATTCCCTGTCTTTCTCAGTAATGAATGAACCTTGAAAGGTTGAAAGGAACAGTTTATCCAAGCATCCAAACATCTAAATGTTTATTTGAAACCCCTTTTATCTAAAAATTGAGTAGTAGTCTCAGAAAAAAAGGGCCTCTCAGAGGATTTGCGTAGTTTGACTTTTGACAAGACTAAAAATCCCACAAGAACTTTGGCTGTTTAAACTTGTCACTGTGTTGTTAATGTGGGAAAACAGAATGAACAAAAATCAGAGCTTTAAAAAAACACTAGATCTCACTCAGGGAAATAATAATCACTTGCACTTTTATACTGCCGTAAGATTAATCATTAACTTTTCTTACAAAAAAACAAAGCCAACTTTGAAGTAGGTAGTATAAGTATCATTCCCATTTTACAGATGAGAAAATGGAAGCCCAAGGAGAATTAGTGAATAGGCCAAGACCACATAGCTAGTGAGTATCAGAACTAGTTTTCATGGCTAGTTCTTAGTTCAAGATGAGATTTTATTTCACTATATCATGCAGACTCTAATATATTTATTTTTCAAATTTAATTTAATTTAATTTTCAAGTTGAAATTCTCTTTCTTCCACCTTCCCTCTTCCTAAGTTCCCAATTGGACAGTAAGGGCAGTAGGATGGTTTATAGTTTATTTTATTATATGTTAAAAGTGTTTTGTTGTTCCTTTGTTTACATTGTTGTTATTTCCGCCCAAACTCCCATTCCCCATAGAACTCTGTCTTATAACAAAGAAGTGACAGTTAAGAAAAAACAGTACAACCCATTGGCCATGTCTGACATAGCATGTCCCATTCTACATTTGCAATATACTACCACTTATCTACCAAAAAGATGGAAGTATATTTCTCTGGAGACAAGTTCTGATAGGTTTGTGTTGTTTTATTTTATATTATACTTTATTATATTTTACTTTATATTGTGGTCACTATTTAGATAAAATTATTTCTATATAATTATACATTTATACATATGTGTATGTATACATATATGTATACAGACATATTTATGAACATATTACATGTACATACATATACATGTATATATAGTTCTCTTGGTTCTGCTTATTTTGCTCAGTATACTTTTTTATGTCTTCCCAAGTTTCTCTGCATTTTTTTTGGTATTTTTATTTCTTAAGGTGCAGCAATATTTTATAGCATCAATATTCCATTATGGGTTCATCCATTTCCTACTTAATGAATACCCAACTTCCATATTTTTTTCCCTTTTATAAGTGTTGCTATGTCTGGGAATCACTCTTGGGCTTACATTTGTAACAATTTCCTACACTTCTTCTATAACAGACTTTTATTAGTGATAGCTGATGCAAAGATTTCCCCCAATTGTTGGTTCCTTTTATTCTAGTCTAATTAATTTTGTTTGCACAAAAGTTTTTCACTTTCTCATAATAAAAGTTGTCTGTCTAGTCTTTTGTGATCTTTTTTTTTATTTTTGGAGGAGGGAAGGCAGAGCAATTGGGGTTAAGTGACTTGCCCAAGGTCACGTGGCTAGTAAGTGTTAAGTGTCTGAGGTCGTATTTGAACTCAGGGGTCCTCCTGACTCCAGGGCTAGTGCTCTAGTCACTGCACCACCTAGCCTCCCCTTTTGTGATCTTTTTTTGTAACTTGTGGTTGTTTTTTTTTTAATGGATATATTAATTACTGTACCTTTGGGGCAATTTGGGCCATGATTTTCCTTTCAGGAGGGACAAAAATTAATGGCATTAATGCTATATTAGCTACATAAAACTCAATATATAAAACTAAGGAAAGAAGCATAAGAAGGAGCCAGTTAGCAGGTAGGAAGGAGAATAGATTTTTGTTGTTGTTATTGTTGTAGCAAAGAACTAGACATAAAATAGGCACCCATCAGTTAGAGAATGGCTGAAAAACTTGTAGAATATGATTATAATGTAATATTATTACATCATAAAAATTACAACCAATTTGACTAATTCAGAGAAATCTGGGAAGATTTGTATGAACTGATGCAAAGTGAAATGAGCAGAGCACAAAGAATAGTTTATATATTGTGACCACACTTATGAAAAAGGAAACAATTATGGAATGCTTTAGAACTCTGATCAAAGCAGTGACCATTCTTACACCTCCTTGACAGAAACAGCTTACATGTTGCTTTGTTTAGCTTCACTGTACTTTTTTGTTACAAAAAAAAGGCTCTTTTTTTTTTTTTTTTTGCTGCCAAGAGGTATGAATAGGTAGAGACAGATGTAAAAGAATAAGGAATAAGAAAGGAACATCAAAAAAACATTTTAAAATATACTAACAAAGCCAAAAAAAATCAGAAAGGGACATAAACATATGGCAATTTTGTTCTTTGTATTTTGGAATGTTTGTGTTTGTGGGTGATTAAGTTTATGATAAAAAGGGTTTTTTTTGTTTTTTGCAGGGGGGAAGGCAGGGCCATTGGGGTTAAGTGACTTGCCCAAGGGCATACGGCTAGTAAGTGTTAAGTGTCTGAAGCCAAATTTGAACTCAGGTCCTCCTGACTCCAGGGCCAGTACTCTATTCACTGTGCCACCTAGCTGCCCCAAAAGTTTTTCTTTTTTACATAAAGGAGGGCAGATCTAGTTAAATGTAAAGAAAAGTATGATGCCTTCCCTTTCAGCAGGAGGCTGAAGACCAATTTAAGGAGAGAATATAAGACAATCTATAGTGAAACAAAGTAGGAAAGGAGGAAATAAAAGGTGGGCAGTGAAGACATATTTATCTGAATATCAGAATACTTAAGAGTTGGTGGGTCAAAATTTGAAATGTCATACAAATAGGGGATGGAAAAATGATGATGATGGTGATGATGATAGTTACAGAAATATTCAAGTCACATTTCTGATGCTAAGTAAACTATACTACTTTCATTAGGAAAATATTTTGATAAATGAGAGGGAGATTGAGACAAATGCTATGAATTTCAGTAGTATATTTTTATATACATGAAGGGAGCTAGGTGGCACAGAATAGATAGAATATTAAACCTGGAATCAGGAAGAACTGAGTTCTAATCCAACCTGAGATACTATGTGCTGGGCATGTCACAATTCTGTCTACCTCAGTTTCCTTACATGTAAAATGGAGATAATAAAAGCACCCTCCAAGGGTTGTTGTGAGGATCAAATATGTTAATATTTGTAAAGCACTTTATAAACATGAAAATGCATTGTCAATGTCATCATCATCATTATAATTATTAAAAGTCTGTGAGTTTGTCTGATGTAATATATCTATATTTTAAAGGGTAGATGTTTTAGAAGGCTGTGTAAGGCTAAGAGTCTTGTCCATAGTCACATGCTAGTATGTGTCAAGAGCAGAATTTGAACTCAGTTTTTCCTGACTCTAAATCCCTCACCCTATCCATTATGCCATGCTGATTCTGTGTTTTTACATACACTGGATTTAATGCTGACTATATATAGTAAATCCTTATAGGAAGCAATACAGCCTATACATACGTGTTTTTGAATAAATTTTTTTTTGGAGAAAATCATGTCACAGTATTTTAGCAGGGGCTGGATTAGTCTAGTTAGTAGTTTATAGCACATACAAACTGGAAGTAGAGTAGTGTTGGGAATAGTGAGGGATAATTCAATTCAACAAAAATCTATCAAAGTATTTAAGGGCATATATAGTGACTATGCTAGGGTTTTTGGTGACTATAAAGATGATAAGTGCACCTGCCCTCAAAGGGCTTACAGTCTAATAGGAGAGATAAAACAAGTATGTACTCATTTGTGCAGCACCTATTCTATGTGCTTTATGCATAGTCCAGTGGGATGGGGAAAGGGGAGGGGGCAGAAGCCAGAAGTAGAAGGGAATGGGATTTAGGAAATGGTGAGCAATAGTTTGTAGGGATGTACAAACAGAAGAAAATGGAGAAAACAGTTCTTGTAGTTCCTATTTTATAGGGTTATAATGAAGACTAAATGAGATAAGGGATGTTGCAAACATTGCAAACTTTAAAGCTCTACACAAATGTTTGTTATTATTATATGCATCTGTAGCATCACAAATACATGTACTCTCTCCAGTAGCACAGATTATAATCCATCATGCCTTCTCATCTTGTGTGATTCTTAGCCATGTCTTTCCATTCTTACTTCACAGGAGGTCTATACAACATGTAAGTGAATGTTTGTGTATGTATAGTGGGGTGGGATGGGGATCTTCTGCTTCTCTTAATAGTGTGTGGATACCATTGAGCACAGGCATTATCTACAGGCTTGTCTTTCACTCTCTCACACAGGATCACAGGTTTAGCAAGGAGAGACCTAAATATGATCTAGTCCAATGATCATTATTTTATAGATGAGAAAGCTATCTAGGTAGTATAAAGAAGAGCTGAATTTGAACCCAGGGCCACTGACTCTAAAACAATCCACTTTCTGTGATACCATGCTGTCTCTCCCATGACTTTCTCACTTCTTCCCTACATCATATATGACACTGATGATTTCTTTCATGCTACTTCTTGTATGTAAATCATACTTGGTGTTATAGGTTGCAGATTAATTATATCCTTCATGTATCTTTCCCTTTGGGTCACCTGCAATTATGATTCTTTGGGAATAATAACATTCCATAATATATATCCCTATAACATCAATAAAGGAATAATGATGTTAACATAGATGGACTTTTTTTGGTAGTTGGCTGCTGTGGAAGTACAAAACTAACCATAAGAAAACACATTATATGATGAGATGGGGTTCCTTTTATGTATGGGTTGGACTAGATGACTGCTAAGGTTCCTTCCAATTCTTAAGTTCTATGAGCACCAAAAGGCAGACGCCAACCAAGTACCCTGTTTTGTTTTAAGACTGGATCTCCCTATTTTGCCTATGCTGAAAGTGCAAAGATTACTAATGAGCTATTCCCACTCTGATTGCCATGGGAACTCTGACCTGAAATGTTTTCCAGTACAGGTGGGTTTGCTGCTGTGGCAGGGAAGGGCAGACCATATTAATGCCAAACCAAATGTGGACATTTAATTGCTGTAATTCACAGTCATTCAAACTCTCAAGCCCAAGAGATCCTTCAGCCTCAGCCCCACCAGCAGCAAGGAATCCAGGGATACACCACAACCCACATGGCATGTTTTTAAAAAAATGACTTTTAAGGTTAATCCAAGTATTTTCTGATTTATCTGTCTGTATCTCTTCTCATTGACTTTAGTATGGCTCGTGGGACCCTGGCTGGAAGAGAATTCAGATCCAAAGAAATCAGCAAACAAGGGACCCTGATTTGAATGTGTATTACATTATTATGATTTCAACTTTATTCCTCTTTTTTCTCCTCAGTTATTCGGGCAAAAGTGAAGGAAGTAAAGACTAAGTGCCATGACGTCACTGCAGTAGTGGAAGTGAAGGAGATTCTGAAATCTTCTTTAGTGAACATCCCAAGGGATACAATTAATCTTTACACAAATTCAGGTTGCTTATGCCCTCCACTCAATGTTAATGAGGAATATCTCATCATGGGCTATGAAGATGAAGAACGCTCTAGGTATTTGTTGCCTGTTTCCTAAAATACACCATTTTGCTTCCTGTCCCCTCCCCCCTGCCAATTGTAGCCATAATGGCTTTGCTCAAAGAACTCAGTATTACATTTCTCTCTATAATGTTCCAGGAGAATCATGGAACATGGAATCGAGGTTTTCTTTACCATTACTCCATTATAATTTTTATTGATTACAATGTGCTTATACATTTATGCAGAATATAAAAATATACATATACAGATATAAATACATATATATTTATAAATACATACATAAAGAGAAATATAAATTCTATCTATATTTATATACATGTATATTGTTACACATTGCTTCTTTGCAAAATGCAGGTTGCTCTTGGTGGAAGGTTCAATAGCTGAGAAATGGAAGGATCGTCTTGGTAAAAAAGTTAAGGTAAGCCTATGCTTAAAATCCTGAAACCCATAATAGAAAATAAAGATAATCAGACCTGTGCCATTTAAATAGGCCAGGTGCCCTTTTGCCATGTTTAAGTGTAGGAAGTATAAAATCTAGAGTACATGGCTAAGAAAATGAGTCTATCTTTTGACATTTATGTTCATCAATTCAGCAAATTGCCTGATTCATTTACATATCTGAGAGCTGAATGAGTCCCTCAGAACTTTAATCTAGCTTTTAAAACTCATGACCCTCAAATTCCAGGGGCTGATAAATTTTAAAAGCAGGACAGAATGCTCTTTTCCAGTGAAAGTTTTCATTTTTCTTTTTGCTGCACTAACATAGTTAAAACTTATCAGGTCTGTTTAAAGGAGAAGAATGTGGGGGACAAAGGCATGTTCATAGGGGGACAAAGAATCTAAAAAGGGGATGGAAACTGGACCAAGTACAATATATCCTCTCCCTTCCACAAGCTTGAAGGCTTGGGAAACATTTAGTGTTTAAATTAAACAACCCTTGGGCAGTTTATCTTCTACATCTGGCACTTGACACAGCAGACAAGTCTGTGTTTAAGTGACCTTAAAAAAATGCAAAGGCCATTATTTTGCATGAGTCCCCATTCCCATCCCCCACCCCATCTTCCTTTTTACTGCTTCCCAGTGAATTTGTCGAAAGCAAGGCTGGTTTCAAGTTCGGGCAGGCAGGGCTCCCTATAACCAACTCTCTTCACTAATTTTGGCATTTGTGAAAGGAAAAACATTCTTCTTCAACCTTGTTGGGATTTCTTATTGTCTCTGTTTTCTGCTTGCTGATGCAGAACAGGAATTTGTCCTAAATTCCTGCGTTCATTTGAAGAACTTTCATTACTCCCCTGACTTGGGCCATCTAATAGTGTTTGCTGCTCCTCATGCCAAAATAACATAGTCATAAATTATCATTTGAAAATCTAGGACATACCACCCTCTGCTTCTGTTTCCTAGCAGGGAACATAATGTCATTTCCCATCATAATTCATAGGGAATTTGCAGAAGTTTTACACTGAGATGGTTCATTATCTATAAATGTGTCCACGCAAGACAAAACAAAGTGAAAAACTGAGTCACTTGGGCATTTCAGGCCTATGTTTGGGGGGCAGTGAGGGTGGGGGTGAGGGGGACTTGAGAGATTGAGATCCTTGCCTCAGTTTTTAGTTCAATTTGTGTATGTTTAAGCAAAGCTTTATGTGTTTCATGGTGAATGTCAGTCAGGCTTCTTTAGATAGAAAAGTGAACATTTTCAGTATGCAAATTTCCATCTCAGCTACTAGTTCAAGAATTAAATAAGACATATTTTTTGCAGTTTCTCAACTTAGAAATTGTCAGGTCTATATCATAATGAGTTGCTGAAATAAAAAATAAATTGGGAGATATAACGTATTTTTTTAAATATAAAAAAGGACCAAGAAAATTAAATGTTCCTACTCTTTTCTTTAACAAGATTGAGTGGAAGATGTCAACAAAACAGGAAGGGCTATTTTAATATAGGATAATTTGACAATGGAAATAGACTTTTTAACTTCTGCTATCTATCACAAGATCATTTAAATTACAGTCACAAATACTAGGATTCTTGATGCTTTTATTAGTTAAAGTTTTCTGCTTACTTGGCAAAACATTAGCATTTACATGATAGATATGTGCATTCTTTATTTTCAAGCGTGCCCTCCAAAATAAAGATTTAAAGGGAGCATAAATTCCTACCCTGAGTATCTTACAAGAAAGAATCCTGAACTTTTTGAGAGGAAACTCAAGAATTAAGCAGAAGGATAATTTATTAATCTCTTAGAAGTCTATCTCTCCTTTCTCCAATCAATCTCAATAGTTACTAAAATAATGGTTTTAAAGCAAAAATCTTACCAGGTCATTTAAGAACCTTCGATGATTTCCTCTTGCCTTGAGGATTAAAAAACAAACTATTCAACTTGGCATTAACCTGAGTAACAGCCTAATGCCAGTCTTCTGTTTCAGGTTTACAGCACATTAATTTTTCTAACCTGTTTTCCAGTTAAACTAGTCAATTTGCTTTTCTCTAAATTCTTTATTTTATCTCCCACCTTCCTGTCTTTGGATTAGCTGTTGGTAATGAACTCCCTCTTCTTCTCTACCTCTAAGAATTCCTGGTTTCCTTCAATTCTCAACTCATCATCTGTTACTGTGAGATGCCTTATCTTTATCTTCCTCTACTTTAGAGGCTTAGGAAACTCCCTTTGATGAATGCCCTGCCTATGGTACAGAGTCTTGAACATGGTAGATACTTAATAAATTTTTAAAAGAATCATTTCAAAAGACATCTATGAAATAACTATAGCTGGAGAAGCAAAGGTAAAAGATCCTACAGTCTAGGAGATATGAGACATGACCCTAAATGTCTATAATACTATATAGACACATATTTGTGTGTATGTATGTATATGTGTATATATATGTATATTTGTATGTGCATATATATGTATACATATAGATGTATAGTATATAGAAGAAGTACAAACAGAATGCTATAAGAAATTGAAGGGGGAGGCTAGGTGGTACAGTGAATAGAGCGCTGGCTCTGGAGTCAGGAGGACCTGAGTTCAAATGTGGCCGAAGACACTTAACACTTACTAGCCCTGTGACCTTGGGCAAGTCACTTAATTCCAATTGCCCTGCCCTCCTCCCTCCAAAAAGCAAAAACTAAAAAAAAAGGAAAAAAAAAAGAAATTGAAGAAAGGAGAGATTCTTGACAAGTCTTTTAGGTCAACTTGTATGCTTTCTCATACGGAAAACCTGTCCTGAACCTCCTAGCCATTGGTGCTCTCTCCCTCCTGGCCCTTTTTCCACTAGTCCTTTTTATACCTGAAACACTTTTCTTCCTCATTTCACCTCCTGGCTCCCTTTAAATCCAGCTAAAATTTTACCTTCTCTCAGAAGCCTTTCCTGATCTCTCTTCTAGTACTTTCCTTCTGTTGATCATCCTCACTTTATCTGGCATGTATCTTGTTTATACATATTCTTCATGTTATCTCCCCCATTAAACTGTGAGTTTCTTGAGAACAAGGATTGGCTTTTACTTTTCACTGTATCCTGAGTGTCCGCATAAATAGGCACTTCATAAATGCTTTTTGATTGACTTGTTAGTTGAATGTTTAAATGTTTAATCCTATTCAAGTATTCCGAAATGGCCTACCATACCCATGGTACTGTCTTAGACCCTGGGGGCACAAATGCAAATTTTTTTAAAAAGAGAAAATATTTCCTGTCCTCAAGCAGCTTATGTTATATCTCCTCTGAGAGTAGAATGTTGCCTCCTTGAGGAAAGGGACTATTTTTTTTTTGGTCTGTTGTATCCTACAATAGTGTCTTGTACTTAATAAATGCTGATTGAATTAAATTATTTCTATGGATTGACACTTTATTTTTGCAGAATTACTCAGTTTTTAGTACAATCGCGAAATCATGACTTTATTAAAAATTATTTCCCATGGAAGTATGAACATTTTCTGGTTTAAATTCCACAGCGATGGGATCTGAAGCTCCGACACATTGGGTTAAGCAAAACTGAATCTGGTCAAAGTGATTCCACACAGAAGTCTGGCAGGAACAATAATCAGCGGCAAGCACGCAACTGAATGTGAAATAAGAAACGTGAAAACCAATGGACTCCCTTGTAAGACTTGCATTGTTGGAGCAGCAAAGGAAAAATTGCACTATTGCACGTTATACTCGATTGTTTACTACAAAATCAAATTGTAACTGATATTAGTCTTATTTTCCCTTCTGTTTTCTGCTTTTTTTTTGTCTGGGTACAAAATGTTAAAATATATAAATATATATATATTCTATTTCACTAATCATGGAGAAAACTTCCCCATTGAGCTGAAAAAACTAATCCTAGGATATTTACTGCAGTTCATAGCAACCAGATTGGGGCATCTGGATTTGCCAATGATATTTTAAAGACAGAGAGATGTTTGCCACATATAGAGGGATGGGATCTGGTATAAAGTAGACTCTGACAGACTAATGGCAGCCTCACTTTTAATTGTTTTTAGTCTCTCATCATATGCAGGAAAAATTTAGTTTTAAAAATACATAAAATGGCAGTTGGATAGCAAATGATTGTGTAGACAGGGTAGTCAAGTATAGAAGAAAACTTTTAAGAGAACACAAAGAAAGAATTATTCTCAAGATTAGTGAGAAGCAAAATAAATAGCTTTAGAATCTGAGGGGAAAGCATTTGTTCCGATGTTTTGAAAAGCACAACTTTAACTGGTAGCTGTTGGTGTTAACAGTAGCATTTTTCTTTTGGCAATAGAGTTGACTAATCAACATTAGGGAGTGAATTATAACCAGACATCTGTTGTTATCAGTGTAGCCCTGTTCAATTTGTTTCCTTTTGAATAAACCACTGGTGTAAGTCTTTTTTTCCCTTCTGAAATATAAACCTCATATACTGTATCAACCAGAACAAAAATGGGAAGAAGTATGGACATATATGCATACATGTATTGCTTTTAAATGGCTTAACCCTTCTGAGAAATGTTAGGTAGATCCCCAAACTACTAAGGTAATTTAGAGTATTATTAGTTTTCTGATACCCCCAATCACCTTGCCCAAATTAGGTCTTTGGTCTCTGAGTCTGTCAGGCTAACAGCTGGCTGCATCTACTCACAAATTTCTTGGCTACCATTGCAGCTTTGCTTCCATCTGGGCAGGAACATCACTTCCTATGTGCTGATTTTTTGGGGTTCTGTATTTGTGCGTGTGTGTGTGTGTGTGTGTGTGTGTGTGTGTGTGTGTATGTGTAGCATGTGATGTGTTGCAGATTACTGAATTACCAGACCTGTCTCTTGGTGCCGGTCTGCACTTGATATTATCATTTGGATTTCATGGGGGGGTGTTCTTATGTCTGTTCCTACATAAATAGCCATGTTCAATGTTCAGTAAAGGTCTAATAAAAGGGATTATAGCTAATCTAAAGAGAGGATATTCTGAGTTTTGAACTTAATACATATTTCATTGCCTGCGGTGCATTTTGATCGCTAAGGTATACTTTGAAAAGTGATGCCTTCACTTCCTTCTTCAAATAGGATATTTTAGAGCCTATGTCAGTCATTTGGAAGTCCATTGATTTTTCTGTATTGACATATCATGATATTAGTAGAAAACCCAACTTTTGAGCTATGGTATATGGAAAATAAAATACTTATGATGCAAATGGGCATTGTGTTTCCTTTTATAAGAGGTATCATTCCATAATAGATCCCTTACATCAAAAATAGAGCATGGAAAAGGGATTAAACTGATTTTGTCAAGCACCAGGGGGAAGAACCAGGAACAATGGATAAAAACTACAGAGGCAATCTTAGATGTGATGTTAAGAAAAACTCAACTATTAGGTCTGTCTAATAGTGGCAGGAGGGAATGTACTGCATCCCCCCCGCCATTGGAGGACTTCAAGTTGGATGACCATTTGTCAGTTTGTAGTAGCAATTCATTTTGGAGTTTGAGGTGAAGTAAGGGCTGCTAATGGCCCTTCCAAATCTAAAATTCTATGATTTTTCTCCTTTCACTAAAGAATCATGAATAGAACTATAACTAGCAGTTTTGGTGCTTGAGACACACAGCACATAAAAGCTAGGAGCATGACATGCATCATCTAAATTTCAGTGCTTTAGGACAAGCACCTGTCATCCTATCCTAGTCATAGCTCTGATCTCCAAGTCTGTCAGATTAATAACTGGTGGCTGCTGCTACCAGAACATGTTTTTGATTTTATTGGTTAGCATTGCATCTTTGCTCCCAACTGGATAAGGCAAGAATATTACTTCCTACATCCTGATTTTGGGGGAAAAGGAACATCATTTTAGTTTGTCATAGGAGAGTTAGGGAACACCACATCCAGAAAATTAACTATAACCACAAGACTGTAATATCTCCTGGATTATATCATTATATGGAGCTTTGGGGTCTGGGGAATATGCCATCATGGGGTTCTCTTCCCTTCTGCCTGACTCAAAGGGTTGAGAGGGAAAAGTAGGTGTGTCAGAGTTAAAGGAAATAGTATTCCAATGCATTGTAGTCCTATTTTCCTAGAGAAGATGAAGAGTCATGTTAAATCATGAAATATTATTGACATATTATGGTGCATATTCTGGTCACATACATGGTTCCAGACAATTCCTTCAGTATTCAAATTCCTGAAGCAAAGATCATAGTTATTTCAAATTTCTAAGTAAGGGCTTTAACCTAATTTATTCTCAATAAATATGAAATAACAATACAATTAAAGTGATAATTATATTCCTGAAGTTCATTTCAGTAGAATTCAGCAACCTAAGAAAACACTAAGCTTTGGTGAACTGCCAGAAGCAGTCTTCTGCTCTATCGCTTTAGGAGTCTACTTTCAGATTAATGAAAGTGTAAATGAATTCATAAATGTAAAATAGCATCACAAATAAAGTAAAAGATATTGAATGTTGGGTAATTTAATTTGAATATAATTTTGACTTTTAAATCAATTGCATTGCACCTCTTGTTAGATAATTATTACTTGATGATGGTTGCACTTGAGTAAAATTTACTTGATGATGGTTCCACTAGGGTAAAAAATAATTCCCGTTAACATTTAATAACTGATATAGTGATAGCATCCCAATGTGGGAACTCCATCTACCTTTGCAGATCAAATTGATAAATACTAGGAAGTTTTCTATGGCATATATTGGTTGTCACTTGTCTTCCTAACTCTAAACCCAGTCCTGACTAACATAATACTGTTTAATGCTGTATTTGTTAGACAAACATTCAGAGTATGAAGGTCAGTTCTGGGGACCATGTCTTAGGAACTAAGTCTTAGGAAAAACACTGATAAACTGGAAAGCATCCAGAGAAGTACAAGTAGGATGGTGAAAGATCCTCAAATTCATGTTATATAAAAGTAGATGGAAGATTGAAAACGGGAGTATCTAGCTTCCAGAAGAGAAGAGTTGAAGGAGACAGGATAGCTGCCATAATGTATTTGAAGAACTGTCTATGGAAAAGGAATTAGACATATTATATTCAGAGGAAGTGGGAAGAATTAAGCTACAAAAAAAGGTTTAAGCTTAAAAGCATCCTATCAGGTAGAGTTATCCTAACATGGAAAAGGCTTCCTCAGGATGTTCCTCCCTCAGCGAAGGACTTCAAGCAAAGGTTGAATGACCACTGGTTAGGTATGATGTAGAGGGGTTTTTGTTCAATAGGGCTTGTACTAAATGGCCTTTGAGGCCACATTCAATTCTTAGATTCTGTGATTTGGTACTTCTTTTTTTCCTTTAATTTCTACCAGTTATTAAGTGTAATGAATTTGTTTTTGTGTTTATATGTTGGTGATTTTGGAACTCACAAAGGTAAACTATTATTTTAGAAGCATTTCTATTCACGTTTAGTATTTTAAAATTCCTGGATGCATATGTCAAAACACTAACAAAATGAATACTGAATAACATGCTAAAGAATCTGGTAAAAATTAAGATAATGACTAACTTGGATTAAGCCTTATTGGATGCTGTCAGTATTACACTATAGCACACACACATACACACACACACACACATTGTCATTTGATTCAGTGCCATGCATTGTATAGAATTTTTTTTCACATCTGCTATATATTATTTAATTGGATAGATCTAGAGCCATGATCTCTGTGAGTAAATAGCAGTTTATCATTACCCACAAGAGAATATCTGTTGTTATATTTCAATATGCAAAATGACTAAGAGCAGAATTAGTGTTCATTTTTATGGTTAGTTTTAGTATTTATTTTATATGTTTGAAATATATACCTAGGTATTCAGAAACCTATGCTAGCAAAAGGGTAAAAACATGAGGGCAGGATGGAAGTTTCAGAGAATCTACTGTATTTGCTATTTTAGTTAAATATGGCCCCTAACTTTGTAAACATTTTAAAAAACCAGCAAGTATAATTTTACCTAGGTAACTTTATTGATTATAAGAACAAAAACATTTCTAGGTCATGTTACCAACAAGAGAGAGGATTAGATATTTTATCTAGTCCTCATGACCTCTCAAAACTCTCCAAAACAGAAATTATGCACCAAAGATACTTGTTTTCTCCATGGTCTAGGATACCCAGAAGGTTTAAAAGAACAACATATACTAAGGCCTACCCTGAGCTCAAGCAGTACTCTTTTAGCCATGGCCCATTATGTGACCAGCATCCAGGCTATACTAGCTGACCCTAAGACTCTATCCCTGGGTTTGCAATAAACCCAACTCCTCACCACGGTCTCCTCTCTCCTTATATGCAGTGGAGGCTGCAGAAATTTGTAGGGGCCTTGGTCACTAGCACTTGGCAGAGTTCTATGCTATGGAAGATATCTTGAGGAAAGGAGAGTAACAAAGGGAAAAAGGCGGAACACCAATCTGAGCTTCAAATAACAAGCAACCCCACATCCCACTTCCCCCTCCTCCTAGAGCCTCAGAGACCTAAACTGCAAACAACAGAAATGGCACCACTGTGGCAGTGCTCTGAACTGCTGGGCCAGAAAAACTAAGGTACAGGAGAAATGTGACAGGTTATCATGTGTATATCTTGGGGTAGCAGGGGTTGGTGGGGAGAGGCAAGGAGGAAATCAGAAAATGAGCAATAGGGGAAAACAAGGGGGAAAAGACTGAAATTACCAAAGATTTCAGAAAAGAAAACTCAAAGACCTCGATCATAAATAGAAAAATCAACAGGGAAAAACATTAACATCAGAAGGAAATTTGGCCTCCAGATCTAGTAAATAAGTTCAGGCATCTATGAATAAATTTTTTTTAAAAAGGAAAAATGATCCAAAATTTGAGGAGACAGAGGAGAACATAGAACCACAACACTTTGAGCAGTTAAAAAGAGAAACGAGAATTAGAGCAGAATTTGTGGGCTATACAGCAAAGATAATGAGCAAAATAGAAAAACTGGAATTTGCCATGGCAAATCCCACCAAATAAACAAAAAAGACAACAATGCAAATAGGAATGCAAACAGACAGAATTTAGGAATGCAAATAGACAGAAGTGAAGGACAATTTAAAAGAAGAAGGAAAAAACCCAAATATATTAAAATAACAGTCAAACAAAACATACTGATCTTGAAGAGAGGATGTATAGAGATAACCCAAGGAACACAGATCTCCCACAAGAACATGATAAGTAAAAAAGCTTGAATACCATAATGTAAAAAAAACCTTGAATGCCATAATGCAAAAAAAAATAAATACAAAAAACTTCCCAGAACTTCTGAAGACAGAAAATTAAATACCAACGGAAAGAATTTATATATAACCTTCAGAAAAAAAAAATCCAAGGCAACAAATTACAAAACACATAGTGGTTAATTTAGGAATTCGATTCAGAAACAGGTTCTGCAAGTGACCAGGAGAAAGACTTTCATATACAAGGAAAAGAAATTTGAATAATACAATATTCTGCACCCAGCAGGAAACACAGGAGGGAATGGAATAATGTGTTCCAAGCCGAGGGTGACCTACCCTGCAAATCTGAGTTTAACCATAAGTGAAAAAAGATGTGTATTCAATGATAAAAAGGTATTAGAAACATTCTTAGTAGGGGTAAATGAATGAAGCAGCCAAGGACAGCGACAGCAAAAGAATGAAATTAAAGAGACCAGTAAGAGAATACTTTCTGAATGTAAACAGAGACAGAAGTGAAAGCAGAAGTCAGGTGGAGGTAACTGTGGAGAGGCAGATCAGGGGCATTATGGACAGAGCCTTGTGACATCCTGCCTACAGGTAAATCAATGTTTTTTTGTGGGACTACAGTACAAAATTAGAAGGTGAATGAAAGGGAGGGAGGGAAGAGATAAAGGGGGCATAGGAGATTGTGTGGTGTGCCTGGGTCAAATCAAGGTCTAGCAACAAGGGGAAAATGACCCCTGGGGTTTCTCAGAATTAGAAGAGCCTGCAGAGGAGTGAGGAGGAGGGAGGAAGGATTGGGGGGAATGAAAGAAGAGAAGACTTGCTTTGGTAGTGAGAGGAAATTCCAATGACGAATGTTTCTAGAGGTGAAGAGAGATGTTCTGTGAGAGATGCCTTGCGCTGGGTATTATGTGAAGAATTTAGTGCTTGCAAAGATAATTTATTCTACCTCAGAAGGAGAAGAGTTATAACTCTTGGAGGCAACTGGTATCTGGGGAAGTGGGAGGGAATGGACCCAGGGAGGAGATTTTGAGGCAAATAGGGAAAGAAGGTAACTAGGAGGAGAGTATAAATAAGTAGTGGGTTACAAAACCAGTGGGACAGAGGGTCCTCTTGGTCACCTGCAGGAATTGGCATTGTTCTGGGAGTGAAGCACAAGGGAAAAGGGGGCCGTAGGAGGCAAACTCTACAAGACAGTCTCAGAAACTGCCTAGAGGGAAGAACCCAGAATGGATCCTTAGAATTTTTTATTACACAAGTAACACAGGGAATAAAGAAGGATTAGATAATTATAGGGGTCATGAACAAGAGAATGAATGTTTAGAGTAGACAGAAAGAGAAGATGTATAATGAAGAGGCTCAGAGAAATTCACTCTTGATAGGATCATAAAAAATGAAATTAAAAAAACCTAATGAATAGGGGAGTTAAGAAAGGGAAATCTACTTGATTGAGAGTAAAAAAAAAGGGAAGAAATTAATCAGATAAAAGCAAGGAAAAAGGAATTCATAAATGAAACTTCAAAGGGGAAGAGGTAACAAATAAAAAGAGGAATCAGTGTGAGGGGAAAAGATCCAGTGAGAATAAAGACTACCTTAAAAAATTAAGTGAACATAAGTGAAGAGACATATACTGCATTTAGAGCAGAAGAGTGGAAAAATCATAACTTGAAAAACCCCCAATATTAGAGACAAATGGAGGAAAATATAAATCTAACTCTTGTAACATTAAATGTGAATGGACTAAAAAATTTTTTAAAATGAAGAACAATAACAAAGTGGATAAGGAAAAACATGATGGGAGACTTCAATATCTCTCAGTTTTGGATAAGCCTAACAGGAAGAGGGGGGGCTAGATGGTGCAGTGGATAGAATGCTAGACCTGAAGTCAGGAAGGCTCATCCTCATGAGTTCAAATGCAGCCTCAGACACTAGCTGTGTGATCCTGGACTAGTCAGTTAAACCTGTTTCCCTTAGTTTCCTCATCTATACAATGAACTGGAGAAGGAAATGGCAAACTACTCTATTATCTTTGCTAAGAAAACTCCAAATGGAATCACAAAGAGTCAGACGTGACTGAAACAACACAACAACAACAGCAAAAGGAAGACAAACAAAAGGGAAAATATGGACCAAACAGATTTCTTGAGAAGTAAGAGCAGAAAGACTTATAGCATCTTCTAATTTGGAGTGCAAAAGACTATATGTATTTCTTAGCACCACATGCAACTTTTACAAACACTGACCACATACTAGGGCAAACAAATATAAGAAGGTAGAAATAGTAACTACATCCACAAAGCAATAAAAATAGTCATTAGTTCCAGGGCCACAAACAAAAGACACAGACTAAAATGAGGACAATGATGAAATCCTAAATAATGAGGGGGTCAAAAAACAAATCATAAAATAATATAAAATTAAATGTAATGATGAACATTGATTCTTTTAAAAAATTAAATAATTTTTTAAAATAAATTTATTAATTTATTTTCTTTTTTACATCATTCATTTCCACAAGATTTTGAGTTACAAATTTTCTCCCCATCTTTCCCCTACCCAACACCTCAAAACAACCATTCCACTGTATAACCCCTCCCCCAATCTGCTTTCTCCTACGTCCTCCCCCTGGCCCCTCTGACCTTCTGGTAGGGCAGGATGGATCTCCCTACCCCAGTGCCTGTGTATCTTAATTCCCAGTTGGATGTAGTTACTAATAATAATAACATATATATACATATATATATATATA
>CM053588.1:230393506-230428650 GCA_028646515.1 Pseudochirops corinnae
AAAAAATATAAAATACCCAAGACCACACAGAAATTTTAAATAACCCAATCACATAAAAGGAAATAGAGCTAGCTATAAAGAAACTAACATAGATAAGAACTTCTGGTCCTGATAGACCATACAACTTTAAAGAATAATTAGTATCCATATTTGACAAATTATTTTCAAAAATTGTGGAAGAAAGCAATCAACCAGAATTCTTTTACAAAACAAATATGTAAAGTCTTAATATTTAAACCAGTTAAAGATAAATCATAAAAGAAAAACTATAGTCCAATATCATGAATGAACACTGACTCAAAAATTTTCAAACAAAATCTTGCCAAAGACTAGTTTGATTTTTCTAAGAAATCACTCATTATTACCAAGTGGGATTTATACTGGGGATTCAAGGATGGTTCAACATTAGGAAAACAATCAACATAATTAATTACATTAAAAACAAAAGCATCCTAAAACACACAATTAACTCAATTGTTGCAGAAAAACTATTGACAAAGTATATAGAGCTTAATTTTCCTAAAAACCCTACAGTGTATAGACACAGAAGAACTTTTAAAAAATATTAAAAACACCAATCTAAAAAGAAAAGCAAGTATCATGCAACGAGAATAGTCTAGAACTTTTCCCAATAAATACACAAGGGAAGCAAAAATATCAATTCTTTCCACTGTCAGTTGATGTAATTCTGGAAATGCTAACAAAAGCAATGAGACAAGGAAAAAAAATGAAAGGAGTAAAGAAAGACAAAGAGAAGATGATTGGAATAGCATTAAAACTGTAAATTAACTTCAGTAGTATTGTTATTTTTTTATATGAGCAAAACCTGACCCTGAGCATGAATATTCCTCCAGCTGTTTAGGTAGTTCTTAATTTCTTTAAAAAGCAATTTGTAATTGAATATTATATATATGAAATATGCATAAACATATACATATGTATCTTTTCTGTGCTATGGTAGGTTGATGCCAAGATATTTTGTGCATTTTGTGGTTATTTGGAATGGCCTTTCTCTTTCTACTATTGTTTCTTGGGTTTTGTTATTATTGTATAAAGCGCTATTGATTTTTGAGGATTTTTTTGTAGTCTTCATATTTGCTGAAGCTATTGTCTTGATTAGTATCTTTGCCAATTCCCGAGGATTTTCCAGGCATGCCATCATATCTGCAGCAAATAGGGGTAATTTTATATTCTCTTCTAGACTTCAAGACTTCAAATTACATATGAGCTATATCTAGTGTATCAATTAATACAAAAGTAAGGGTATGTTTTATATAAATTGATAAAATAATGCCAAAATTCATTTGGAAAAACAAAAGATTTAGAATATCAAGGGAAATGAGGAAGATGAGTAGGGATGAAGGGGGAATCACACATTTAGACTTCAAACTATATTACAAAACAGCAGTCATCAAAACCATCTGGTATTGGTTAAAAAACAGAGAGAGAGAGTTCAATTAGATTAGGCAAGGGAGAATCAGAAGCAATGGAACTCAATAATCCAGTGTTTGATAAAGTAGAAAACAAATTACTGAGGGGGAAAAAAAAACCAAAATCCTTATTTTATTAAAAGATATTCTGGGAAAACTAGAAAGGATCTGGTTACATTTAGATTTACTGATACCTTATACTACATTCAACAAGATATTCTAAATGGACATGCAACCTTAATACTAAAGATCATACTATAAAAAATTAGAAGAGAAGCAGGTTATATTCTTCTTACAATTACGGGTGAGAGAAATTTTTAACCAAATGAGAGGTTCAGGCAGTTATAGAAGATAAAATATTTGACTCTAACGGCATGAAACTAAAAAGTTTCTTCACAGATGAATTAATGCGCCTAATACAAGAAGGAAAGTGATCAAATGGGAAGACTTCTATATCAAATTTTTGATAACAGTTTGTTTTCTATGATATATAAACAAGCAATAAGTATACACAAGACTATGGCTATTAAGCCATTCTTTAATAGTTAAGTAGTCAAAGGATATGAACAAGCAGTTCTCTAAAGTAAATTTCAAAGTATTCATAACCACATGAAAGAATTCTCTAAATCATTAATAAGAGAATGCAAATCAAAACAAACCTGAGGCTTCACCTCACAACCTACAAATTGGCAAAGATGACAAAAAATAGCACCAGTCAATGATAAAAGGGTAGTGGAATGAGAGGCACCTTAATACGCTGTTGGTGGAACTGTAAAATGTTTTGGAAAGGAATTGGGAATTATACAAACAAAATGACTAGAGTGTCCATACCATTTGAAACAGAAACTCCATTATTGGGCTTATACCTAGAGGAATCCAGAAATAAGAATAAAGTTTATATATATATATATGTATATGTATATATATACATACATATATATGTATATATATATAATATGTATGTCTGTGTGTATACATATATAAATATATATATATATATATATATATATATATATACACACACACACACACATATATTTACAGCAGAACTTTTTGTGATGCCAAAGAATTGGAAACAAAGTAAATGTCCGTTGGTTGGGTAATGGCTAAATAAGTCATGGTATGTGATAGTAATGGAATATTCTTGTGCTGTAAGAAACGATAACTGTGATGAATACAGAGAAACACAGAAAGATCTACATGAACTGATGCAGAGTGAAATGAGAAGAACCAAGAAAACAATATTCATAATAACTACTACAATGTAAATGGAAAGAACAAACATACACTAAAAATTCAAAACTGAATGAAACAAAATAATAAAGATCAAGCTGAACTCAAATGATGAGATATCTCCAGCCCACCTCTAAGTGGAGGTGTGATATCTACAAGTGTTACACATCACACGTTTTTGAACTTTTTCAACACATTGATTAGTTGTGATTTTTATTCCTCTTTTAAAAAATGTTTTCATTTAAAAATACTATTTGCTATATGAGATGGCTTTCTAGGAAGAGGAAGGGATTCTAAGGATAACTATGATAATGTGAAAAAACAGGACACAAAAACTTGTTTCAAAAAAACTTATGCAAGTTATGTAGGAAAAATAGTGTGACACAATGTAATTGGAATCAAGAGGACCAGGATTAAGTCTTGCCTCTGACATGTACTGGTTGTATGATCAATGGCAGCTCATTTCACCTCTCACTGGCTTTCATATGAGTTACTGATAAGTTGATTCATTGGTTCTCCCCTTCCCCCTTGCAATTATTTTTAAAAGAAAGGAATGAAAGGACAAGTTTCTCTCAGAACCAATGTGAACAATAAAGTGAAATCAGTAACAAAATAGTATGAAAATTCTAGGAGAAACATACAATTTTTCATTTCTGTTTATATATTTTCATTGCTCCTTGGGTTTGGCTTCAAATTACAGGTTTATTAGTGTTTTAACAAAGCAAAGGTGAAACTCAGAAGGAAAATAACAAGTTTATTATATACAAAACAAGAAATTCCACTAGATATTTGGAAAATATAATTTTATGTCCCTACGCTTTCCCTTATTCACCTGCCACCATTTGGGGCTTCCCTAAATTAGAACGAGAATCAGTAGAAACATCTTATACATAGCATGATTACACTTTCTCTTTGTTCCTTTCACTTAGTGTTTGTTTTATGGCTGTGATCCAGTATATTGAATGAAAATGGAATGGGAAAGAGTAGGGAGCATGCATAGGGTAGCCCTATAGGAGCATATCTGAGAGTTCTTGGGACATATGAGGTTCAGTACTAAAAAGCTAATGCTTGGAGATGACAATGTAATCAATCCCTTTGTTGGGTACTGATCAGGAAGAGCTGGCAGAGCTCAATGGATCTTTAAGAGGAGGAAAACTGCCATAAGACTCTCTTTTCTCTTGTCTCTTGAGCACAGCAGACATCTTAGAACCTCTCTTCAGAAGGGTTAGGGAAAGTCTGGTGCTGGCCCCTCATCCCTGTAGAAATGGTGAACTCTTAAGCAGATAGCAGCTATGGCACATGCATGGGTTTAGGAGAGTCAGAGTCCAAGTCTTTGGCCCTGATTGTCACTTCTATTTAATTTTTTTCTTGAGCAGAGGTGACTGAACCATGATCTTGAGATCCCTATGTCCAGGCTTATAAGCTGGAGAGATCTTGAGATCCACAGTTCTGTGGTATGAACTGATTGATGGCAAAGGAGAATTTCTGTATCAGAGGGAATGGCCACCAATATGAGGAGGAGCTCTGCCTCTGGGAGATATGGACCTGGAGGAAGTAGTTTGGATAGTGCAGTACAGAGGGGAAATGTAAATTGCTGAATTTAGCAATCCCATAAACTGTTGTGTGTGTGATGGTTTTAAGTTTCAGCCTACTGAGAGAATATAATGCACTTAGAGGTTACTGCATCCAGTTTTAAATCTCTATAAATGTGTACTGTGAATCTTTGGGTTTAGTATTTCTTTTTTATGAAGAAAATAAATAGCAAACTACTCTGATTCTTGTTGTACAATGAGTACCTTTCTGTGCTCTCTTTCTGAGAGACCTTAGACGTGAGCGAAAACTAAGCTTAATCTTTCCCAGGGATCCAGGGTTGTGTTAAAAAGAGCCAAAGCGTGTGAGAACAGGAGCCCTGCCTCTCTTATTGGAGGACAAGCTCTTCTCAAGACAAAACCCTGTCATATGTGTGGGTTCTGAACAAAAGGGCCCCTTAGTGGAGAGATAGAGAATAGAACTTATAATTGCTAGACAAATATACTTCACAACTGAGGAGTAGAGTTAGGGTGGGTGAAAATAAATATGAGAGGTGGAAGGAAAGAGAAAAAGAGAAGAGGGGTGAAGAGATGTACTCTAAATACTCTTTAAATTGAAAAAAAATTAAATTTGTATTATGTTTCTTTTTATATAATTATAACTTTCCCCAGGATTCCTCTTCCTTCCCTTTCCAAATAATAAATAATATTTTTAAAGGTTAAAAAAAAGAAAAAAAAGAGGAAAAAAAATCAGCATAACTGATGAGTATATAAAAAAATCTGAAAAATATGTGCAAGTACATTTATGGATCTCCTATTCCTACAAAGATGTAGGAATATCTTCTGATATCACTTCTTTTGACCATGTGTGTTCTTTTAAATTTTATAGCAATTACTTTTATTTTTTGTTTTTTCCATTTACAGTGTAGTAGTTACTGTTTTCTTATTTACTCTGCATCAAGTCCGGTAGATCTTTTCATGTTTCTCTGAATTCATCACGTTTATCATTTGTTACAACACAAAAATATTCCAATACATTCTTGTACCACAGTTTACTTAGCCATTTCTCCATTGATGGACATCCCTTTGTTTCCAATTTTTACTATCACAAAAAATGCTATAATAAATATTTTGATGTGTATGGGGCCTTTGTTCTCAATGGCCTTTTTGGGGTCTAAGTCTGGTAGTGGAATCTCCCAGTAAAAGGGACATTTCAGTTATTTTATTAGCATGAGCCCAAATTGCTGTTACATACGCCGACTTGTGCTAATTAGACTTACATTTCTCAACGCATGCAAACTTTATCCATGTAAATGTGCAAACAGTGCCCTCGATAACAGCAAAACATACCGACGTTTCTAGCAGTTCCTAGAGCTTCCAACAGGAACCTTTCTTACTGGATTCGACCAAGCTTCCTCTCTGCCCAATCAGAGGCCGTACTTCTCCCTCCATGATTGGCCCACTCCAAAATCTCACCAACCAATCAACACCGACCCGAGCTATAGCGCCCTTACTGGAGGCTCAAGGGGGGGGGGGGGGGGGGGGATGCAGGAGCCGGGCTGCCCTGGGGAGTAAGCCTGAGGGCTGGGCTCGCAGGTAAGTGATTTTATACTTTTAGCTGTAAGTCATCCTAGGCTGTTTGCCAGGTCAGAGGAAACCCAGGGTGGGGAGTGGGAATAAGCACTTATAGGGCACCTACTGAGTGTAGGCGCCGTGCTAAGCGCTTTACAGATATTTCCACGTTTTATCCTCACTACAACCCTGCAAGTTAGGAGCTGTTATTAGGCCCATTTTAGAATTGAGGAAACTGAGGCCGACAGAGGTTGAGTTACTTGCCCAGGGTCACATAGCTAGTAAGAATCTGGGTTAGTTTTGAACTCAGCTCTTACCAACTCCGGGGCCCGCGCGCTACCCAGTGCGCCACCCTAGCTATTTCTACCATATTATTCGATTGATAGTTTGCTTCAGACTTACTGATAAAGTTCTTTATAATACTTCTCATTGGTGGTCTGTCTTTTCGGAGGGTTCACATTTGTTTATCAGTTGTTTAAGACACACACGTTGCTACCTCATCTCACACAAGTGCTTTTCTTACTGAAAAATAAGTAATGGAAAAAGACGTTACTCAGAACAGTTCAATCACAAAAGGATGTATTTCAACAAAATGGAATCACTTATGCTAAGTTTGCTAACTTATTAAGTAATAGAACTCATTCTCAATACTTTATCAGCTAGAATAACTTGATAAACATTCCTACTATCTTATTGATGTACTAAAAATTATTTTCAGTGTATATACACATACATATGCAGACAAACATGTGTATACATGCAGAACTATATAAGAACAAGCAAATAACTATCCTAAGAGGGATATATAGTTAAGAGAGATAGACATAGAATTCTTATATAATTTATATATGTGTATATATATATGTGTATATATATATATATATATATACACATACATGCATATATATGGGGAGAGAAAGAGAGATGGAGAGAATGAGAGAATGAATTGTTTGTATATTTTCTCTCACGTCGGAGTCTAGCTTCTTGAAGGCAGGAATTATGAGGTGACTAGTAGTGTTAGAAAAAGCACTTCTTGTATAGAGGGATCTAAAACCACAATGGGAGTGAGACAGGGTTAAGTAATGAGTAGATAGTGCAGAAGTATAAAATATGCTTCCTAGAATTTTGACAGGGAGAGAAATAGGAAGCTGGGGCAAAGATATCACTGAGCCAAGGGAGTCTGTTATTTTTTCCTTTTAAGATAAGGGAGGCTTTGTTCAAGGAGCTGAACGCCACAGCCATGACTTCTTGTTTGCCTTTTTTGATAGCCCAAGTACTCAAATCAATGCCTTTTGATTCGTTTTCAGATTTCATTACTCCTGAAACAGCAGTTATTTTCCACAGAGGTTATTCCACACTTTTTCCTCCTTCATCTGACTCCACGCCTACGTGTAGTAGAGCAAGTGGGCCACAAATAGAGCGGAAAAAGACAATTCCACACAGAATAATTATTCCTGCCAGTGGCCTGCTGCCGCCAGGTGCATTACCTGGGGTGCAGGTCCACGTACAGGTGTGTGATCTTTCTGAGGAAGTTGTTTGGGAGCTCCTTAGATAAAAGGGACTATTCTTGCTGGCTCTTTCACCCTGGGCAATGGAGAATGAGGTCCACCTTCACAACTGAGCTCAAATGGAAAAGCCATGACTCCCTGGATTCATTATGTATTTTTATACCTCAGTTCAAGCTGCAACTTGATTTGAATATTGTGCTCGCACCCTCTCCGGATCCTTAGGGGCCAGACATGCTTGAACCCCCTAACAGCCAATTTTCAGCTGCTTTTCACTCAGTAGATGCCTTTTCCTTCATTAGGACGTAAGCTCCTTGAGATCAAGGGCTGGTTCACTTTTGTTTTTCTATCTCTAGTGCTTAGCACAGCCTCTGGCATGTAGTAATTGACCTATAACCACATGCTGGCTTGACTTGTTTATTAACTGATCTTTCTTCGTGACTGAAAAGACTGAAATCATCCAACATGACCACATTTGTTGCCCCTTTTCCATTTCTCAAACTTGCCCATATCTTCTCCTGTTTGCTTTTTATTCCCTCTTATCTTGGTAGATGAGATGACTTTCCTCCTGGCCAAGCTTAACTGTTCCAGTTATGCCCCTGATTTCTTTCTTTTTTTATTCTCTACATGGACCTGACTCGATTGACTGCACTGTTTCCATTCCCCTCTGCACTCTATCTCATCCTGTCTGGTCTTCAATGATTATTCTCTGTCTACAAACATGCTAAAGCCTCCCTTATCTTTTTTTTTCCAGAGTAAGTTAGTATTTTAATAAAATACGCTTAATTGCTTGTTCCCATATCTATACATAGTTACAGTCTTAGTTCCTAAATATTGTGACAGCATACTTAATAAGTGAGACAAATGACTTTACATCTTTCTATAGAGATTCCAAAACAGTTAATTTTTTTTCTTCCAGTTTTCTTCTTCTTCTCTAAAGAACAACAAAGGAAACATTCCTAAAATGCAACCAATAGCCATTCTGACAGCTTTACCTGAGTGTTTGCCACATATCAACTTGCTTGAGTGTGAGATCAGGAATTGATAGGCCTAACCTGGCAGCCAGAGCTTCAACATAGCCTGCAAGACCAAGTCCAGCTAAATCTGAAACAAGATTTCCCAAAGAAGCAGCTGCCATAGTTGAAATCCCCGAAATAATTCAAATAGACAACTCTATTTGGGTTCCTGAAATGATCATAATTACATTATCCAAAAAGCCAAACCCTACAAAAGGTAATGCATTCTGAATGAATACATAGCTCAGCTGTGCCTGGGAAGGTGGTGGAGCCTCCACTTTTTCTTGGGTTATAGTTATGGATTATGGCTGTGGCGGTTCAGCTCCTTGAACAAAGCCTCCCTTATCTTAAAAGGAAAAAATAACAAAGACTCCCTTGGCTCAGTGATATCTTTGCCCCAGCTTCCTATTTCTCTCCCTGTCAAAATCCTAGGAAGCATATTTTATACTTTTGCACTGTCTACTCATTAATTAACCCTGTCTCACCCCCATTGTGGTTTTAGATCCCTCTATACAAGAAGTGCTTTTTCTAACACTACTAGTCACCTCATAATTCCTGTCTTTTAAATTCTCTTGTAGATTTGACAGTGTGGACCAGACTCCTCCATTTAAAAAATGTTCTTTTTTATTATTATTAACTTCAAAGCATCCTCATGATCATTCCTATAAACAAGGAACAGAAAAAAGGATTGTATATGAAATCATGCATCTCAATTACATACAGCTTCAGTTTTTTTAAACAAGTACATAATAGATTTAACACTACCCTACTTGTCTGTGGCCTCTTTTGAATTTCCTTCTGTCTTCTATGAATTTTTAAAATATTTAATTGGTGCTCTTCATTTTTGTAAGGGGAGAGACATCACTATCACTATCTTATGACTCTCCTAAAAAAGTTCTCCCTTGTAACAAATAAGTAAAATAAATGTACATGTTGTTTATGTCCAGAAATGTATCTCATTTTCCACTTTTTTTTTTGGAGGAAGGCAGGGCAATTGAGGTTAAGTGACTTGCCCAGGGTCACACAGCCAGTAAGTGTTATCTGAGGCTAGATTTGAAATCAGGTCCTCCTGAGTCCAGGGCTAGTGTTCTATTTACTGTGCCACCTCGCTGCCCCTCATTTTCCACTTTTAATGCATCATTTCTCTGCCAACAGCTGGGAAGCATGAGTTGTCATCATTCTTCTGGTGTTGTGATTGGTCATTTCATGGATCAGAGGTCTTTCAAAGTTGTTTTCCTTTTCTAGACACCCCCCTCCTTTATAACTTCTTTGCTTTTGGCTTTTGTTCTCTTTTAGTTCCTCTCCTTTTCTGAAGCTTTTTCTCTGTTTCTTTCAGTGCTTCTTTTTCCTTTTCTTCTATGCTAAGTGTGAGCATTGACATTTCCCACTCAGAAAGGCAAGAGAGCTCAGCTCTGGTCCATTTTACTCAGTTGTCTGAGAAAACCAGCAACTCAGCCCTTCAAAGCAACTGAGGGCCCAGATGCCAGGCCATTTGCCTCTAGAACCAGAAACATAGACAGTAGACCTGATGAGAAGCCACACTCAAGCTGTCTTCTGGGTGTACATCCTTTCCTGTCATCTTGGGATGAGATAAAGCAACTGGTACAAGGCATGAGTTCACCTCAGTCTTTAGGGCTCTAATTGATACTGACTCTGAAATATGATCTTCCTAGAGGTCTTTTAAACACACAATAATAGATTCAATGAGGCAGTGTGGTATAATGGTTAGACTGCTACACTTAAGAGTCAAGCAGTCTTGAGTGCAAATCCTGTCTCTGACTTACTGAGTGTGTGATCTTGGTCAAATAGTCTAACGTTTCACATTCAGTTTCCTGATCCGTAAAATGAAGTAATGATACTGATAGTACCTATCCTTTGTGGTTATTTGTCTTTTGTTCTTGAATAGGATCATGATATCAGAGAGGTAATGCCATGCCATGCAAGTGAATATAAGTGAGGGAGGGCTTTGCAAAGTCACCAGCTTCATTATCTTCTCTGGAGCTATCTGGATCTAGTGGCAAGATATAGATCAGGATTTAGAACTATTGTGAAGCCCAAATGAGCTGTTTTGTCTATATTTACAAACTTTAAAGCTCTGTATAAATGTAAGTTATTATTAGTACTCTGGGGCTGAAGCTCCCATAATTCTCAAATGGAAAATTATTGGGGGTTATTAGATCCAAACAATTCCTTTCCTTCAGTGAATCCCACCTCCTGCCTCCAGGGACCTGTCTAGTCCTTCAGACTACCCTAGGTTTGAGATACCTGCACAGACTATATAACTCATAGTAAGAAAGAAATTGAGGGCAATATCTGAATTTGCTTTGTCCATTGCTTCTCTCTGGGGCTAAGCTGAACAAATCTAATCCTTCTCTTATGGGATAGCCTTTAAATGCTTAAAGGCAACTCTCATGTTCCCCCAAATCTTGTATTCTCTAGGCTAAATTGTTTAGCTTAGGAAAAAGGAAGACATGTCATCGTCTCCTTATTATTATAACTCAAAATCATGAATGCCCCAGGCTTTGGGTGACTCTGATCCATCCTTCTCCTTCCACTCTTTTTCCAAAGAGACTAGAATATGCTCAGAAAACCCTTGATTCATATAAAGTGTGTGATAGAAAGTCTAATGGTTACCTTCTTATCATTGTTCTCTTCTTGTGGGTATAGATAATATATATATATATATATACATACATACATATACATGTGTGTATACATTTATATATGAGTATACACACACACACACACATTTATTTAGCCAGGTCATGACCTTAACTTCTCAGGTCAGATCTTGTGCAGCTAGACTTGAAACCTCTTGCTCTGCAATTTCTAAACTCATTCTTCCCAAGCTTTCATGCTCAGACTTTTCTCAGAAACATGCTTTCAGCCCAAATACTACCCCTCTTTCCTCACCTTTCTTTGATACCTTAAAACTAGTCTCAACCTCCAAAGAACAAACACCGTCCCTGAGGCTACTTCCTAATTACCTTAAATGGGCTCAAAAAATCACTGGGAGCTGGATGCAACTACAGCTTAGATATACTGTCGCTGCTCCTAATTTGAAAGTCTCTGTAGCCATTTTAAAGTCTAAAGGGTGTATAGTCTAGGGAAAAGAGAAGACTTAGAAGGGACATGATAGCTATTCTTAAGAATTTGAAGAAATTTTGAATAGAGGAAGGATTCAACATATTCTTTTTGTCCCCAGTGAGGACATAACTGGGAGAAATGGGTGGAAGATGTTGAAAGGCAGATTTAGGTTCAATTGAGGGGAAAAACTTCTTAGTTACTTGAACTGTTAAAGCGTGGAGGAGCCTGACTTATGAGGCAGTATGTTCCTCCTCATTGGAGGTTTTCAAGTAGATGGTAGGCAATCCTGTGTTGGGAATCTTATAGAGGAATTTCCTGATTATTTATAGCTTGGAATAAATGACTTCCTGTTACTTTCTCGTGCTGAAACGTGCGTGTGCATGTATGGGTGCGTTGTGTGAGTGTGCGTGTGTGTGTGTGTGAGAGAGAGAGAGAGAGAGAGAGAGAGAATATACTGCTATAGAAATGCTGTTAGATCTTTCCTATTTCACATGTGTATTTACTCTTTCTGTTTTCATCCATAAATTCTCTTGGGATGATCTTGGTTAGCTAATACTGAAGCCAAGTTTTCTATGGGCACTCTGACCAATCCATTATTTTTCACCATTTTGTGCCACAATACTGCTTAGAATCTTCTAGCCATCATTCTCAGTAATATAGCTATAATGCTTTTCAGATGAACTTGACTGCTGTGTATCCTTTTAAAGAGTATGTCCATGATAAGCAGTAATGTAGTCTGCCAGAATTTGTCATCTTTCATTTCATAATCCTAAACCATATTTTCTAACATTTTCATTGTCCTTCATTGTATCCACCCTCTCATGGAAGTTACCAAATATCAAGATTTTGTTTACTTAGTTTTTTAAGATCTTGCCAACTTTTTTATAGTTTACCAAATAGATGTTACTGATGGTCACCCACTGAGGAGTCCCATGTGTTCCGATGCCTCACTGGGATGGCAAAAGCAAGTGCTTTGTTCTCCATGGCTACCAGAGAGTCAGTGACCTTTCAGATCTGCTTTGTGCTATGGGGTGTTGACAGTACTTCTCTAGGGTTGGAGGGATTTTTTTGATCTACCAAATTGGGATGTAGATTCAAGCCCTCACTTGCCTCCTTCTGTATATGCTCTAGTTCTAAGAGTTTCATTCACATGTCCTTAACATAATGGAGCTGTTTCCCAAAGAAGAAGATGCACACATTGGAATGCTGCATATAATATTTTTACTCAGCATAAAACCAATAAATAAACAGAACTTAATGACAGATACCATGCATAATAATATTCTCCTAGACCCCAAACATATGATTGATCTGAACTTAGGAGTTCTAGCACACATACAGTTTGAGTCCTACCTACATCAGGCAAAAGAGTGCAAACAACACGGCTACCACAGGATATTCATTTTGTATTTCCTTTGTGACCAGAAGATGCAGAAACTCTGAACGCTCAGTTCATTCATGGCACATGAATGTGGAACATGGGGTGCAGTGGAACATGGGGTGCAGTGTAACCTGGAACTTCAGAGGATAGTTGCTTATCCATTTCAGCTGTCTGGTCGTTGGCAGGGATGTCTGACCTTATCTGGTCACGATGAACCCATTACATAGCTTAGTTAGTAGAAGTGGAGGTTGTTATAGCAAGGAGCCATAGCACTATATGTTTCTAAATAACACTATATGTTCGACTGCAGTTCCTCTGTCTCTTTTTTCTCATCTTGACTACTTCTCTCCATTATTGTGTCACGTCACTCTCTCTCTCCCTCCCTTCTTTTTCTCTTTTTCTCCCTCCTTCCCTCCCTCTTCACCTCTCCCTCCCTCTCTCTCTTCCTCCTTCCACCTAAAGTTACTATTGTTTCTCCCAGCAGCAGGGAGGGAAAGTTGCAGAGTAAGTAGCTATTAGGTATTACAACAGAATTTTTCTTTCTTCTCTGAAACAGATTTTTGGCATAGAATCTGCAACTATATTCATGGTAATTTAAAAATTATATTTATCAGAAGCAATATAAAGCAAATGACCAAGTGTTCCATGAAATTATATTTATTGTTGCCTTTGGGTTTACAATAAATTATCTCTTTCATTTCCTTTATTTGCTTTTCCAAGAGGAACTTAGTAAGTTTCCTTTCCATTTAATTACAATTTTCTCCTGGTTTAAGTTGCTATGATATTGTCCATATGTAATTCAGTTCCTCTAACAATATACTGATTTGGCTGTTGGACAAAGATCTCACATTAGGAGGACCAATAATTAAATTAATGTTTGTAGATGACCCCAAAACTATAATTTTTAATACCCTCCACCCCCTTTTCTGTCACTGTAATTGCAGAAGGATAGTTTGTATTCATCTGCTTCGATGGTGATCATGGCCACCACCAGCTCATCATGGCCATAGACTGGCCCTTGGGAAGAAGGCACAGTCTAATGCCAGAGCTGTTTTTCCAAACTTTCCCAGTTTGGCAGAAATATCTAGGACCAACACTTTATTGCCCTAGTCTTTGAATCTAGAGTAATCTCCAAATCACGATGCTGCATTGGAATAGGACTGCTGTGGAACTCTAGGGCATACAGATATTAAAAACCAATACAATCCCTGTTTCCAAAGAGTTCATAATCTAATAGATTATAATCTAATACTGGTAGTGGAGGATATGTATAAAAATACAAGGGAGGTTTGATAAGAGTACAACAGAGGGGAAGATCTAGGCAAAGTGCTACAAGAGGGAAAGATAAGTGGGTACAGATGTGGGTGGGGTTGGGTCAGAGAAGGCTTAGTGGAAGAAGTTACATTTAAGCTTAACCTTGAAGGAAGAAAAACACAATTTTAGAGTTGGAAAGAATCTCAGTGGAAGGATTTCTGCAGGTAGATGTGGGAAACATACAAGCAGGTGGGAGAGGATAGGATGAGATGGGGGAACAGCTAATAGCTACTAGTTCAGTTTTGTTAGAATTCAGAAATAAGGTAAGTTAAAGGTATGAAAGCTTGGAATTCCAAGAATTTCCTTATTTAATGAACTGGATGTAATTAGTTGTTTTCACATACTAAATGAATCAGAAAGAGCTTTATGCAAAGGTAAATTTATCAAATTAATGCAAAGGTAAATTTATCAAATTAATCAATTACCTATGAGGTGACTGACATTCAAGGTTTGAAAAAGCTGCCTGTGTAAAATTTTTATAACTGTGGGAAATCACTGAACTTTTGTCAGCAAGACAATTAACATGATAAAACCTGACAATTAGGATTTTTTTAAAAAAACTTGCAATTATGTGAAGGATGGATTGGAGAGGGGACAATCTGGAAACTCAAAATGGGATTTGGAGTCAGAGAAGAGTAGTCCAGTATCCTTCTGCCCCATGACCCCTTCCCTGAAAGGGCTTTGAGTTCTTTGTGGTTAGGGACTATGTCTTATACATATCCCCTCACAGGGCTTGGCATACTACTGTGCATGTAGTGGATATGCGGTAAATATTTCTTTACTTGATCTTAGCCACAAAGATTACAAGCCATATCAATAAATATTTCTCGATCAATTGATTGCTCACTTTCAGTGAGCTAACTGCCAAACAAAAGGACTCATTTTTCAATGTACCAATTCTTTGAGAAATAGCTGTTAGCTAACAACAGTGGGTCTGCTGAGATTATGCAAATGGTACTGTGCTGAGTGCTTTACAAATATTATTTTATTTAATGCTCACAACCCTGAGTGGTATGTTGCTATTTTTATCCCTGTTTTACAGTTGATGAAACTGAGTGGGACAGAGTTGCCCAGGGTCACATGTAGTCGGCGTCTGAGGCTAGACTTGAATTCAGGTCCTCTTGACTCCAGGCCCTGGGCTTTATCCACTGTGTGGCCTAACTGCCTGGATCAGTTGGAATACTGGCCTTCCCACCCCTTTCAAATGCAAAGAGGACCCATAAAAACACATTAATGTTTGCATTTTGAATATCTTTGTGGAAAATTCAAATTCCAGTGTTATAAGCCTTTAAAACTTGGACTTCCTTTTTGAATTATAGTTGCCCTAATTTGTCAGTATCTATTATTAATGAGTGGTAGGTGAGCCTCCTAGGAAGGAAAGCAACCCACATTCAGAAACTTATCCTCCGACAAAAATCCGCTCACACTTCTGTTTAAAGTTGAATAGAAAGTCTTGACATGTATCCCTATTCCTTTATCATATTCTAAATATTAAAGCTGGCCCACTGCCAATTATGAAAATGATCAATGTGGCTAGTGACTGTTATTAACAACGCCATTTGACATATGTTACTTCCTTAAAACTTCTAAAGTCCTTGAAAACAGGAAAATGGGGCTTAGCCAGCTGCTGATGAAGCCCAGCAATATATTCCATGTTTAACCCCTTCAGCAAAGACTTGATTTATATTGGACATCAGAGCTTGATGAATCCCACATGTTCCTTAATTTAAACAACTTAATCTGCCTATCTGGTAGAATGCTTTTAAAATTTTTGAATGTAGATTGATCTTCAAATTAGACCACATCAAGGAGTTACAGTCTTTGATAAACTATGTTGATTGCTGTATATGGTTATACTGAGCTCCCACCTAGAGATGCCAAGATGCAGCTTCTTGATGTAATAAATAACTTAGCCTGTATCAATGTGGACATAAAATACACACTTTGGATAACTAATTAACTTTTCACAGATAACTTTTATGTCAAGACAGTCAGAGCTCATCTACTGCAATAAATTAGAGGCATGGATTCTGATCCATTCAAAGAAGGAAAGGAAGTCTGGCAACATAAATATTAAAGACTTGAGATATAGAACATCTGATTTTAGAGCTGCAAAGGACTATAGAGATAATATCTGTCAAACTTCATTATTTTACAAATGAGGAAACTAAGACCTAGGTAGATTATGTGACTCACCCATGGTAGTAGTTCTGAAACTAGAAGCCAAGTCAAATCATCCTTATTCTAGTTATTGCCTCCTTTACCACTATGCCATCTATTTTCCAGTAGAGACCTTATTTTCCTAAATTTTGAATAGCTTACAAGTGACTATCATGTGAAGATTTTGAACAGTGTGCTAAATTTTTGTATTTTTAATAATGTTATAGTGGATATCTCCCTAGCTGAAGTTCCAAGTAAAGAAGAGGTTTTGAATGCCATTAGACTCCTTTCATGAGGCAAAGCACCTGAGCTGAATCTATTCCAGCTGAGATTTACAAGGTCCATTGCTCATACAAAAGCTGACTGCAATTTTTCAGGTTATCTGGAAGGAGGAGGTTATCCCCTAGGAGTTCAAGGATGCCTCCATTGTCCATCTCTATAAAGGTAAAGGAAGTAGATTGTCCTGTTACAATCAAGGTGGGAGTGTGGGGGTCTCTCTCTTAGTCATTGCTGGCAAGATTCTTGCCAGAGTCTTCTTTAATAGGCTGATCCTTCACCTGGAAGACAGTCATCTACTTGAGAGCCAGTGTGGCTTCAGAAGGGGCCAAGGAACAGTAGATATGGTGTTTGCTGCCCAACAACTCCAGGAGAAATGCTAGGAGCAGAACAGAGGTTTGTACACAACATATGTAGATCTGACCAAGGCCTTTGATTCTGTTAGTTGTGAGGGTTTATGGAGAATTATGTCAAAATCTGGTTGCCTGCAGAAGTTCATCAGCATTGTACGTCAATTTCATGATGGCATGATTGCCCTGGTTCTAGATAATGGACAATGCTCTTGTGCTTTCCCAGTCACCAGTGGAGCAAAACAAGGCTGTGTGCTTACTCCCATGCTTTTCAGCATGATGTTTTCAACCATGTTGTCAAATGCTTTCAGTGAAGATGAACCTGGCATCAAGGTGAGCTACTGCACTGATGGTAAATTCTTTAATTTGAGATGGCTATAAGTCAAGACCAAAGTAGAGGGAGTATTGATACATGATTTTCTGTTTGCAGATGATTGTGCACTCAGTCTAGCCTCTGAAGCTGAGATGCAACAAAGTATGGACCAATTCTTTGCTGCTTGTGCTAATTTTGGCCTAACAATTAACACCAAGAAAACACAGGTGCTCCATCAACCACCACCACTCCATCCATACATAGAACCATCGGTTATAGCAAATGGAGAAGTTTTGAATGCTGTGTTTAAGTTCAATTACCTTAGTAGACTACTTTCCAGGGATGTACACGTTGATAATGAGGTTGAAGCACGCATTGCCAGAGCTAGCTCAGTGTTTGGGAGGCTTCGTAGGAAGGTGTGGGAGAAAGGAGGTATTAGACTGACTACCAAACTAAAGGTCTACAGTGCTGTTGTGCAGACCTCATTGTTATATATCTGTGAAACTTGGACAGTCTACCAGTGCCATGCCAGGAAACTGAATAATTTTCATTTGAATTGTCTTAGGAAGATTCTGAAGATCACCTGACAGGATAAGATACCAGACACTGAGGTTCTTACTCGAACTAAAGTGCCAAGCATTCAAACTGTGCTTCAGAGAGCACAGCTCTGATGGGCTGACCATGTTATTTGAAGGCAAAACATACACTTGCCAAAAAGACTGTTTTATGGAGAACTCACACAGGGCAAGCATGACTTGAGTGGCTGAGTACACAAAAGGTCTGACTCAAGACAGCTGTGTGACTTGCCCAGTACCCAGCACAGTATCTGACCCATAGTAGGTGCTTAGGAAATGCTTCTTGATTGACTCTCACCCCTCCTTGTGCAAGGTTACCAGCTCTTATTCCTAACTAATAAGGGAGTGGCATATTTCTTGGCTTCTCCGGTCTTTTCAACTCCTACTATTCCCTTCCCCTCACCCCACCCAGTAACCACCAGTTGGTCATGCAGATGACCATGAAGTCCTGATAGGTCTTTAGGAAGCAATGATAATACTTGAGGGGAAGAGGTAGAGTGCCTAACCTCTGCTCAGCAGTCGTGACATTTTAGGAAAAGTGTGTGTCCTCCTTCCACTTCAGAACTCTGAACAAGATTTTATAGGTGTTTGAGGCCCTGGAAGGGGCCTCAAAAATGCATCTTATCTACTACCCTACCTTGAGGAAAAAAAGAAACTAAACCATTTAAGACAGACTAGTTTATTCTATTCTAAATGCTTTTTATATACATGCTGTGATTTCTCATAGTAGATGAAAGATCATGGCAAAATTAGGTTGCCCAGAGAAGTTCATCAGTTTTGTAAGTCAGTTTCCCAGTGGCATGCTTGCACAGGTTTTGGATGATGAATGATGCTCTTATGCTTTCCCAGACACCAATGGAGTGAAGCAGGGCTGTATGCTTGCTCCCATGTTTTTTTAGCATGATATTTTATGTTATGTGGTCAGACGCCTTCAGCAAGAATGAAAATTTTATCAGTGGCAGCTACCACACTGACAGCAAATCATTGAACTTGAGAAGGCTACAAGCCAGGATTAATATGGAGTGAGAGTTGATGTATGATTTTTTGTTTACAGAAGATTATGCACTCAATGCAACCTCTAAGGCTGAGATGCAAGAGTATGGACCAATTCTTAGCTGCTTATGCTAATTATGCCCTAACAATTAACACTAAGAAAACAGAGGTTCTCCACCAGTCAGCACCATACCATCCCTACGTGGAACCCTTGATTACAGCAAATGGAGGAATATTGAATGCTGTGGATTAAGTTCACTTACTTTGCTTTCCAGGGATGTCTGTACATAGATGATACACATAGATGATGGGATTGATGCACAAATTGCCAGTTAGCTGAGTGTTTGCAAGGTTCTGAAGGAAAGTGTAGGAAAGAAGAGGTATAGACTGCCTACCAAACTGAAGGTCTGTGGAGCTGTTGTGCTGACCTCATTGTTGTATACCTGTGAAACCCAGACAGAATACTAGTGCCATGCCAGGAAACTGAATCCCTTCCATTTAAATTGTCTTAGGAAGATTCTGAAAATTGCCTGGCAAGATAAGGTATTGGACACTGAGGTCTTTTCTCGAGATGAACTGCCAGGCATTCAAACTCTGCTGCAGAGAGTGCAACTCTGATGGGCTGGCCACATTGTTCTAATGCCAAAAGTATGTTTGCTTAAAAGACTATTTTATAGAGAGCTCACACAACACAGGTGCTCACATGGAGATCAGAAGAAGCAATATAAGGATACTCTTAAAGTCTGTCTGAAGAACTTTGGAATCAGTTGTGAGGCATGGGAGAAGACACTGGCCCAGGACCACCCCAAATGGTATGCCTGCATCAAAGAAGGTGCTGTGCTGTATGAGTAAAGGAGAATTGCGGGAGCTCAAAAGAAATATCAGATCCCCAAATGTAGAGACATATCCTCTCCAAATGTTCATAAGAACTATTTGTGCCCAATCTGTGGTAGAGCCTTCTTAGTTAGTATTGGTCTGATCAGCCACAGTTGTACATACCATACCCTGACTCCAACATACTGATGTCATTTTGATATTCTTCAAGCATGAAGAATAACAACCAACTAATCAACCAACCAACCAACTGATAGCAGAGATGTTCCAGTATTTTAATCTCTTCTTCCATGGTTTAATTACTCCTACCTTCAAGAAACCATTTCCTAAGCCTTATTTATCAAGAAAGTATGCATAGAATTAGAGTAATAAAGTATATCCTCCTTTCAAATACCTATTAACCAACTTGTATTTTAATGGCCAAATATAATACTTGATAATCTAGTGTTTGGAATAAATTTGTTTTAAAAGAAAATCATCCTAGGAAATCTTAATACATCTTCTATTCCAATTTCTCTAGCTAGCTAACTAGCATATATTCTCCTGGCAAATTTCTATCCATTTCTATCAAGGAGAGTTCTCCAGTCATCAACAGCTGGAGTATGTGCCCAAAGTTGCATCTTTTCATCTTTCGCAGCCCTATTTAGGGTCATAGAACCAGGCCACAGAGAAATGATTTCAAGTGCCTGTGGCCAGCTTAACATGCCACATTAGCTTGTTGCCAGAACTAGGGTCAGAAAAAGGAAAGAGATAGGGAGCTATGAAGCATCTGGGAAGTATACTTGAGCCAAAGATTCAATACATAACATTTAATATTCTATCTAAGTGGCATCCCCACTTGTTATAGTGTAGTTAGCCCACTGTCAGCAACTACTGGAAAAGAAGTTCACTGCTGAGTTTACCTAGTAGGGCTTATTTTCCAGGGTACAAAAAAATGGAGTTTGAATTAGAGGACTGGTAATTTTTGGAGTGATTGGGTCCTCCCTTCTGCTGGTGTATTGGTAATATTTTATCATTTCATTTAAGGGACTAAAGAGGAACATCAACAAAACAACCAGACTGAAAGTATAATGTATTAGTGTAGTGATACAATACACATATGAAATAATAAACTGTCAGACCTGGAAAAACCCAAGCAATCATTTAGTACAATTTCTTCATTTTATAAATGAAGTATATGAGGTTCAGAGAAAAGAAGTATTTGTCTAAGGTCACACAAGTAGAAAGCAAGAGTCAAGATTCAAACCCATGTCTTCTGCTAAATCCAATCCTATTTTCATTATACCAAGCCACACTATAAAATATATACATATGTATCTATAATATGTCTATACATATAGATGTGTGTATACACACACACACATATATATTTATATATACACACATATAGAAAAAGAATATATATTCTGATGGACCTATGCCCTCACCCATGTGGGTACCTTCTTCAGTGAGGCTGATTGCAACTATCCACAGCTACCCATCCTGGGTGATTCTTGTTCACTGAATCTATCACAGAGGAGCCTAACATGCCTTCTTCTCATTTTCCTGATATTGTGTGGATACCAATGAAGCATCCAGGTGGCTCATTGGTAATAATCCTTTGAGATTTTTAAGAGACTATCCCATCTTTCCCTCCCTCCCCCTTATTATTGTCTAGATTGAAGAGGGAGGCTCTAAAGAATATCTTCTAGTTTCTATTTGCAGCTAATGTTGCATTTGATTGCACCAAACCCCAAATATATATATGTCATTCAGTCATTTTTTCAGTCATGTTTGTATCTTCATGCCTCTTTTGAGGTTTTCTTGGCAGAGATCCTGAAGTGGTTTGCCATTTCCTTCTCCAGCTCATTTTACAGATGAGAAAACTGAGGTAAGTAGGGTTAAATGACTTTCCCAGGATCACACAGCTAGTAAGTATCTGAGACCAGATTTGAACTCACAAAGATGAGTTCTTGACTCTGGGTCTGGCACTTTATCCACTGTGCCACCTAGGTGCCCCTCATTGGCCAATACACATTGGCAAAAATTAATGTTGCAACAGTTTCTAAATAACATCTCACAAATAGAAAGTGCATTTTGTAAACATTCAGCAAAATGATAAGACATATTTACTTGTCCATAGCCCTCCTTAGTCTTGATGATCTTTAGCTCAGCCCAAGTCCTCATAGCTCACCCATAGATCTGTAAGCAAATCTAGAATCTTCAATCACAGTATCGGGAAGTTTCTAATATTGTAATTATTGATACCCAGTTATTATTTGGAAAAAGGGATTAATACTTTGTTCTGCTCCTTAACACCTCATTACTTTAAACCAGAAGAATAGTTTTTAGTGATGAGGACAGCAATGAGCCATGTCACTGAATTAAGGACGCAGATTTAGGTTATTACAGGAAAGCATTCTCAAGTCAAAACTAGACTGACTTCTGAAAAGTTTAGTACCTTCAAGATGGAAGTTAGGACCATTAGAACTGGCATAGTGCTTGGAATGCAAAAGATGTCCTCCAGGGGAACTGAGAAATATGCTAAAGACTCCAGGAAAGGAAAAGGTAACTTTTTTTATTAGATTCAGATGTGACCAGTCTGGAAGGAATTAGAAGCTATAGAGAAGACAAACACAGAACTGTTCTGTTTCACCCTAGGGGGAAGAATTAGGATTGATAGGTAGAAGTTGCAGAGGGACAAATTTAGTCTTAAGGTCAGGAAAAAACTTCTTAACACTTAGTGCTTTCCAAAAGTGGAATGGTGTATTTTGTGGTATAGTAGGCTCTCCCAATTGGAGGTCTTCAAGCCAATACTGGATGACCACTTAGGAGATGTTTTGTAGTAGAAATCCGGGTAAGCATTGAACTATAGGGCCACTGAGATCCTTTTCCATTCTGATCTTCTACAATTCTATGATTTTTTTCCTCAGTTTCCTTTTTGCTATTATGTCTGTGAAAATATCTCATTCTAATTCCCTTGCTGCTTTAGTAATCCCGTAGCTAGATCTTTTCCTGACTTTCTCTCCATAACTGAAACCAGGGTTTGGTAATCAGAACTTTGCCCAGTTGCTGAAATTTAGAGGGACTCAATGAGGAGGTCAACAGACCATATATTATTGTTATCAGCAATCTTCCCAAGACATTTCATGAAAAATGGAATAAAAGCAGCCCAGGGAGATGATCAAAGAAAATTTGGAATACTAGGAGGGGATATTGATAACATAGAATATATACACACATATATGTATAATGCATATGTATGTTATATGTTAACTCTACCTGTGTTTATATTACATATATCAGCAACTCATGGTGTCTCTACAAAAATTTACCGTACTTTAGAGCTTAAAAACCTCACAAAGAAATGCGGGAAGGGGGCAATATTAAACTCACCCTTTATTAACCACAATTGAGAAAAACTAATTAGATAACTATTGAGGCAATAATTTAAAATCAACTAAAGATTAAATAAGTGATCCTAAATATCTGTGATTCAAAGAACAAGTCATAGAAATAACAGGAAATTAATTAAAGATAATGACAACAAGATAACAGATTAGAATTTTGGGGGACAGCTAGGTGGCACAGTGGACAGTGGTAGGCCTGGAGTCAAAAAGACCTGAGTCCAAAATCGGCTCTCAAATCTTCTAGCTATATGTCCCTAGGCAAGTCACTTAACCCCTTTTTGGTTTGGTTTTCTCATCTGTAACATGGGGATGATAATAACACTTACCTACCAGAGTTATGAGGATCAAATGAGATAATAATTGTAAAGTGCTTAGCACAGTACCTGTAACACTGCGCTATATAAATATTAGTTATTATTTATTATTTTGAATGTAAGTAACCAAAGCAGTCTTAAGGGGAAATTTATATTCCTGAATACTTTTGTGAACAAAAGAAAGAATAGAATAATGAATTGGGTATGTAACCAAAAGAAAATTAGAAAACCAAAAATTAAAAAACAAACACCAAAATAGAAATCCTAAAAATAAAAGAGATTAACAAAATTAAAATCCAGGGAGCCACTTAATAAACAAAACCTTTTAAAAACACAAAATAGATAGGAAATTAGCTCACTTTAGTGAAAAAGAAAACCAAGTCATCAGCATCAAATGTAAATGAACATTCACAACAAATAAAGAAATACAAACTGTTTTATCTAACTATATGACAGTAGAACCAACAGCTTAAATGAAATGGTCAGATATTTACAAAAACATAAAATACTCAAATTAACAGAACAAGGAATAGAGAATTTAAACAACCCAATCTCAGAAAGAGAAAATGAGCAAGCCATAAAGGAACTCCAAAAGAAAAAAAGCACTCAGGATTAAATGAATTCACCTGTAAATTCTATCAAATTTTGCAACAATTCCAATATCATACAAACAGTTTGCAAAAATAGAAGAAAAATATACCACCAAGTTCTTCCTATTGTGAATATAGTCTTGGCACCTAAACCAGAATGAATCAAAACAGAAAAAGAAAACTGTTACAGATTATCATTCATAATGAAACTTGATGCAAAAAATTTAAATGTTCATAAGGAGACTAGAATAATATCATAAAGTTATACACCATGACCTAGTTAGATTTATGCCAAGAATGCAGTTTTGGTTTAATATTAGCAAAAATATAAACATTATGCACCCCGTTAGTAAAAAGAACAACAAAAATATGTCAAGAAATGCAGAAAACTGTTTTTGACAAAATTTACCTATTTCTCTTTTGAAAATGAGAAAACAATTAGTAACCAGCAAAGCTGTATGCAAGAAGGCACTGGGGTCAGCCCAGGAGAGTCAATTGTTAAAATTTCATTATAAGCAATTATGCCTCAGAAGTCAGCAAATGCTACACAACAAGATTTGATTTGTTGTTTTGATTGTCTGCACTTCAAAAAGTGATGAAGAAAATATTACTAATACAAATTAAGCTTAAATGTGTGTTATGCGTACTTTTTTTTAGATAGCCAGCTGTTAAATGTTTACTATTATATCAAGTTATAGGATATAAAATAAATGTATATCAATCATTAGTATTTCTGTTTATTACCAATGGACAAGAGTGAGTTGAGCCAACAGGGAAGGAAGTGAACATGACTGAGATCCCTCCTCAAATGGTTGTTCTTGTGAGAGAATCCCCAATAAGGATAATAGGGTCTCAGGGCAGAGATATCTCCAGTATGGGAGGCAGTGTGTGAGGACATAGAGAATAAGTCCAGAGAATGAGTTGAATGGGAGCAATATCCTAAGGCCAGGTTAATTCTTCATTTAAAGGTACTGATGTTCTTAATTGGCTCACGGGAATAAAGGCAGGGTTGTTGATATAGCCTCCAAGCAACCTGTGTATAAAAAAAAAATTGGTGTAAGAGGAGTCATTTGGCTCCTCCCTTAGTTTAACCTGCAGATTATCAAAGGTAACATAGAGCTAACACAGAAACAGGGAAGCTGTTCCCAAATGAATCAGTGTTGCATTCTTGCTCAACAAATAGAGTCAACTAGTACTTAATTAAGTGCCTGCACAAAAATCCCTTTCCCCTCACTTTCTAGCTCCCCTTTGTGCATTATCTTCCCTGAGTGTAGGGAGTGTCTTTTTGCTTTTATGTGTAGCACTTAATACGGTGCAAGTCACATGGTAACAAAGTGCTTTATTCTCTCTCTTTCTTTCTCTCTTTCATATCTCCTATTAATGACATTAGTTATTTCTGAATACATAAACTAGAATATCTGTGATCTCCTCAGTGTAGCTGTTACATACACTAATGTGGAATGCAATCCTCCATCATCTAATAATCACCCAAAGTGATTCTCATTTATCTCCTTCTGTACATCCTCCATGATAGATCCACCTACACTGGAGATCTTCTAGTTCTTCTGATCTCCCCCAGTATAGCACATGGGCAAGCCATCTATTATTTCTCATTCTTCTTACATGACTGGCCCACCTCCCTTTCCAGTCAAACACATTTTTGGTGATATATTTAATGTTGCATTTGTAACACCAAGCAAAAGCAACTTCCAGGTTCATATTATGAGCATAGAAACTCCATTTATTCAGTGACAGATTAAGGCAAAACATTCACAGAAAATCAAAATATAGCATAATTCAATAATTTAGTGAGTCTCAATTCATTTGCAAAGTACCAAGGTCCAAGTACCCTACCCCTGGGTAGTACATTCATTTAGTCAGTCAACAAAGTCTCTCTTCGCAAATGGAGATTAGTTTCCAATCATAAACAAAGTACATTCATTTGGTCAGTCACAGAGCACAAAAAGTCAAAAGTTTCCCACCCCTGGATCACAACTGAATTACAATACCATCCATTAACGCCAAGCACTTTTCTCAAAAGGGGCAGGAGAGCACAAAAGGCCATCAACCCTTAAGCTACAACAAAATTAAGATATCACAGCATTGAATACCCAAGGAGAGGTCCTTTCTTCATCTTGACAGGAGGCAAGTTCTCAGCAATCTCTGTTCCTAGGGAGACAAAGCTTAACAAAGCCACGAGATACGTTGCCAGTATCCTCATTAGTCCACTCTCTGCCTGCAGAACAGTCCCAGCACCCCTGAAAACATCAGCAAGACCCTCTTCCAGGATTTCTGTAAACATACAACAAGAAAATCCTTCTTCAGGGCCTCTGAACCAACAGCAAGGTTCCAGGACCACTGCAACAACAGCACTGTCCTTCACCAGCAGATGAATCTGGCAAAACAACATCAAAACAGACAGACAAAATACCAACATCATTGCCATGCCTCCTTAGTCCTTGGCAGTTCTGGGTGGCAGTTCTCAAAAGTCCTGGGCAGCTCCAACTGGCCTTCAGCAGTCTTCTCAGCAACTCTGGCCCCTGGCAATTCTCCTCTCTCTGCCTCCACGATACTGCTCCCCAAAAGTCCTTCTGGCCTCTCTCTGCTTGGGCCTTCTCTCTGCTTGGGCTTTTCTCTAAATCCACAGCAACAGCTCCTCCCAGTTCAGCCCTCTCTCTTCACGTTAACAAGTCCATCCCACAAGTGGATTCACAATCTCTGAGTTTCAACATTCAACCTGAAAACCAAGCCAATAGAGAGGGATCTTTAAATTCCATTACCATTACAGAATTTTATTTAAAACTTATGTTACAGCCTAAAAATCTACCCATTGTCCTTGGGTCACTTGCAATTTTGACTTCTGTACTCATGAATGATACTTAATTACTATATAGTATCAGAAGGAAAATGTAGCTGTTAAAGTTATGGTCTTTTTAAGTAGCAAGAAGCTTAAGATCATAAAACACAGTGCACAATTTGTCAAATGCATTTCAACTTGACCTTTTCCTCCTTCTTAACTCTGGATACAATTCACTGATTGTAGGATCTATCCAATCTGCAGTGCATTGAATATAGTCCATTACGTCCTTTTGTATCATTACACGTACTAGAATAGAACAAGAGTTTTGGGACCATGGGATGACAGTATAGTTTTCTTTGATTTACAATTTCGTTTACTTCCATAAGGCAAACTCCAGTGCCTGATCTATGTTGTCATGTTCCATATGATCCTGTTTTCCATTGGTATGAACCATTAAGAACTTCTATTACGTGAAAGGGACTACTGGGCCTTATATTTGATGGAAGGGAAGGGGAATAGCCAGGACCAAGAGAAAGATCAGGCTCAAAAGTAGGAACAGATTCTTCTGTTCTCTAGCTATTTTACATGCCTAAGTCTTAACTTACAGGAAAAGCTACTGTGTAGAGTGGGAGGGATTGAAAGTTCCATAACAGCTGTGTGTGGGTGTGGGTGTGGGTTTGGGTCTACCATAGCTTTAAGCACAGTAGATATTAAAAGTTTATTAAATTGAGTTGTATATACTTGAAAGAGTATCCATAGGCAAGAAGTATGATCTTCCATCATATAGAAGGTCATCCTTGTTCTAGATAGTTTTCCTACTATTACTTGTGACACAGTCACTTTCCCTACTGCTACTCCCCACCAAGGGACTCTGAACTTACATAGAACCTGATACAATCCAAGCAACTCACTGTCATAGCAGGGTTGCCAAGAGGCAAAGGGCCTTTTCTCTTGCTCCTTCCCATGCTGTGGCTTTAGTTCTTTAGCTATAAGGAGGTCCTTTGCTGAGGATCCCCTTCTCCCTCCCGGAGGCAAATTCCCAAATAATCACAATAAAAATCAGGATTTCCTGAGACCTTCAGAACTTGTGTCATTGTCAGGAACTCTTGTTTATGTAGTAGTTTTTTGTTTGGGTCCCTGTGGTGGGGAGGTTGAGGGAAATATTGTCATGAGTAAAGAGTAAAATTCATTGAACCTCCCCTTGTGGTATTTTTGAGGAATAGTGATTTGCTTGTGTTAAGGGGTAAAATAGATGGTAAGTCTAATGAAGTTGGAATGAGGTTGCATGAATAATTAAAGCCTGAATAAATAAAGTACAGAGCTAAGATATACACCTGTTTATGCACTAGGAGATTTCTTAGTTTGTGACCAGTATTAGTAAACTGCAACCAAACTACCTTATTCTGTTTAAGTTCACACAGGTTTTTTCCAAGTTTTCTGAATTCCTAATACTTGTTATTTCTTGTGGCACAATATTTCATTACATTCTTATACTACAGGTTTTTAGACATTTGCCAATTAATAGTTACCCATGTTATGCTAGTGATAATAGGTTTTTTTTTCTTTTTTTCGCTTTTTGGAGGGCAGTTGGGGTTAAGTGACTTGCCCAAGGTCACATGGCTAGTAAGTATGAGGCCAGATTTGAACTCAGGTCCTCCTGACTCCAGGGCTGGTGATTTATTCACTATGCCACCTAGCCGCCCCGATAATAGTTTTTTTTAATGTGATATGATTTTTTTTTTACGTTGTTAAAAGTACTTACTGAAATGGTTAAGTATCTTTGTCAAGGTGCCATGGTAGATTAAGCTATTAACCAAGAAAATTATTGCTTTGATGATTATCATGATCTCATGGTTGTGGTAATTCAGATTCTGATAGTCAGCTTATGAAAAAAAGGACTAAAATAGAAAAAAGTTCATGGGTTAGTTCGGTTTCAAAAAAATCTAAATCTCAAATCACCATATATCTGAACTTGTGAACATCTAGATTCACCCAGTTCTCACCTGTGATTCCAAGAAGTAGTAGCTTGAACAGTGGACAACACCCTGGGAAACCATTTTGGTAGATGAGGTAAATCAGGTTGAGGGTTACTGATGGAGTCTGTTGGTGAGTTGGTAGTGTCTACTACCCCAAGCATGTGAAGACTACCCCTCTTGAAATGGGTAGGTGAGAACAATTTGTTCCAATGGCCATGAAGGTGGCTGAAGCAAGCACAGTGGAGTTCTTAGAGCTTGGTTAGATAGTGAAGACCCCAAGGTCATCTACTGAATCCTGGTCCATAACCAGTCATCTTGACTTCTGTTGTCATGGGACTTTGATGACTTGGGAAGAGAAAGTGAAGTGAGGACTTTGTGCAGTTGTCAGTTGTGAGGGCTTGTGGAAAATTATGGCAGAAATTGGTTGTCCAGAGAAATTCATCAGTATTGTACATCAGTTTTATGACACCATTCTTACCCAGGACAATGCTCTCATGATTTCTCAGTCACTAATGGAGTGAAGCAGGACTGTATGCTTGCTCCCATGGTTTTTTTAGCATGTTATTTTTTGTAATGTTGTCAGATGCCTTTAATGAGGATGAAAATGGTGTCAAGGTCAGCTACCACACTGATGGTAAGTTGTTTAACTAGAAAAAGGTACAAGCCAAGACTAAAGTGGAGGGAGAGTTGGTGTGTGACTTTTTGTTCATAACTCTGATGAGTGACCGCTTTGTTCTAATGCCAAACATATACTTTCCTAAAGGACTATTTCACAGAGAAATCACACAAAGCAGGCACTCAGATGGAGGTCAGAAGAAGCAATACAAAGACTGAAAGTATGTCTGAAGAACTCTGGAATCGATTGTGAGACATGGGAGACACTGACACAGCATGGCATGCCTGCATCAAAAAAGGTGCTGTGCTTTATGAACAAAGCAGAATTGCAGTAGTTCAAAAGAAACATGAGGTGCACAATTGTAGAGACATCTCCATTCCAAATAGTCATAAAGACTATTTGTGTCTGACCTATGGTAGAGCTTTCTGAGCAAGTATTGGTCTGATCAGCCACAGTCAGACACACTGTACCTTCACCTCAACATAGTGATATCATTTTGGTCCTCTTCAAATCAAAGGACAATCATAAACCAACCAACCAACCATTACCAATAAAATCTAGCAGGAAGAAATAGAGAAATTCCATTTAAAAAAAATACAGAATGAAAAAAAAATTTGAGTCTACTTACCAAGATATGTATAGGAACTATATGAAGAGAACTACAAAACAATGATTTATGGATATATAGACTTAAAAATTAGATATTAGTTGCTCATAGGTAATCCAAGCCAAAATAAGAAAAATGAAAATATTACTCAGATAAACTTAATTATTTAGGGCAATACCAGACAGACTACGAGGATTAGTTTATAGAACTAGAAAACAATAATAATAATTAAATTCATCTGGAACAAAAGGTCAGCAATCTCAAGCAAATAATGAAAAGTGTGACAAATGAGGGCTTAGCCATACCAGGTATCAACATATGCCCCAAAGAGAAATCATCCCAAAAAAATTTGGCTAGATCTTACTTCCATAAGGCAAACTCCAGTGCCTGATCTATGTTGTCATGTTCCATATGATCCTGTTTTCCATTGGTATGAACCATTAAGAACTTCTATTACATGAAAGGGACTACTGGGCCTTATATTTGATGCAAGGGAAGCGGAATAGCCAGGACCAAGAGAAAGATCAGGCTCAAAAGTAGGAACAGATTCTTCTGTTCTCTAGCTATTTTACATGCCTAAGTCTTAACTTACAGGAAAAGCTACTGTGTAGAGTGGGAGGGATTGAAAGTTTAAAAAGTTTAAAAAAGTTTAAAAAGAGAGATCCATTAATGAAACATATTATGCTCACAACATATGAAAGCAAATGAAACTCATATCTTAGTGTTTTATATACCCAAAGACCCTAGCTGCTGGCTTAATGATTCAATGTTTGATAAAAACTGCTAGGAAAAGTGGACTGCAGTATGGAAAAAACTAGGTTTAGACCAACTATATACAAAGATAAGCTCCAAATGGACATATGATCTCGACATAAAAGGCACATCATAAAAAATTTATAAAAACAAGCAAGAAATTACTTTTCAATATATGGATAGGGGAAGAGTTCTTGACCAAATAAGGCATAGAGAGGATTTTGGAAGACAGAGTGTACAATTTTGATTACATAAAATGTAAAAAGGTTTTGCACAAACAAATCTAATGCAGTTAAGATGACTTAAATTAGTAAATTACTAAATTGTAATTAACAGGGGGAGGGTAGAAGGAATCTTTGAAACAAGTTTCTATGATAAAGGTCACATTTCTAAGCTATCTGGGTAGGTCCCAATTAGTGTGAACAATGAATCCTGTGAAGTGGTTGACTTATTTGGATTCACACTACATATTTCTGTTGAGCTGGAACCAGTTATCACATTTTATTTTTATTTATTTTTATTTTTTGCTTTTTTGGAGGGCAGTTGGGGTTAAGTGACTTGCCCAAAGTCACACGGCTAGTAAGTTTGTCAGGTGTCTGAGGCCGAATTTGAACTCAGGTCCTCCTGACTTCAGGGCCAGTGCTCTATTCACTGTACCACCTAGCCACCCCCACATTTTATATAATTACAATTTTGCATAGTGTGATTTCAAATGTATGCATCTGCTTCATGGCGTTCATTAGTTACACTGACCAGGACCTCACTGTGTAGGCATACCTTGGAGATATTGAGGGTTTGCATTAAAGTGAGTCACACAAATGTTTTGGTTTTTCAATGCATATAAAAAGTTATATTTATACTATGCTATAGTTTATTAAGTGTGCAATAGTATTATGTCTAAAAAATGTACATACCTTAATTTTTAAAAAATGCCTTATTGCTAAACAATGCCAGCCATTATCTGAGCCTTCAATGACTCATAATCTTTTTTGCTGGTGGAGGATCTTGCCTTGATGTTGATGGCTGCTGACTGATCAGGGTAGTGGCTCCTGAAGACTGGGATGGCTGTGGCAATTTCTTAAAATAAGACAAGAATGAAATTTGCCTCATTGATTGACTCTTTCACTTAAAGGCTATTGTAGGATTATTAATTGTACTAATTTCAATATTTTTGTGCCTCAGGGAATAGGGAGACCCATGGAGAGGGAAAAAGATGGATTGGTGGAGCAGTCAGAACACATACAATATTAATCAGTTAAGTTTGCTGCTATATATGGATATGGTTCCTGGCACTCCAAAACCATTACAATAGTAACATCAAAGATTACTGATCACAGATCACCATGACAGAAACAATAATAATGAAAACGTTTGAAATATTGGGACACTTACCAAAATGCGACATGGAGACACAGTGTGAGCATATGCTGTGGGAAAAATGCACCAAAAGGACTTGCTAAACACAAGATTGCCAGAAACCTTCAATTTGTAAAAAATGCAGTATCTGTGAAGTGCAATAAAGTAAAATAAAATGAGGTATGCCTGTAAAAGGAACTTATTCAAACTTATAAGAATCAAAGTCATTCTCTACTTGATAAATGGTCAAAGGATATGAACAGGCAGTTCTCAAGGGAAGAAAGCCAAGCTATCTAGGGCCATATGAAGAAATGCTCCAAATCACTAATAATCAGAAAAACGCAAGTTAAAGCAACTCTGAGATTCAATCTCACATCCATTAATTTGGCAAAGCTGACAAAAAAAGCAAAATTACAAATGTCGTAAGGATTGTGAGAAAACAGGAACATCGATCAAGTTGCTAGAGTTGTAGTCCAGAAATCTGGAAATCAATGTGAACCTATGCCTCCAAAGTTGCCAAAGTGAACATAAAATTTGACTGGGTGATATACCTAGGCTTATCCTTTAAGGAGATAAAAGAAAGAAAAATCTCATATTTACAAAATTATAGCAGCTCTTTTTGTAGTGGGAAGGAACTGGAAACCTAGGGGGAGCCCATTAACTGGGAAAAGGTTGAATAGATTATGGTAATATGAATGTGATGAAATATTGTTGTACTTTAAGAACCAAAGAGATGGTTTTAAAGAAAGCTGGGAAGACTCTTATGAACTGATGTAGAGAGAAGGGAGAAGAGCCAAGAGAACAGTTCATAATAGGATATTAATACTGTAAAAATTAACATTTTTGAAAGGCTTAAGATCTCTGAACAACACAATGATAGCATGATCCCAGGGGACTAATGATAATGCTACCCATCTCCAGACAAAGAGGTGATGGATTAATACATAAAGATGAGACATACTTTTGGACATGGTCATTATGGAAATTTGTGCTCACTTGGCTGGAGTGTTCTGGGGATAGCTCCAACCAGTACTCAAGAATGAATTGTTAAATTTTCAATGTGAGCATTTACACCTTGAAAAAATAGCAAATTATACAAAACAGGGCTTGATTTGCTGTTTTGTTGATTGTGTTTAAAAAAACAAAGAAGATAAACTTAAAAGTTTATCACGTATGTATTTTTCCCCCTGGAAAGCTGGTTGTTAAACATCTACCTGTATTCCCATGTTGTAGAGATGTTACTTATTAAAAAACTAGTCACTGGGTAATCCTTTCTTAGGTCATAGTCATTCATGAAGACCACTTAGAAAAGGGTAGAAGGTTTGTGATCTATATCATGACTCAGGAAGAGAGAGTAAGGCTGATGACTTTGCACAGCTCTGCCTTACTTAAATTCAAATCACATACCATTCAAAACACCACCCATGATGTCACTGGTCCCCTTTAAAAACAAAGGATGAACGACAACAACAGCAGCAGAATCATTGGAAGGTATACTTAAACGCTGATGAATTTCTGGAGCTTTATAGTAATTATACAATACCAAGTAGGCTATATAAACAGTACATTCTAGACCACTCTGTGTTAAACCAATGACAGAGAAGAATTAAGGACATCTTTTTTGAATAATCTTGCTTTTTCCTCCAAGAAGAGAAGCAAGGGAAAAGGAATAAGCATTTATATAATGCCTACTATATGCCAGGCACTGTGCTAATGCTTTTTACAAATATTATTTCATTTGATCTTCCCAGCAACCCTGCAAGGTAGGTGCTACTGTGAGGGATAATTTATAGTGAAGTTTCCCCAAATCTAGAATGGCTTCAGTATTCACTAGGCCTAGGGTTAGGTCACCTGACCTTCAAGCAATCTGGGGCTTAGAGCAATGGAGACCCTCCCCCAGAGCCAACTCAGCAGAAGATATGCCAAATAAGGTTAGGACTGCTTTCATTGGACACCCACATGTTTCTGGGTCCTTTGTCTCAGAAATTCCTGCGCTTAGCTTGTGGGACAGCCCCCCTACCAATAGGAGTGAAGGTCAGTTGGGGGGGTTGGGTTTCTGCATTGGAATATTACATAACCATGGACTGTCTTCTACCTGTTGCTCTCTCCCTGCAGATGCCATGTTGGGTGACAGAGGGTAGAGTCCTTTCTCATGAGAAAGAATAAAGACCTTTTCTGACCTTAGATTGAGACTCTGAACTCTTTCATCTCACACACTACTATTATTCCCATTTTACAGTTGAAGCAGATGGGGTGAACAAAGATTAAATGACTTGCCCAGCTAATAAGTATCAGAGGGTGAATGTGAACTCATCTCTTTCTGACTCTATGCCCAGTGCTCCATCTATTGCTCTACTAGTTGCTTCTAACAGAGGTTTATTTGTAAATTACCTATTGAGCTATATAGACCAAAGACCATGATGCTCGCAAACAAAACTTTTAGCCACTTGATAACTGTAATGCTAAGCAAAGGCAGCTTCCAAGGTATGGAATACCAGCATAGTAAACCTCATTTATTCAGCAAACATTCACAGAACAGAGAAAGTCAAAATACAGTGTAACTTGTTCCTTTAGCAAGTAAATTCTCAATTCAATCCAGGTACTACTCTACCCCTAGATAGTACATTCATTTAGTCAGTCAAAAGTCTCTTCTCAAATGGAGATTAGTCTGCAACCATAAACAAAGTACATTCATTTGGTTAATCACAGAGCACAAAGAAAACTCAAAGACTTCCCACCCTTGAATCTCAAAAGGGCCAGGAGAACACAAAAAGCCATCCACCCTTAAGTTACAAGGTTAAACTCAGCATTGAATATCCAAGGAAAGATCCTTCTTTCATCTTCACTGGAGGCAAGCCCTCAGCAATTTCAGTTCCTGGGGAGACAAGGCTCAACAAAGTCATAGCCAGTGTCCTCATCAAGTCACTCTCTGCCTGTAGAACAGTCCCAGAACCCCTGAAAACATCAGCAAGGCCCTCTTCCAGGATTTCTGTGCAGGTACCACTAGAAAATCCTCCTTCAGGGCTTCTGAACCAACAGCCAGGTTCCAGGACCTCTACAACAGCAGCATTGTCCTTCACCATCAGGTGAATCTGGCAAAACAACATCAAAACAGACAAAATACTGGCATTACAGCCATGCCTTCTCAGTCCTTGGCAGTTCCAGGTGGCAGTTC